>CM017902.1:2171208-2662924 GCA_008369825.1 Triplophysa tibetana
TCTATTTCTCTTTCTTTCGTTCTTTTTTTAAAGGATTAGTTCCTATATGTGACCCTGATTCACGAAACCAGTCTTTAGTAGCACGGGAACAATTTTAGTTAAAGTCCAAAATACATTGTATGGGATCATGTTCCATGTAGATATTTTGTAAATTCCCTACACTAAATATATCAAAACTTTAATTTTGTGAGTGGATGGCCAGTAACAGGGCTTATTATTATTATTATTATTCAAAGGCAATCTTCAATATTCTCAATATTTTGATTATTTTGCACCCTCAGATTCCAGAGTATTAAACGGCGATTTAACTTATACATCAATAGAAAGCTTAATTATTCAGCTTTCAAATTTTGTAAAAATCATAACTTTCGAAAATTGACCTATAATATCTGTTTAACACAAAGAAAGATATTTGTAAGAATGGTATCCATGTTTTTTTGTCGTACTGTTGAAAACAAAGTGAGATCTTATGAAGAATTTAGGAACACAAAGCGTTCTGTGGCACCTTTGACTACCATTTAATTTTTTCCTACTGTGGCGGTCAATGATGTCACAGAATTGAACACATATCCGTCATATCTTTCTCTGTGTTCGTCAGAAAAGAGTAATTTATGCAAGTATGAAATGACATATGGGTGAGAAAATTACATTTAGTCATTAAGCCATTGATAAGATATTTTTATTTCTGGGTGTACTGTCACTTTAAGTTTGTCCCCACTTCTCCAGTGACTGTTTCAGCTGAATTGCTCCGTTCCAATTTTTTCAAACTCTTGAATTATCTTTGTCTATTATTGCCTTGCGTTATATATATTAATAATTTATTTAATATTTGAAAGTAGCTTTGAAATAGATTTTTCCCTTTTGATCGCTTTTATACAAATATCTGTTTGTTGTTGATAGGGTTTAACTGGGATTGTTTATCCACAGATTTGTTTAAGTTAGTTGCTGGTTATGCAACTGTAGTGATGTTTTCTTGGTTTCTTCACAGTATGGCATGCAGCTTTATCAGAACTTCATCCAGCCCTATCAGAAGCAGAAGAGTTCTCCTATGGTGAGATAGATCCATCATCTGTCTTGTTTGTTTAGCACAAAACAATGTTTAAATCACTTAATTTATAGTCACATACGCCTGATCAACAGCCCGTGTAGGAAATGTGTCTTGAGTTAAACATCCAACATCTTCTTCAGTTCTGTGAGACCAAGGCTTTGAGATGAAGAGAGCAGGACAGAGGTCAGACGCTGATGTTTACGTGAGATTTGCTCTGGTGTTTGTTTGTTTGCAGAGGAGCATTTCGGAGAACTCACTGGTGGCCATGGACTTCTCAGGACACAAGAGTCGGGTGATAGAGAACCCGTCCGAGGCGCTCTCAGTGGCTGTGGAAGAAGGCCTGTCATGGCGGGTATAAAATACCTCTTCTTTTTATGCCTTGTCAGAGCAAATTCATTAATATTAAGATAAATAATATATAAATGTATCATATTTATGTTAAGAACCTGAAAGTGTGAACGTCTATAGTAGGGGTGCGTTTCCCAAAAGCATCGTTTGCCATCTATGGTCGCAAGTTCCGCCGCTCCAGCAAAGTTCAATGATTTAAGTGTTTCCCAAACCTATCGTTCCAACGATCAATCGCAAGCAACATCGCAAAAGTGTGGTTGAAACTACAGGTCTAGAGCTGTGGTTAGAAGCATCGCTCCTTATTATTATCACATGTAGAATTACATGCATTAAGCTTTTTAGCAAAGTGAGCAAGCAACACGCAGCGCATTCCATATCCATCATTCTATATATATACACATTCAAGAAAACAGAAGCGCTATTGTTTGAAAATTGCGCATGACCCTCTAGGACCCTGGGGAAACCCCTGGGCGGAGTGACGTCGGAGGACACTTATAAATCAATTAAATATTGTGGAATAAAACAACAGATAGCAAAAACAGAATAACAAAAGCAGTCCTTAAATGCACCATATGTTATCTACAGCAAGAATTTGACATCTGAACGTATCCACCACCTGTGTGGCGTCCTCAGTTAGATTGCAAAACCAACTTGGTTCAAACAATTGATTTCCGACAGAGTTACTACGGTTTCGGTTAACATTCGAAACTATATTGTTTGTTTTCCCAATGATGCATCGTACTATGGTGGTTAACAAGCGAGTTACATCGTTGTTTGGGAAACGCACCCCAGATCAGTATGGAGCTGTGATGTTTTGTAACACAGTGTGTTATGTGTGTTTGTTCTCTCCTCCAGAGGAAAAGCTGTCACAGGTTGAGCTCTCACGGCAGTCCTTCTACCACTCACAGCTCCATGTCCAACATAGGTCAGATGCACATCACGTGCATAACCATACACAACATATGAAACACGCTTTGAGCACTCTTCTTACAGTACGCAAGGATAGTATACACAATAAAAATACTATTATTTATTATTATTCATTCTAATTGAATAAATAATAAAAAAAGGTTTGTGTAACACTTACCTTGAAGCATGTATGTATAATGCATTATAAAAGTAGTTTTAAAGCATTGTAATGCACCTTTTAATGCATTGTATTGTCTTAAATATAAATAATTGTTATTTCAGTTAATACATTATAACACTTAGCAATTCAATCTCACACTACACATTTTAAATTCGTTATACTCCTTACAACTATATATAATGCATTATAAAACACATTATGAAGAATTAGATTGCATATTATCCTTTAATAACATTAGATAAAGCATTACACATACATGTTCAAGGAAGAGTATTTCCTGTTTTAATAGATTGAAAGTATATTTAGCACATTTAGATTAGATAAGATTAGATTAGACTTTATCAACTTTATTGTCATTACACATATACAAGTACAGTGTAACGTTATTTATGTCTTCCCATAAATAATTGATGCAGGTTCGAGCCTTCGCCCCGTCCATCTTTTTAATGCTAATTTGGCCATCTTTCTGTTTTAGAAAATATTACAATTTTACAGATTATTTTAACAGTTTGATAAACACACTTCCGTAATATCTCTAGGATTATAATGGTTCGATAGCAAACCTGCAGACAATTATTTTTACAGTTATTATTGTAATGGACTCAAGCGTGGCGACGGACTTCCGATGTTGTCAGAGGTCGGGAGAAAATGCTTATGTGAGATTATTCCCTTTATCTGCGGAATAAGACCTCGTTTTTGTTTTACAGCGGCTAGTGTTTATTTTACAGTGGCTATTGTTTTCTTACAGCGGCTAGTGTTTATTTTTTTACAGCGGCTAGTGTTTATTTTACAGTGGCTAGTGTTTATTTTACAGTTGCTAGTGTTTATTTTGCGGTGGTTAGTGTTTATTTTACAACTGCTAGTTTTTATTTTACAGTTGCTAGTGTCTATTTTGTGGTGGTTAGTGCTTATTTTACAACGGATAGTGTTTATTTTGCGGTGGTTAGTGTTTATTTTACATAGGTTAGTGTTTATTTTACATTGGTTAGTGTTTATTTTACATATGTTAGTGTTTATTTTACAGTGGTTAGAGTTTATTTTACAGTGGCTAGTTTTTATTTTACAGTTGCTAGTGTTTATTTTACAGCGGCTAGTGTTTATTTGTTTGTACTTTACAAGTACAATTTGACAACAATGTGGCTTTCCTTAGTCGTTGTTTAAGTATGTTGAGTCATTTTAGAAATGAAATCGGAAAGAAATATCCCGACATCTGACAACATCGGTCACTACACTTGTGCACAGAGTCCATTATCTGATGTACATATAGAGCACTTTGCCAGATGTAAAACACTGGTCCAGAAGCATTTCCTGTTTCATTTGTATCTAGTTTGTTTTTAATTCTTACATATAGTTGCAATTGCCTAATTTTCAGGGTTTTTATGTCTCAACTGTCTGTATTAATATGGATTTGTAAGTGCTTTGCAGTGAAAATAAGTCGTTTCTTTCTGTAATGTCTGTGTTTCTCCAGCTATCCATGTGGCTCAGCCGTGGTTTCACAGTAAAGTGTCCCGGGATGAGGCTCAGAAATTAATCACGCAGCACGGCCTCATTGATGGGTATGTTCACTTCAAACCAATAGTTCAAGGTTGAAGACGATGGATTCATTTCCCTCTCTGTCTTGCCAGACATATATTAACAAGTCTGCTTTTAACGATACATTTACATGATCTTAATATGAGTATTTTCAAACCATTTAACCTGAATATACTACCTGTATTTGTACCTCCTCAGGCTTTTTCTTGTAAGGGACAGCCAAAGTAACCCCAGGACATTTGTTCTGTCACTGTGCCATACGCAGAAGATCAAACACTTTCAGATTGTACCTGTAAGTCCGAACCGTAAAAAAACAACATGAAACATCACATGTATTTGATCTTAATGCTGTTTGTGTATGTGTTTGCGACGGTGTCAGGTCGAAGAGAGCGGCGAGGTATTCTACAGTCTGGACGACGGACACACGCGTTTCACTGACCTGCTGCAACTCGTGGAGTTTTACCAGCTGAACAGAGGCGTTCTGCCCTCAAAGCTTAAACATCACTGTGCACGAATCACCCTCTGAATCGCAGGACGGCCCGTTGAGGCTCCTGAGGACCCCTGCGACGCACCGCGCCCCCACGCGCCTTAAAACACGCGGGGATATTTCGGACATCAGCTTGTGCCTTGGACGGGAAACTCAAACGGCGGAAACCACACACTTTATCCGGGAGGGTTTCACCGTCCACCCCGAGATGAGCATCGGGGTCCGACCTGATCGACTTTAGTGTATCTTCGCTGATTTATGAAAGACAGGTGCTGTCTGCTTGATATTAGAAGAGAGCGTGTGTGACACGTAGACTTTTCAGGACCCTGATGGAGGGATAATCATTTGCGGTGTGGGCGTAGACGGGAATGTATAGCGTCAATTTTACAGCGACTATTTCCTGAAACCACCTTATTAAGCTACCGAACAAAGCTCATTTTGACATGTAGTGGTGTGAGGGAACTAAAGCTGGGTGTACACTGAACGATGGTTGCCAGGTTTGTACATCGTAGGGCAAAATCAACAATCTTTAATTTGTTTGTTTAGATTTGATTCATCTTATTAAAGTGATAACTGTACTATCAAACTTACATCGAGATCGTGAGCAGACCCCTGACACTCCGATTTTTTTTATCTTTTATTTTTTAGACGACACATTGTTGACATGAGTTCCTGCCGTACCGTTTCGATTTTTTGACCGAGGATGCCAGATGTATTGTTTAACGTCCAACATTGACAATCGTGACCAAAGCCCTAAAGATGTACATTTGACATCCAACATGGTTGATGCCGCACAATCCGCTTTGGCTTTACTCACTGGAGTCACTTAAAAGCAACGATCGTAAAAAGGACAGATAAACATCGCACGGTGTGCACCTGGCTTACAAGACATGGTATAGCCATAACCTAAACATATAAGCTGAAACTTTTTTGCTGTTTTCCAGAGGGTTTCGTTTGACTCTTTTATTCATGTGTCAAAAAATTCAGGTATTTGTTACACACGGACATGCTTGTTGCAAGAGATTCATGTACGTGCATGCCATAGATGGCACAATTGTGTTGGCGATGCTTGACGTTAGACTCCGTGCCGCGGAACTTATCATTTCCTCCCATTGACAGCGACGGGCCTCCGATATCACGCGGTTTACATGGAAGAGCTGTGCGCTCGGACGAAGAGCGTGTGAGAATAATCATGTGACTTATCGATGATCACTGAACTCACAATTGTTGTACATTGAAATTGATTTTTATAGACACGTGGCAGCATTCAGGTAAATGGTGTTTTAGACCTGATTTATGGTGAAATGATCAAAGCGGTTGTCAAAACATGCTGCATGTGCAGTTTTCCTGGAGATGCTTTTTAATGAGGTCCTGCGTAGTTTATCTAAAAAAATGAAGAAGCAACGTTCTTTCCTGATGTCCAATTTAATGGTGCAAAACAAAGATGTAGATTGAAACATAAACATTGAACAAATACTTGTAATGATAATTATGAAACGGCTTGAACGACATGTCTAGTGGAAAGGTTAGGCACTGTCCACAAATATTCATTCACTTTATCAATGCATTGGAGGCATAAACCCGTGTACGTTGATTTTTTTCTAAATGATTTTGAACAGTTATTTTTGTTTACACTGCAAAAAATGACAGTCTTACAATGTGTTTTTGTCTTGTTTTGTATCTAAACATATTTAAATCAAGATGTACTTTCTTGACAAGGAAAGTGACCTAAGATATTTAGTCTCTTTTTAAGGAGAAAAATAGAAGAATAAAGTAAATTTAAGGTAAAAAACAAGCAAAAAATCTGCCAAATGGGGTTAGACTTGAATAAGGTACTTGAGAAGTTTATTTTTCTCACCCCATTGGCAAATTCTATTATATTTCATAAAGCAATACTAAATATCTTCGGTCTCTTTTCTTGTCAAGTTATTGTATATTGATTTAAGAAGTTTTCCATATTTTTACTAAAAACAAGACAAAAGTGCCTAGTAACAATGTCATTTTTTGAAGTGTACTAATTTTCAAATAGTAATGTTTAAATGTGTTTTGCACAAAACCCGATGAACTTTCAACACAAAGTTAAGAATCTCATTCCCTTGCATTCAATGTGCTCAACCGATCAACCCTGTTACCAAAGGTTTTAAAAAGTATTACAAATGACGAACAATATATTTTTAAACGCGACATACTGATAAGAACATTTTGTGAAAGTGTGACCTTCAATACTGACTGAGTAAGGACACATCAAATATCGAAACCCCTGTGAAATCAATGGTGAAAATCAAACTTTGATGCTTATCTCAGAACTAGATTTTAGACTGGTTTTTACAGACTGGGTCACATTTCCCGAAGATTATTAACCAACATGTGGTCCCAAACTATCACACCAATCAGGTTTTTATCTTTAAGTAGACCTCAGTCTTAAAATTTGATAACAGGGTTCCAGACCTCTTAATAAATAAACGGCCTCGCGATGTCGAATGACGATCCTTTTCTAAATCTTAAGCACCTCCTTCATATTTAGCCGAAGACTCTTTAACTTCTGTGGAAAGTGCCATTTAAGAACTGCACATTCATCACGTTCACTGGGCTGTTTTGTAGAAACGAATCAACCGCGTTTTCTCAGTCTTTGATCTTTTCTGTGTATGTTTCTTGTAGAATGACTTGTGCAATGTCGCAATATGATCAATTGTTTTACAGCTGTGTATTAAAACAAAAATGGGGGGGAAAAAATCACAAAAGCATTTAAAAGGCGTTCGGATGGTCAAGGTTATAATTGCACTGTAGTTGAAACACTGGGAACTTGATTTCTTTTCGTGATGCTCATCCAGTACGATAAGATTCCTTTTCTCTGACTGTTAGTTTTATTTCTCATGATGATGTTTTAAGGATATTTTGTGTCTGTTATTGCCGCCATATCATCCAAGTACATGGATCTGCGTCTGTCTGGATGCTGGACTGTAGGTGAAATGAAACGACCGTGATTTTGTACGTTATCATGTTCTTTTCAAGAGCGAAGATCAATTACAGCAGATGTGCTTGTGATTTTCTGATTGTATCAGAGTGGAAACCCACCCACAGTCATATTGCCTGCTTTGAAATCAGATCCAATCAAAAGCCTGCATCTGATCAAAGAACTCAGTCATTTTCTGAGTCCAATTTCTAGTGAACATTCACTCGCCGTTGTGTGCGTGTCGGTTACTTTTCCAGTGCTTGACTTTTTTTGCATTTTTTATTTCTGTTATTTTATGTAAATGGAAAACTCACTCTACCTTTTATTTCCAGTTTGTTTAATGACATTGACAGCAAATAAACTTGAAACACCTTGCTCCATCCATCCACAATGACCTCTTATCTTATATTTACTATTTTATGTGCTATTTTACAGTGTTTACAAATATGTCAATTGATTAGGGTCATTTGCATTCAAGTGCTGGCTGGAGGTGTCCCTAATATTTAAAGTAGCCATGAAAGAAATAATGTATGAAGTGGCATTGAGTGAGATTTAAAAGGGCAGAACCCAGGGGGGCTGGGCGGGGCGATACGTACGTCACAGCTCTCTTCGGCCGACATTAGTGGTCTCACCGTCACGTCACGATTTTGACTCCCTTACTATAGTTAGATTAGGATAATATGTTGATCATTTGTATGATTACGCCGATTTATGTTTCTTCCGGGAGTTTCTCATCCACCATCATTACAATGATGTGTTGAAGGCGGGTTTTATAGATAGGAACCAATCAGGTAGCAGATTTTGAGTGAATGCACCAATCAAAACTAGGCAAGTCAAAATCTTACAGGTAGTCCGTTTTTATTTTAGACTGTGCTTAATTTTTATTGTTAATTATTAATAATATTGTATTTTATTTTAACCTAGCACGACGTGTAGTAGAGCAGAGTATATGATACACTATTTCTACCATCGCTGTGGTAAATGTTTACACTAATTCTTTGTGGTGAAAGTATAATATATATATATAGTAAGATATACTGAATCGGTTTATACAAAAGATTGACTGTAATTAAGCAACTTATTCAACGTAAAATTATAAAAAAATAAAGATCGGTGCTGTGGTGATTAAGGTGCAGTACTGTGTAAGACCTGCATTACACCTCACTGACCACGAGAGGGCAGCACATGACTGTTACCGTTCTCTTCATCTTTTGGTAAAATTACAGGTGATCTGCAGATTAGCTTTCGAGTTTTATAACACGACATGTGAATTATTATTTGACGCCGAAAGCGTGGATTTACTTCTATCCTATTCACTCTGCTGATGCTTTAGACGGTGAGTTTTGCTCGCGAACAGCATCTATGACTATATTCACGGCGAAAACCGGTAATCTACACAGTTGGTAGAAAGACAATTTGGCATCTCCAGAAATCGTGTGTCTTTGGAGTTTTCTATTAAACACTACATCAGATAATACTTGTGCATTAATGTGTGTTAAAGTGCATGCTAGAGTTGCCAGGTATGTTGTCGAGATTAGCGCGTATTGTGCTCTGACGTATGCGCGTGCACGTGTACAGGTGTACCTTTTCAAATGCTTCCGCAAGTTGTAAAACTTAATAAATATACTAAATCTTGCTTATTTGAAAAGGAAAAAAGTATGTAAAGAGCTAGAAATACGTTACATGTTATTTATTAGAACACAATAGACGATCATAAATTAAATAAATAATAAAACGCCTTTTTACCACTTTATTAGATTTAATATGGCCATTACTGACACCATTTTCAATGTCATTTCCACAGTGATTTCATTAATAATTATCCTACAGATTTGGCGGTGTGTGCGTGCGTGCATTACTTAATTAAATGCAGTACAGTAAACTGAATAATAGATCTAGATGATGTTTTTGCACCTCCCTTTGTCAGCTGTAGAGGACTGTGTCAGTTCCTGTAGGATCTTCCTCTCACTGCCATCTGGTGAGTGACATCTGCTCCACGTGAACACCTGCATCTCTGCTGCAGATCAGAAATCTCATGCACCTTTCATATGACATAACGCATTTCATGCATGTGATATTTCAACAGCTTTGATTCCCAGATGTGAGTTTAAACGCAGCATCTCTCCTCGCCCACCCCGAGCGCTCCTCTCTCTCTCTCTCTCTCTCCAAACACTTTCAGCACTCAGATCTGGAAGATATAAATGCACCGATGTCTTAAACACACTCCAGTCTCGTCCAAGGTCTGCTGTTAAAAGCTCCTGTGGATGTATTTCTCCATTGATCTGTGTTTGGCTGCAGGGTTTACAGGGAGAGCAGCTGTCTGTGTGCGAGAAGCACAGGAGAGAATCTGCTCCTTAATGAATTCATCCTGTTAAATGCGGCCCTGAGTGCCTGCGGTGTGGGTAGCTGCGATCGGCGAAGGCACTTATTACTGCACCTCTTATTTAACAACGTAGAGGAAAATGTTATTGCTCAGTTTGCTCTTTTATAGAATCAGGAATTGCTTAGTAGATATAAAACAAACAAATGAGACATGAAGAGGTGTACGATGAATGGTGACTGCGGAGGTGGGGAACATGTGATGAGAAATGTTTGAGTTCATGTTGAGACTTTGGATTGCACACTTGACACATCTTAGCTCAGTTTGACAGAATAATGAAAATGACAGATTAATGACAGAGATATGTTAATGTAAACGTGCGAGCTGTACCACCAAAGTCAAGCATCCTGGCGTCTGCGGGAGTCACCTGGTTGTGGGATGAGGCAGAGCAGAGGTGAGGGTACACAACCAGAGCGTGTCACAGGAAGGGTTCCCTCGAAAGGGGTCAAGCTGGGCCCCGAGGTACGAATGACTGTAGTTGGCATTAATGCGAGTGATAATGTCACAGAAGCCCCACAGAGGTAGTGAAACGCCAGCGGAGGAAGTAAAGATTACAGGAGCCAGACACTTTATTGAAAACAATCCTTGCTCACTTACAAACACACACACTATGAGAAGCGTCTGTAGGGCTCAGAGTAGAACACTGACTGTCTGTCGGGTATTAGAGCATCAGTTCAGTCATCAGAGCTTTGAGGAGTCTGCAGTCTGTGTCGCGCATCAGTGTTATATAAATTCTGCACTTTGTTTAGACGGACAAATGAAGAGTTTGGTTCCAAAATGAGATAATTCAGTCGAAGTTTTTTCTCCTAATATGTTTCTTATTATGGTATCATGTTTTATTGTGTTTGATTGTGTTAGTTAGCTGTATTGTTTTAGTTATTATGGCTTAAATGAAAACAAACCAACTGGGGTTTGGTTGATATTATTGTAAAAGCACAATAAAAACACATGATTTAAAAAAAAAAACGGAGTTATCTTTCCTGTAGCTCAGTGGTAAGAGTATTGCATTAACATCGCAAGGTTGTGGGTTGCATTCCAGGGGATTGCAAATACCTATGTAAAATGTATAGGATAAAGCAATGTAAGTCGCTTTGGATAAAAGCGTCTGCCAAATGCATGAATGTAAATGTAAGTTATCTCATTTTGGAACCAAACTCTTCAAAATACTGTGTAACAGTTACGGTTTTGTTGGAAATATTTATTGGAATGTCTGTGTTGCGGGTAATATTGGTAGAAACAAACACAGACAGCTTATATGTGTCAAGGGGCAATTAATAGACCTAGTTATTACAATTAATCATCTTTCATTATCGATGAAGTGTGAATTATGTTTGAGTTTTGAAAATAAATATATAAAAATGCGCTAGAGACATTTCAAATGCTTCTTTTGTAGTTCATTATAGAACTAGATGTGATCACTGGTCCGAGAAGAAAAAAAATATTACGTTATTTACATTTATATTTATAATACAACATAGAGAGAGTTTATATATTCGTTGTTAGTATTTTTATATCTTAAATATTTTTGTCACACCATAGGACGCAAGGTTTATACCCATATTTAAATCTTAAAGATATTTGTTTGACATTTTGATTGGGTTATAAATGTTCTGTTTAGTTGTATTTTGTTTAAATGTTTGCACTGTTAAAATCAATTAAACCGTTCTTGTCTAGTGGTCTGTACTTAAAGAGTAACTATTACAATGTCCTTAAAATGACATTCAAATTTTTGTGTAATGTTGCTGTGTGTGAATGTAACCAGTCTGTCAAAGTTGTAACGGCGAAAGTGAACGAATAACAAAGTTATTAGCTTGAGAAAAACGGAGTCGACTCTGAATCACGCGAACGAGTCGTCTGTCGTTCTAGTTTCAGTTCGGGATTTGCGTCACTCGGTGTAATGCCCGTCTACGTTACATTTCCGACACTGCGACAGTGTAGGCGGTAGACCAATCACAGCAGACTAGACCATCTGACCAATCAAATCAGAGTAGGCTGACAGAAAGGAGGGGATTAGACGGATGAATCGATGAACAAATCATTTCAGAGTCAGTCAAATAATAATAATAACTAATTACTAATAACCGCCTATTAATAGAAAAGGAAAGTGTTTGTACAGCGTGTATGTAGAATAACTTCCTACATAACAATACAGTTCCTACAGATTCCTTAAACCAAATTAAGACCTTAAATATCACAACATATTTACTCTTTAAGTTATAGCTTAAATAACATGTTACCCAAAAATAAAAAAAGTTATTTTTTAACAGAAAGAAATGGTTTCGGTGCACAAAGATGTTTTTATTATACATATACTTAAATAAGTTTGTTTTTTGTTACAAAATCTTGTATTTCAACTCTGATGCTTTGAATAATATTCTTTGAAAGTTGTATGCAATACTTTTTGCTAATAAAATCTACCAGCTGTATGTGTGATGTAAGGGTGAGTAAAAAATGACAATAATAATACTGTAAAGTTTAAAGAGGAGAGTTATTTACAGAGTGCTCCGTATCCTGATGACTGATAAAACAAACGTCATTTGCTCTGAATAAATTTGCTCTGTAAAGTTTCTTATATTTAATAGGCCTCTCTCTTTCTCTCTCTCTCTCTCTCTCTCTCTCTTTCAGAGCGGAGAATAAACTGACACTGACTCGCTGTCGTGGCCATGAGGTGTGTGTTTTTTCTCTCTCTCTCTTTTTCTCGCTCTGATAGATTGTAGCTGGAGCTAATTGCAGTGTTACATCGTGGACTCTCTGGTCTGCTTAACCTCAGGATTTCTGTCCTGTGTGTGTTTTTTTTTCATTTCTTTTTTTTCGTTCCGGAGGTCTGCGTGTGGAAGGACCGAGAGCGTTCTGCTTTGTTAATTACGAGGATACACATTCACTCATGAAATAATGGATGTGCTTTGCAATTTCAAGTTTTAATAATCAATTACCGTGAGCGATTCTCCACGGAGTTGCAAAAGAGTCATTAAGTCTCAAAAGGCGAAAGAAAAGAGCACTATTTTTAAATGTGCCAGAGGGGGATTGGCTCAGAGCCGTTCTGATGCTTTTGCCATTTTATTCCTATAGAGAATGGCCAGATGAAACGCTGGTAGCAGTTAGGACATTGAAAAGAAGTGAAGTTCAGAGCTCAGACTTAAAGAACGACACCTGCAGAATATTAACAGGGTTGTTAAATAAATAAATTGTGACGTGGGTCACAAAAATTTGGTCGATATGAAGCCAAAATAAACTACATTTTACAATTCTTTTATAACTTGCATATGAAGAGTTTATAAAAAAAAGATGTCATGTTTTTATTGTGTCTTATCGTGTAAGTTAGCTGTATTTTCTGAGTTATTATGGCTTAAATCAAAACAAACCAACTGCAGTTTGATTGATATTTATTTGAATGCACAATAAAAAAACATGATTTTTTAAAAATAAAAAGTTATCTAATTTTGGAACCAAACTTTTCATATTTTGTTGTATACACTATATATATATATATATATATAATATGTATATATTTTGTATACATGAAAAGTTTGGTTCCAAAATTAGACAATTATTGGAATGTACAAGAAGAAAACATGATTTTAGAAAAATGTGAAAAAAGATTTATCTCATTTTGGAACCAAACTATTTATATGGAATATTAAATATATACTGTAGCCACTTCTCTTCTTGAATTTCTACGTAAGATATGAAAGAATGTGTAGGAATACATGTTGACTTTATTTGGAGATATTAGGTTTTTAGATTTAGATAGGTTTTAAATTCATTTAGTAAAGAAAAGTAGAAAGATGTTTCCCACTGCTGCAGATCTCCTTCTTTGTCCCAAATATTCAAACTGGCACGTTCTGTTTGTTTGGAGATAACACTGTTTAAGTCACATTGACATGCCAAAAACGCAAAAGTGAATTAATTTATATAACGCAGTTCAAAAGCAAAAGTGATTCAAAGTTTACATTTTATTTACAAATAATAATAAAGAGGATGCATTAAAAGTTTCAATTCAAGCAACAAAGATACAGAAGATAAAAAGATAAAAACTAAATAACATCACATTAGTAAATAATAAGAAATGAAAGTGCAGTTTTATCAGGCCCTTTTATTTGTTAAAATAACCTGAATGTTTTATAGTTGATGTACCTGGTCTCTCATAAAGAGTTTTTAATCGTAAGGGACTAACCTGGTCAAATCAAGCTTTTAATAATTGTACTTTCCCTCAACTCTGCACATTAATTCAACACGGGGGCATTATTTCCACAGCTCACGAATCATCTGCTGTGCACCCCGAGGCCAGAACTCAACACCTGAACTGCTGTACCACTGTCATGACCCCGGCAGCGTGCGGTGGGCGGTAAAAGAAGAGAGAAGGCCTTCTCGGTCAATCATTTAATGGTCAATATTCAATGTTCCTGCATTTTCATTATGAGATGAAACTGACTGCTCTCAGCTATACACTTATCAAAACCAGTGGGCGGTTGGCAAAATAGTTCCTCAAGTTTAGGCTCTTTTATCCAATGAAACTGCAGCACTGTATAGCCAGAATTTGGTTGTTTTACCTACTTTTATATTTATAAACCTTAAAATCTATGTTCTTGCATGTTTAGCTCTTTGGAAAGAAAAGAGGATACAGTTTTTCTGGCGGATATCTACTGTACTTGCTTCAAATCTCTGAGTATCTTTCAATGGTTTGATGGCTCTCATCTTGTTCAAAAACACTTTCTTTGTAAATATGACTTTGTTTCCAGGTGGATCTCGGATTGAAAATGTTGATTTTAGCAGCTCTTCCCGTTTGTGTACTCGTGCATCAGACGGACGTTGGGCGGCCCATAGACACGGCGTCTGAAGGCTCGGGTGAGAAACATTTCTCTTTACTCCAAGAAAGACTGCAGACAGTTTTTGAGTTTCAAAAGAGTTTATAGTGAAAGAGTAGAGCGCATCCAACACGCGGGAGTGAAGCGGAGGAGATGGGCAGCTGTTACCAACCATCAAACGCAGAAACGCATGAAAGAACGACACAGCTGGATCAGGGAGGTGTGGAAGGCAGAAACATCTTTGTACGGAAAGGAATGAGTCTCTTAAGAACAAACATGAAGAAATAAATAAAACAAACTGAAAGATTTGTGACAGCAGCGGAGTGTGCCAGACAGACACACAAATACAAACACGCGTTTGTGTTTGTAGAATTGATCTTCTGACACTGTTGAGAAAATGATGCCTTCTGTCTAGCGTTAGCGTTTCATCATCAGTTCAGAGACTTAATAATAAATCTCCTAATGTGACACGTCGGCGACAGGAGCTGAAGAAATGCTTGGCATATGTTTCGTCTGTGTAAAGAGCTGAAGGAAAGAACGGCACAAATAAACGGAGACGATCTGGATCCGTTTGAAAATGAGGGGGAGATAGATTTACTTTAAAATACCATAAAGTCCCCATAAAATCAAAGTACAAATTTAGCGATTTTTGTATGAGCTATAAACTAGTGCGACCCAAAATACTGAATGTTTAGAAATGATAAGCATTCAAAACTGAAAGATAAATATTGAGCGTTTTGTGTCCATATCTGCGCAGTCAACGCAATGTCACGGCCAAAACGTAGCTATTTTACGAAACGGATAATTTTGGCTCATTCGTATGATCTTATACGTATATTGGGGTCGATGCGCATTTTAGGGGCGGAGTTAGGGGTGGGGCTTCATTATTGCTTTTGGCAAATAATTGTACGGTTTTGTACGATTCACAATGTGAGAATTTAATTAAACGATTTGCCGCTTCATAAAATAGTTCTGAATTTCCCGTGAGGTCAGGTTGGTAAAGTTTGTGTGTGGCCCAAAAAAAAGAAACGTTGCATTTACACAAAAAGTAAACTTTAAGCTTAAACATCGTTCTGCCGTTAGCTGCGAGCGCCTGCAGGAAATGCAAATTTAGTTGAAATTGTTATTTAAAGACAAATACGATGCACACACAAACACACACCAACATGGTGGGCTGACAGACTCTTGGATGAGGTCTTAAACATCACAGGCTGCCCACACACACCACACATGTGTTTGGAAGCATTGGTTTGGCTCGTATCTCGTCTGATTTACATTGCGAGAAGCGGACGAGGTGTTGCAGAAGAGACTGCGGAGAGGAAATGGTCCATTTCTCCTGGTGTTTAGGGATGGAAACAGAGGAGCATATGTTGGGATTTGAAGAGTCAATCCATGAATAACCTAAAGCAATCTTTCTTCTCTGTCTCTCTCTCTCTCTTTCTGGGCAGGCTAGAAGTGCAGCGGAGCCGTGCGGGGAGATCTGACTTCCCTAAAGTATCGGGCTGTAGTCAAAAATATTTACACTGCCAGGAGGTATTCCGTGAAATATTCGCAAAAATTCAATATTGAGCTGACCTCTCACTGGGCCTCTCTTACCTCTCACACTATCTCTGTTTCTCTGGATTTCTTATAGTAAAGCGTTATGAACCGTTTTAGATTATAGACGGATTGATTTCGCGTAAATGTGTTTCGTTTCTTTAATTATGACACCGGTGGAGAGTTTTTTAATTCTCTTTGACAAACATAAATGTTGTTCGAACTTCAATTGTTTTTGTGCGAAATCGTGAGAGTACGATTCACGTATTTAAATATAAATGAAGCTAGAAATGAATTTTTTATTGTATTTTCTATGTTTATTTTCCCCTAATACACATAGGTTTATCCGGCTAAAATGTAAAACAAATTAAGGCGAGCCAATATTCAAATTTGATTATTGAGTAAAAATGACATACTTAGTGTTTGTCATTTGTTTGATCAGAACAGAAAGAGAAGCACGTGTGACCCTGATAGATTAAAGCAAAGTAAGTTGTAATGGAATTCAGCATCCGTTTAGCATTTAGAGAAAGACTGAGATACTCATTTATTAAGAAATAAAGTCTTACAAAACAAACATTCAAGCAGTTAAACAGACAGTAATACTATATATTTAATATGTTTTGAATGCAATAACATGTTTGTATTTTGAATAGAATAGATAAACTGAGGAACAGACATTTTTTTACATAATCTGAAAGCTAAATAAATACATTTTCAAAATATTGAGAACATTTCGAAGTTGTTAATCTGTGGCAGGCCATCCACTCACAAAAGTAAAGTTTTTATATATTTAAAGTAGGAAATTAAAAAAATATATTCATGGAACATGATCTTTACTTATTATCCTAATGATTTTTGAAAAATCGATCATTTTAACCCATACAATGTATTTTTGTCTTTTACTAAAAATTATCCTGTGCTACTTAAGACTAGTTTGGAGGTCCAGGGTCACAATTATTTTATTGTAATTTTCGTGTCTCATTTATTTTAGTTTAAAAGTCACTTGTGTATGAAATAGTCAAATAATAGTGCTTTTCTGCTTGGTTACAAAGCAACAAAATATCAACCTGCAATGTAGCACATTATTATAATTATTTCACATCTCATGTTTAATAATCTCATGTGCTTTAAAGGCTATTTCACACTGATCTATTTTTCTGTTTTCCATAGAAGGACAGTTCATATGACCACAGCTGTCAAGCTCCTAACTGGATGTAGGACACTATAAAGGTAGCATTACAGTATTATATTTCTTTATAGTGCACTAAACCTGGTGCGTCATCTAAAGTTGTCATTTCTTAATATTGCACGGGGGAACAATTGTGAGTTTCAGTGAAGGGCGGATTAATATGTTAATAATGACTTTCATTTCATCCTGCTTCTTACACTTCGATTTCTCTATGTTATCAGAATATAACATGAGTGCGGATGACATTGTTTTTATATTGGGAGCCTAACACAGACCCGGTTATCTTCATTGATTTGCTAAGATCTTTACAGATATAAGGTTTTGAATTACATGATGGAACAGTTGTTTTATCAAGTGTGGCCACTAGAGGGCAGAACAGATCCAGACAGAAGCACTCAGGACTGCTCATGAGGAATAATCTGGATTGATGTATTTCAACTTTTAACACATTCACATTAAAGTTGAAGCTCTGAATCAATATTTACTTAGTATTTAGTAATAATGATTGAAAGTCTTCAAAAATAATTGAATTGGGCAATGTGAGTATTTAGGCACATTGCTCAAAAATAGTTTCATTGATTTTTTTAAAGGAGTGATCACATCTGCATCTTGCGTCTGTTTGTATTTATGAATGTTTGGATTCATAAACATCTCATTTAAATACATGTTTTCTGTTAGGTGTGGGGTTTGGGATTCATGTGAATTGTTCATGTGTATCTGCACGGGATGTCCTCAAGATAGCTAAGTAAACTGTGTGTGTGGCCTTGTTTTTATATCCCGGTTGGGACCTAACCTCAATGCACACCAACACATGGGGACTCGTGTCACGGTATCTACAGGCAAAAAAGCTTATTAATCGTACAGAATGATATTTATTTGAAAATCTAAAAATGCTCAAAGTTTTCTATGATCTTTAGGTTTAGTGGTAGGGGATAAAATATACAGTTTGTACAGTATAAAAACCATTATGCCTATGGACTGTCCCCACGGAAATAATAAACCAGACGTGTGTGTGAGAGAGAGAGGTTTTTCCACAGCTTGCCAGGGATGAACAGATGTTAGGATCAGAGACACTTACAGCCTCCTCACTAAAACCTCTCTCTCCACACGCACACAAACACAGATTTGACAAACGCACCACAAATTGTTATGATATAAAAAAATTGGACAGAATCACTTATAAAGAATAAAAAGTTTGCTTATAATTGTAATATGAAGGTAAAATGATATTATGATTAAAATGATTATTAACAACTTCTGAATGAACCTTTCATCATGCCCTCTTATTTTTCCAACCCCTCTCTGCCTTTCACAATCTAAACCATGTTTTTAATCCCATTATACTTTCTCATTTGGAGATTTCAGGTGTGTGAACAGGATTTCACGTTGTCTTTAATTACAGGTATAAACCGCTTTGTAAGATGTAAACAGCACTGATCCAGAAGCACTTCCAGTTCAGTTCTTTAACACGTTATAAACAATTGGACCAAAATAGAGATCGAACAACAGGACGTTTTTAACCGAATCAAACCAAAGTCTTTCAGACTAAACACCTGAAACAGAAAGTGCTTCTGCTCTATCTGGAGTGAAATTGAGGACGAATGAGATTTGATTTTGGGAAGAGCTGTCCATCATATAGGCAGAAAGGTTTTGAATCTTTTAAGAACATCTACAAAATGTTATCTCTGTATTAGAGAGGTGACATTTTATAATCTATAAGTTGATTTATTTACTGATTGTATTGTTTTATTCTTTCTTCATTTTCAGGTAAATATCACACCCTCTGGAAATCATCCGAAAATGTTTTCATAGGTAAGAGCATTGCATTAGCCGAGCAGAGGTCATGGGTTCGATCCCCAGGGGACACACATTCTGATGAAATGTATACCATATAATTCCCTGGTAGTCACTTTAGATAAAAGCATCTAGCGAATGCATGAATGTAAATCCAAACTCTCTGTCTTTATATACATATGAAGGGTTTCGTTTCAAAATGAGAACTCTGTTTTATTTATTTGTTCAAAAATCATGTTTTTTTATCGTGCATTCCAATTAATATCAATCAAACTGCAGTTGGTTTGTTTTAATTTAAGCCATATAACTAAGAAAATGCAGCTAACTAACACCATAAAACACAATAAACACATGATAACATAACATGATATATATTTTTTTTAATGGAGTCTCATTTTGCAAGCAAACTCTTCCTATATATCCCTGTACATTTTCTTTGGGTTCCACACCTATACGGCTGAGGCGTCGTCTCTCTTTGCATTAGCTTTTATCACATCCATTGTTATTATTCTGCATTTTACTGGAATGTCTTCAAAACATGACAACTGCCTGAACAACAAGACTAATGTATTCGGTGGCAGGGGAGGGAAGCGGAGGGATTGTGAAGTGTGCGGTGAAGTGAAACATGAAAGGCTCCAGACAGGATGTGACACGGTGTCGTTCAGCTCGGCGCAGATAAAAAGCCCCTTCTCTCCCCGAACCCCCCGCAGCACAGAGCCGGGCCCCCAAAATCCTCCTCGCCATTAAAAGGTTTTGTTTTTCTGTGCGTCTTTACAGAAGCAAAATGAGAAAGTGCGAGATGACTGCTGATCTACGTACATGTGTAAAACCGCAGTTAGCGTCACTGAGGGCTACAGACGCGCCGCTTTGAGTCTCTGAACCTTCTGTGTCTCGCACACGCTGTAGGGTCTTGCGTTGGTGTCCTTCAGCGGTTGATTTATGGTTCGGCTCTCTGGTCTGTCAGAGTACAACAGAGGACCATCATCACCGGCTGCGTTTCATTCTTACGCTGTGTGCTAACCAGGCGCGACATTATCGCCCAACGTCGAGTAATTTGTCTGTCTGTACTGGAAGCGAAATGCTGAACGAATTTGTTGTTTGGTATACAATGGAAGACAAATGAAGTGTTTAGATGACGTGTTGGAAATGCTTTGGACTGGAAGTGTGCGTACTCGTCGTAAACAGGCTGTTAAAGTGTCTTGCTCCCTGGGTTTTGCATTGCATTGTGGGAATGTTTAGGTAACGAACGTTTGATAAGGAGCTGATCAAAATGTATTAGTTGAATCATCTGCTATGTCTGAGACTGCTCCTTATTTAGTGCACTATATTGAGTGTTAGCCAACACCTTCATTCCCTACCTTCATTCACTTTTTTACCTAGAATGCACTCTGATGTACTGTACACTCGCTAGCTATTTCCCATGTTTCAATGTGACAGGGAATCCTGACAGAAGGACACTGACGGTAAAGTCTGCGAAAATGTCATAAAGTGTGTTCATACACTTGTGTCTGTTCTTGTTGACAATTATGATTTTGTTTTATTTTTTATTTTCGAAGATGATTAAATGCGTTTAATCATATTAATTAGACATGAAAGTTAATCCTTATTATCAGCAAATACAATTAATACCTGTGTTTCAATTCAAAAGCTGCATCCTCTTGATGTTGCATTTGACGACCGCATAGATCATCGAGGTTGTTTAATTTAAGCAAAAAAAATTTGTTTCTCTTAGACGTACTCTTGTAGTTTCATATACCTTGAAAAGTAATGGTTAATTTTCTGAAATAAAACCTGACAAATGCGCCCGACAAACGTGATGCAGCTAATCTGATTAATATATCAAATAGTGCGTAAAGGAACTTGACCATTTTATGAAACAAACCATATCGCCACACAAATGTAAAATATGATAAATATTATGTTTACGGTAAATAGTTTCGCAACGCTTCTTTGACGCATTTAAACATCATTGTCAGAAATCACTTTGTTGAACTCCATTGTTATACTTTGCATAGGAGTAGTGGATGAAGGAACGAGTGAGCGATTGTGAATGTATGCTATAAAACAAATTTAATTAAAAAATTGGTCATTTCAGCTTACAATTTATCGTGGAGTTGCTTTAACTTGCAAATATTTGTTGAAATTCCTCAAATATTTTGATGCATTGAAATAATGTAAAATCGTAAAAAAAAGTAAAACAGTAAGTTTGATTAGATATAAATATATATGACGGCAATTTTTTGGCATTTTCAAACACTCCTCGTCTGTCATTGGTCAAAAACGCCCCATACAAGCGTCTGTGACGTTAGATTTGTAGACTTCAGCTTCAATTGCCTTACTTTCTCATCGTACGTTTATTTGCAGCGCTGGCTCCGTTACCTTTGCTCTGCGTGTTATACACTCATAGATTTAAAGAGCTTTTTCTTTCATCAGCGAGTTGAAGGAAGACTAGAGGCAAGCGTGGCCGGTCTCTGTGTCCCTCTCATGGTGGCCATTGTTACAGGACATGTTAATTGAATTAGAGTTCACTCCGTCCCTCCAGACGCTCCTGCAGGGAAACACAAAGTCTCGGTTCAGGTGGATCCACGTTAACACTTTCCATTAAAGATCTCAGTCGCGCCGCGGCAGACGGGCAGATTTGTCTTTGTGAACATTCTCCGGACATCATTCCCTTGTCTGTACCTTTCAGAAAATGTGACCTTGGTACATATCGGCCTATTGATACATCAGTGGAAAGTCCACGCTTGCTTGTGTGGAGGGAGAAAAGTCGGCGAGAGAAGAGATGTGTTATGGACACAGTTAGAACGGCCCTGACCCGCCGTTACCCGCTTCTTATAGGCAACATCCAGAGTGACTGAAGCTCACAATAGTGTAAGCGGACATCACAATAGACGTTTGGCCCGAGCACGCTAATGCATTCATCCGCAGAAAGCATTTTTTTTGTTGCCAGATTGTGTAATTCTGAAAGATTAGCTTTGAAAGCGACTGGCTATTAAGAGCAGAGAGGAAGTTGATAGCTTACGGAAGCATGCGATGTGTTTTTTATCGATAAAGCTTTATGTGTTTCTTCAGGGTTAAGAAAAACCTGTTATTGTTGTGTTCACCAGCAGGACTCTTGCTCAGAATGGAGCTCTCAGCGTGTTGCAGGCCGCCGGCCATTAGCTCGAGTCTCTTTTAAAACACCTAATTGTCTAGAATTGTAAAGTGAAAAATGTATCGCGGAAATCCCAACAAAAGCAGCTTCAGTCTTCCAATTACTCCACAGATTTTAAAGTAATGACTATCTTTTATTATTTATTATGCGAGTACGGCTATAATATTTATGGCACAAGAGGTCCTGTAATTGTGGAAAAGATGGAAAATCTGGTAGTTTTCATTTGGATTTCCAGGCCTTAAAGAGACTTTCTATCATCATTTACTCACCGTCACATCATTGCAAACCGTTGTGATTTTATTTCTTCTGCAGAACACAAAAGAAGTTGTTTTGAAGAACATTGGTAACCAAACAAGACCGCTCTCACATTGACTTCCATTGTGTGAACGCAAAACCACTTTTCTCCCAATATTTAACATTTCTTAAAATTGCTTTACCTTCAAATTGACATCTTTTTTAAAGGATTTAGCTTTACGGATGACTGAAAAGATCGCGCAGAAGTCGTGCAAATGAATCGCTCAAAAGTGATGTGTTTTGTTAACAGGCTAACGTTTAACCTCAATTTCATTTTCTGACACAAAGACAGGTTGTATGCCATGTTTTAGTGCCTTTATGAGCAGTTTGTGATCATTTTTTGGTTCTGGATGAAATGCATTTCTGGAACAGTGAGTGATCGGTGGTTTCGCATGCGAGGGGTTGCGTGTCATGCGCGTTTATCACATGCCGCTCGGTTGGGAGTTTTGTTAAGTATCGAACTAGACGAGATCAAAATGCACCCTCATCAATATCAGCGTCACGCGGTTCTTTCTCCAGACCGATAACCTTTGACCTTGTGAGCGCTCGCTCAATCGGCAGGCGACTCTAAATCGCTTCTCTCGCAGTTGATGGTAGTGTCACTCAGAGAGAGTTTGTGTTTTGGAAGAAAATTAACCGTGGTTTTATGTTTTTGTGGATTTATTGCCTTTAACTAGAATAACTATGGTTTCTGTAATGAGTTATTGATCAATTGATGGTTAGTATGATTTTATAACAAATTAAACTAGGGGAATATATACATAGGTGTGATGTTTAAGACAGAAATGTGCACTTATTTAAAGTAGTAATAATAATAATAATCATTTTGTCATTATTTATGTTTTTCACAGCTGTTCGCTTCACAAAAAAGACACGATGCAATGAATTCTCAACAGAGAGTAACGTTTGATGCAGGAAACAATTATCAGCAAGTTAATAAATACTACAAATAAATAAACACACGCTCTTAAAAAAACGGTTCTTCAATAGGTTCTCTGATGACATAGAAGAGGTTCTTTATGGCGAAAAAAAGGTTTGTCAGATTATAAAAAGTAAGAAAGAGATGGTTCTTTAAAGAACATAAAATAGTTCTTCTATGGCATCCCTGTGAAGAACCTTTAAGCACCTTTATTTTAAAGAGTGTATCGTTGAAAGGTTTTGAAAAAATCTTTCAATCTGTGTGTTTTTTTAAACAAATAGTGTTTAAAAGTTTTGAATGACAGATGTTTGGTGCCTTTCTCACACAGAGATGACTTTAAAAGCAGTAAATGAAAACTATTGTTTTTATGATTCTTTGATGCGTTTGCAGATGTGGTTCCTTTTGGCAAAAAAAGCATTAAATAATTTGTATATTAAATTGATGTACTGTATGATGAATACTAATCTGAATTTATAGCCGTTGTTCCTTTGGTTTCTCTCATCCAGACAGACCACAGGACATTGACACACCTGTTATCTGTAATCCCTTCTCTGTCTTTCATTTCTTTCAGATTTCGTGAATTTGAAAATTAAAATGAAGTGGATATTGATTTACACAAAGCTAACAAACTGGTGCGTTCCTCAACAAGCTCATTATCAATAGCAGACGGCACACAATGGTGCGTTTACCAAATCCCCCCACGAGAATCTCAATAGCTTATTTGGATTTAAATGAGCTTATGCTTACGAACAAATATGATGTTTCCCAATTAGTGCGAAAGCAAATGCTCGCTCCTCTTCTGAGAAACGCTAAGATGATTTTCATTGAGAAAACTTTGATCCCTGAGATTAAAGAGGAAGAGAGCTGATGGTTAGACGCTGGTTTCTTCAGGGTCACAGAGCTTATGGATCGTCGGAACGAAAGACATTCTGCACTTTATGATCTTTTCATTCATGAATCTTCAACTTATTACTGTAGCATCATGTTCCTGTGGTCTGTGTGAGGTCCAGATGAAAAAAACTGCTATGGTTGGGTCAAATATGAACATTTAAGATTAGGTTTGGTCCATATTTTACCCAACCATGGGTTGTAAGAACTACGGGTTGAAACCTTTGATACCTCATGATTTGATTCAAAAACGGCCAATTAGCATATTTGTGATCACATTTTGTTCAGAGTAGTGTCGGCACTTTCATTTTAATACAACTGAATGGCCAATAAAGCGGTTCTCAATGACATATTTTCTGTGGTCAGATATTAAAAGAAGTATCAAATAGTGATGAAACATGATTAATTATTGGCTTCCCTTCCTTCATTGCTCCTTATACCGTCCGCTGTGTTACACCTTTCCTTTTTGTTTCAATAGCATCAGGTTATTAGTAAAGTTACTAATATTTTTAAAACAGATTTCTTTAATCGGTTTGAATTAGATATTTATATTAATATATATTTTATATATTTATTCTCCAATGCTAGTTACAATGCAGCATATTTCGACGCTCCTATTTCAATGCTTCATTATTTTTTCTGCTATAAATCAATATCATTAGTCAACTTTCATATTCGTCACTGGGTTTTGCAAATATCTAACCTATAGGCTACTTATAAGTTTGTAAACATTCAGTCCGCTCTCATCTTGGTTGCAGAAAAACCCGGAAGAGAGAGCATTCATAGCGACTAGAGAATTACAAGGGTACGGTGTACAAAAGAGTTTGACTTAGAAAGATTAAAGAAAACCTTATCTGAAATAAAATAAACACAGATGCGCATGATTTCTTCAGTCCAGCCTGGTCGTTTAATGGCTTGTTTGGCTTAAAATGGCATATTCAACGACGGTATTCCATAAGAAATAAAACCATCATTTTTGCCATTTTTTTCTGACATTTAACAACACAAAAACACGTTTTTGAAGGAATTGTCTCCTCCATTTCACTCATTGCTGCTTTGCTTCCACTGTTTTTCTGCAACCAGTATGAGCGCGCAGCTGGAATTGACGTAACCTTGATGTTGACTCCAAGTTGGTCTATAAGACGTATAAAAACGTGCTTGTCAACTTTGACAGCACGGTATTTAATCATTACAAAAGTCCTTTTCTTGAAAAGCAGCAAATTTGGATATCAAAAGTTTCAGAAGGTCAGCCACGATATTTTATGAAAAAAAATGTTGCCCTCGTTGTGTTCAATATGTGTAGTGTCTAGTTTATCGTCTTTATTCTGCTATTTGTTTTTTTCCCAGCATCTTTGGACATAAATATGTCTGTTTTGTGTTTTTACTTGTTTAACAAAACACATATACTGGTCATAATTCTGAGAATATAAATGGCTGTATTTAATTCTGAACATGTTTTTTCATGTGTTTGTGTGGCTTATGGGCTTGTAGGTAATTGCTTGATGCGTTTTGAAGCGTTTTTTTTCTGTTTACATGCTAATAGCATCTGTTTTTGCGATTGTTTAGATGTATGCATGCTTTGGCATTTCATGCAGCTGTTTTGCATCACGGTAAACGTCGCATCTCTGGGCTCTTTAATGTCAACACAGCGTTGGTAACCCGTTTAACTTGCGTCGTGTTTTACATCTGATGTATTTCTGCATGAAACACAACATTCAATGGAATGTGGGGGTTTCTTTATTGTGGACTGATCCGATTGTGATAAAAAGCATCAGCAAAATAATAACAATGCATGGAGAATACAGAAATAGGGTACAGTTGGTATTTCAACACGCACCATGAAATCCGGCACAAATAAGAGAATCAATGAAGCAAAGGAAGTATCTGGTGGTTGTTTTATGATACACGCTAGTTCAGATCGCATTATACATTACCTGTGATGGATGAATGCACCTCTCAAGACTAAACTCAAATTTAATTTCCTCTCAGTCAATTTACACTGAAGCATCTCTTTTTACCCCCTGACAAAAAATATTCATTCTCCTCTCAATTGATGCTGTTGGGCTGATGGAGTTGCTCTCGTCTCGTTCTCTCACTTGAGCGTAAAACTCTTTCGGCGTGTACGCGCTGTTTTCCTCATATCTGAAGAGAGTTGTTATTCCAGAATGTTTTCTGTGAAGTGCGGCGCTACTTGAGACGAGAAGAGCGTTTCAGAGCTATTGACAGAGAGAGACGTTTTCTCTCCGAGTGCTCGGGCCTCTTCAGTCCAACCCTAAACGCCACAGAGAATCGATTCATTACTACTGTCGAGCCGTTCAGTTTTGACGGGATTTGTTTGAAGATTTCTTGTTCATTTTGCGCTGTAATAAATTGGACATAAACATCCTACCGAGGCCCAGGTTGCATTTTCTGCGCTGATTTCCGGGGAGGATGTGTGAAGTGGATTGAAACTTGGTAAATGTGGTTGAAATGATGTGAGGCGTCTGAAAGGATAATGAAGGTTGTCACAGTGTTTAGTAAATAAAAACGTAACACAAAATCCGCTGTCTTTAAAGGAGTAGTTCACTTTCAAAATCAATTTTCATGATAATTTCCTCACCCTCATGTGGTCCAAGATGTTCATGTGTTTGTTTCTTTAGTCAACAAGAAATTACGTTTTTTGATGAAAATTGTCTTCCATATAGTGGACTTCAATGGACTCCAAACGGTTGAAGGTCAAAATGACAGTTTCAGTGCAGCTTCAAAGGACACCAGACCATGATAAAGGTCTTATCTAACGAAACAATCGATCATAAAAAATAAAGCAGTATAAAAAAGTATATGCTTTATAAATACAAATTCTCGGTTTGCTCTGTTCTGCAATGCGCATTTATGACTTCACAAAATATATAATTACGTTGAAATGGTCACGCTTGACGTATGTTGAAGTACCGAGTCAGTGTTTACATGTTGAACGTGCAAGTTTTCAACGTAATTACGTGAATTCATACACTCACATCATAGAACAGAACAAGGCAAACATCTGTGTTTATAAAGCATATATATTTTTATTTTCTTTAGAAAATGATTGATGGTTTCTCTAGATAAGACCTTTATTCAGCGTCTGGTATCGTTTGAAAACTGTCATTTTGACCTTCAACCGTTTGGAGTCCATTGTAGTCCACTATATGGAGAAAAAACTTAAGAAACAAATACATAAACATCTTGGATGACATGGGAGTGGGCTAATTATCGTGAAAATTTATTTAGAAAGTGAACTATTCCTAAACCTTAAGTAGGCGGGGCGAGACCGTGCTTTGAGACCGGTGAGTAACTGTTGATGAGCGCCAGCTGGGCGCGCACCGGTCTCAAATCACGTAGGAGATTGGGAGCATATAAGAGAACGAGCGACCGGACCGCCGAAGAGAGAGGACCGGGCCCGAACATGTTTTATTTGTATTTATGTTTTATTCGCCTAATGTCTTTTTACTTTTGTTATTATTTGATTAAATGTTGAAAATGTTTGCCGGTTCCCGTCTCCGTCCCTCCTTTTATTGAGCTTTTCTACAGTGTTCAGTTAACTTTGTAGAAGATTTTTTTCGTCCACCCCACCCCTGTGACTCCCATATATTTCAAGATTCAGACCATAAAAATTCAGCGCACAGAACGAAAAGTGATAGAAATTCAGCACCACGCAGACAACGGAATAATAACATTAATGAAAATTTTACATTGACTAAAAGTCAGAGTTCTCCCTTCATTAATTTTAAAGTCTCTCTCTCTCTCACTCGCTCTCTCCCTCTCAGGCTTTGAAATGCATTCGGACAGCCAGCTCTTTTCTCACCCTCGCTAAAGACTCTCCGAGCCCACCGAAGCTTTCGACACGTCGCTCATCACTTGCAAACGTGACGCCAGCCGCCGACCTTTCGACCCTTGAAGAGTTCAGTTTTGGTCTACCGCTCCACTGAAGTCGTGTATATATCACAGGTTTAATTCCATATTTCATCCTCTCAAACATCATGTGGGTGTTTTATGGTGGTTGTTGGGCACCGTGTTGATGCACAGACTCACATGGGGCTATTTAAGAGAGTTTAGATCTAAATAGCGCTCATTTCCTCTGTAATAGATGCTGCGAAGTTGCAGCTGTCATGAGGAAAAAGCATCATTATCGGGGAGATTTGTTGTGTGGGAAGCATCTTGTGTTGCACATGTATGCAGGTGAGCAGGTTAATGCAGGCGAGGCTCTGTGCGTTGAGCGCTCGCTGGCTTGATGCGCTGCGAGGAAAGACTCGGATTATGTTTGTGGTTGTGATCGTGTCGTCTTGAAAGACCAAAAATGCATTTTCTTTTGACTTGATTTTAGAAAAGATACTTTAAGCAAAAGGAATTTTCTTAAATCACTGTCTGTTTGGGTTTAGATAAATGTCTATATATTTAAGGTGAGTTTGTCATAGGCCGATGGTTAAGTAATTTTTTTAGGTCTAAAATAAATCAAACGATTAATCGTGATTATTTACATCCAGAATAAAAGTTTAGTTTACATAAATGTCTGTTTACCGTGCATATCAATTTTTATTAATTACCACATACATGTTTATTTATATAAATGTAGCTAATATTTCATTATATTATATTTAATTTAAATTATATATGTTAACATTTATTGATTTTTATATTTTGATTTTTTCTTGAATATATACATGTGCATGTATGATTTTATAAATAAAGAAATTAATATGCACAGTACACAGACATATATAATTTAAACACAATTTTTAATTCTGGACTCGATTGATCACGATTAATCGCTTTATGGTCCTAAAACTTTTTATTGAGCAAGTGTATAAGCTGTCAAGTACGATTTCATAACAAATGTTGGTTGTTTTTCTATATGCGTAAAGATAAGTATACGTAAAATAACCTGCAATGTGTGTTTCAAACAGAGATGTCACTAGAGAGGCAAACGTTAAGAATTACAGCTTTTCTACAAGAAATATGAAAACTCTTATCTTATTTTTGCTTATTTTTCACAACCATGATCATTCACGCCTTAACCACACTTTGTGTTTGTTCTTATATGGTTTTACAACAAATAAAAGTTACAAACTATGATTACTACAGTTATATGGCTTTACAAGTTCTGCAGTTTTTTGAGAACTATTCTGCAGTTTTTTGAAGTTTTATTTACTCACCAAATCTAGTTTTTATTTTTGAAGTGTGATAGTTTTGGACCCTGAGCATAGCGAAACGAGACGCATATGGTGTTGTCCTCAGTGTATAACAGAAGTGTTGTGGTCGTGATGTCGTGTCAGGTCCAGCGAGAGGTGAGAATTACTTTCGTAAACGCGTTTGGTTTATCCGTGAATAAACACAACTCATCTGCCTTGAAATGCAATGGAGTTTAGGCGTATAGCGAGAGCTTACCGCATGTCCTCTTCTCTCTCCCAGAGGACACTGGGTAATCGACGCCGCTGTCAGCCTGACATGGCCGGGGGGTGGAGGGAAACAGAGCAGGAGAAAATACTGAAAGTTGAAGCGTCGGTATTAGACTCCGAGTGCGATGTTTAATCTGTATATCTAAATCCCTGAAATCCACCGAGTCCGCAATAGATAAAACTCCACAGTGAACCGATGAAAGAGTTAGTTGTCATGTCAAGGACTTTGTGTGTTTTCTCATTTTGTGCTTTGTGCGGCAGGTCAGGGCATCAGCGAGACCAAGCCCGTCTCCTGCCTACAGAGCTTCTCTTTGTGTTTTGGTTCCAAAAAACTTAAACGTGTGAATGAAGTCATTTCATGTTGATCGGGTAACGGTTGTGTTGTCTTACAACATCAACGTGAATTAAACGCTGTGATAAAATACATACTGTATTCTTAATGAATATGTTGGTCTTGTTTTCTGGTGACCATGCATAAACACGATGAAAACAATGAATTTATTAGCATAAGATGTCAAGATTTGTTTTCAAGGGATTTGTTATCCTTATTCTTTATCCTTATGAAAGCAAAAATTAAACGATTTAATAAGAAAAACTATTTACGTTGTTTATAAAAAATACAATTTTGGTGTATATCTAGTTCATATTTAATGCATTAGCTGACATGAACTAACTATAAAAAGTATTTTTCTTTCATTGTTTGTTCATGTTAGTTAATTGTGCATTAACAAGTGATACAACGTCGGATGTAAAAAATGTATTAGGAAATGTTGAAATTAACATCAACTATGCCGTAGTGTTTTCGGTGCTAGTCAGCTCATGTAGCAGTACACAAAATATACTGCTCGATTTTTTAATGTCAAATCTGATCCATCACTAAAAAAACATTGAATGAATTCTGAACCTTGATCATTAGATTCCTTATAAATTCTTCTGTGTTCTTTACTTTCGTAACTCTTCCTCCCGTGAGAAGCGATGTTGAACTTTTAAAGCAGCTTATCTTCTCCGCCGTACCGCCGATTTCCTTGTAGGCCCTCAGAAGTGATCACCTTCCCATAATGCCCCGAGGATTAAACAGGCCAGAGCCGTCCCCTGACTGCATCGCGCCTCTACCTTTGTACCCAATAAAAGACTAACTAGAAAAGAATGAGGGGATGGCGGGATCAATCTACTGGAAGCCTCCCCACAGTTTTCTCATCACTTCTCGTGTCGCGTGTCATCTCTGTGTGTAACCGGGAGAAAGCACAGAAGCGGTATGTGGGCTGATTTTGTGTCTCTCTCTCTGGCTCGGTCTGAGAAAATAAAAAGCACGTTAAGGGTAAATGAACAATGAGGGGCATAAGTGAAGGAGATGAGTCGTGTTGTGTTTGTAGAAGAGACAGGATGAATGTTACGTACAGTTTGTAATGAATTTCATGACTATGTGTTTATTCGCATATGGTCGAGAGAACGTGGTATTGCATCCGTGAACCAGACTTCAGCCGGTACTCAAGGGGGCGATAGACTTACCTTCAGACGTCTGTGCCATTTAATTATACTATTTATTATTCAGATTATAGACACATGTAGACGTCACATCGGTCATATATGTATTATATTTCAACATCGCCGCCATGATGACCGTACGGACGGTAACAACGTAAACATAACGTTCTTTGGCCCAAACTTAACTTCCGGTAGACTTCCGCAAAGAATCAACAACTGTTGAGTAGTTTAAATTGGATTGAATACAATTAAGTTAATATATTTATATAATTAAAGAAGTTACATAAATTAAATATTAAGTAAATTGTAAAACGTAAAATGGGGGGCTGTGTTTTTTCTGAATAAAAAGCGCAATAACCTTTATATTTCTTAAGCAATTTTCGTTGTTTCCAATCTACTTAAAAAGTACAAAAGTACAAAAAAGTTTTTCTACATTTACAAAATTACTTTAGTCTAATTGTGTCGTAAGATAGTAAGTCTACTAAGTATCATAAACCGTGATTAGATAGCTTCTTACTCTATTGGCAGATATGTTTTCTTGTTCGAAATTTAACATGATTTACCTTAATATCTTAGGTGACTGTGCTTCTCAAGTAAACGTATCTTGATTTCAAAATGTTGAGATATTTGCGCTGGAAAACTAGCCTGAAATATTTCGAAAAAACATCGTCTTTTTTTTACTTATTTACTGTCTGAGTCAAGCACTGAAATCAGTTGAGAAATGTGAAAAGCTATCCTCTTGTTTGTGTTTGTAGGTCTGTCTTGCTCTGTCCAAAATTAAAGTGACGGTACAAAAGATGCATTCTATCTGAAAGCGAATGCTCAACCAGACCTGTCTGAAACGCCTCTTGTAAACACACCTCCACAAATCCACGTCAGTTCGTGGACTAAGACCGGCCAAATGTATACACAAGTAAGGTGGGTGAACCGTCAGTACAATTGTGTTGGAACCTGATGTACCAAATATGGTAAGAGCCGTTACATTTCCCTCACACGCTTGCAGTATTCGACCAATCGCTACTCACTGGTTAACTGGCCAATCAAAGCACACCTCGCTTTTCAGAGCGATGAACTTTGTATAAAATCAAAGAAGAGATACAAACATGCCCGATATGTCGAAAATAGCCTAAATCATGAAAACGCATTGCGTTACATCTAAAACAAACCATAATATTGGTTTCTGCCGTGTCACATGACCCCTTTAAGGCTTGAGGTGAATTCAGAATGGCCTGCGGTGTGAAGCTCTCCTGTACATCTCATTTGTCAGTGTATACATTTGTTTTGTTTGAAACTTCTGTGCTGAATCTGCTGAAGGGCACATCAGCAGTCTAAAGCCACCTCAGCACTATCGTATTTGAATCGATGATTCGAGTTTGTGCTGACACGCAGTCCCTCTGTTAAACTCTGGCTTTGAGATATCAAGACGTTTCAGGAGGGGTCCAGAGAATCATTCAGACTCGCATGTTGCTCTTAAGACGAACCAGATATAAAGAATTTAACATGTAACAGGGTTGTAATTTGGAGTTGGATCTGTTGGTCCAAGCTATGACAGACCAAGCTGGTCCAAGCTGTCGTCTGCTCATCCATATTTTTTTTGTATTTTGTTTTCTTATTCAATGGCGTGCAGCGATAAAAACTAGTTGCGGGTTAAAGCTGCGTTTGTACAACTTTGTTAGCAGTCCTTTCTTTTCCTACACAAGCCGGCAATCTTCACGATTTAACATATCGTCCCTCTTTATGTCTATTGACGTCTATCGAGTGCCGTCCTCAGAGGATTTAACACCGCTTCTGTATTTGCCGTGCGTTCTCGCGCGCATATCTCTTAATGAACTTTCTATATATCAGTCCTTGACAAGAATCATTTCTTGAATAATCCTCATCGGTGGATGAACAGACCTTGAGTTTTTGTAAATCCGTCTGGTTGTATGTTGTAGTTATTAAACACCCCAGAGAGAATTGATTCTGGTTTTGGTGGTGGAAATGTTGAAACGCTATTGAATTGCATTTTAATTAAATTTACATTTTTCTATGCGATGCACGGCACACAAGGACGATCATTTCTACCCGATGCATGCGTTTTTGTGTGCGCGCCTGAGCTTTCACACGTCGAGCATCTAAATGCAATTTTCATTAACGCGAGGGTGAATCAAAATACTTTATAAAACATACTTGTCCTTGGACCTCTCTTTTCAGAAGTTATCCACGAGTGTGTGTGTGTGAAATGCGTTAATGTACCCCTGTATGTTCTCATACGCTGACATGCTGATGTGCAGGGCCCTGTCACAGCCGACTGCCCCTCGCCAAGACTTTAAAGCCCTCCGACAACACATTCGTAAACAGTTTTGACAAGCTTGAGAGATTTTGTCACAGGACAAGAGGGAAAGAGAGCTGTCCAAATCAAAGAGAGAAATTTGCTTGACAGTTACAGTTCCGCTGAATATGTATTATTCTCCAGAAAGAAAAGCAAGAGACCGTCGATTGCCTTCTGAGGCCGTGGGAATAGTTTCTTGAATTCTATTGTGTTTATATGTGAATTAAAGAAAAGAATTAAAGATGAGGATAATCCGGATGTAATTTGAAGTCATCTGCTGTGGAATCTGTGATGTTTATCCTCATTGTCAGTGAACTCGTACGCAGTGCATTCTGGGTCATATATTTGTTTACCGTTTTTTCAGGGTGAGGGCACGTCACACAACCTGCCCATGTTGGCATCTGCTAGCGCCAAGTGACCGATGAATTTGTGCCAAAGTAGCGTGACGTTTGATTGGTGCCTCTGCCTTTGACATCAACAGCAGACGGGGTGCAACCCCCCCCCTTCTGTTTATCCTTGTTATAGCTTTTTAGTATATAGCGTTTTAGTATTTGCGTAAATCGTAATAGGTCCGGTATAACATACCACGGGGATGTTGAATGCTTCAGTCTGATTGATTGTCAAACGTTCTGTGGGTATGCATTAAGGTACATTAAATGCACGCCTATGAAGGTGTTCCAGGTCTGCTGACCGCATTACACTTCCATATCGCTTCGCCAAGTGTAAGGTTATATGCAAGAAAGTAGTCCTACCATCAACAGCCTTTTAAAGAGTTCATAACATGAGATCATGAAAGTGACATTTGTGTGTAATGTAGCCATGTTTGAACGTAAGCAGTCTGCCAAGTTGTAAATCCGAAGGTGAACGAATAACAAAGTTATTAGCTTGGAAAAAAGGGAGTCGACTCTGAATCACGCTAACGAGTCGTCTCTCGTCCGATTCGCGAACCTCCGCGGACTAACGTCACTATATACAGTAAAGTCCCCGCCAACGTTTTGCCAGGACTGCCGGCGAGGACTTCTCTCTTCTCCACCAAACACTGTTGCTCGATAGACCAATCACAGCAGACTAGACAATCTGACCAATCACGTCAAACTAGGCTAGCGGAAAGGAGGGGATTAGACAGATGAATCGCGGAACGAATCATTTGAGAAACAGTCAAGAAGTAAAGTAACAATAACTGCGTATTATAGCGAAAAAAAATAGTTTTTACACCATCTATGCACATAAACTTGTTGTTGCACACTCCATAACTAGGGATTTTTTAAGGTCTTACTTTGGTTTATGTACTCTTTAAAGACAATCACATGACAAACATTGAAATGAATCATTTGAGGGCTGCTCGATTATGCCAATAATCTTAATCACGATTATTTTGGCCATATTATTGAAAAATAAATGTAAAGAAATAGTACAGCTGAACCACTGTAAAGGAAGGGCATGCGCTGTGGATTTATATCACAAGAAAAGAGAGGATCCTTGCAAAATAGATTGTGGCACAATAATCGTGTGACCTCGATTATTTAGTTTTTGTAATTGTTGAAGGACAAAATTGCGGATTTCGATTATTTTCGAATTATTGCACTGCCCTAATTTAAACAACGTCCTTTGGTGTGGTAGCCGTGGTATAAGCGGCATATTTGACTACGGTCCGTTCAATTATTTGAAAGATAATGCTCACCCAGAGGTGGTTATGCGGCCACAAAGGCAAGCGCAGTCGTCTATTTTTCCTTACTTAAAGCGGTGTTATAGCTGTAATGAATCTGTTTAAATACGACTCCTTGAAAGTATTAAGAGGCAATGGTTGTTCTCCTCGAAATGTGTTTCAGTGGGAGATTTCCGGGTCTTCGTCGGGCGGCCTCAGAACCCGTGCTCTTGAAAGTGTGTGATAAGGTCTGGAGTGAAATGACTACAACAGACAGCTTTCAGGACCAAATGAGTTGCCAGTCTTATTTTTTTATCCGCAGTCGATTCTTTTGAAGTTTGATTCAGACTTCAGTCACAAGATGAAGTCAGAAAGCATTCGTCCAGCGTGAACAGATGAAAGTTTACAGAGTGGTCATTCATCTGAAAGAGACGGGCGAGGGGGGGTGGAGGATAAAGAAATTGTTCCTTGCTTTTAGAAATGTGTACTTAGTGTGTGTGTGTGTATAAAATATATATGTGTGTGTAACCAAACGCAGAAGCTTTATGTATTTCTCCCGTTTAGCGACAGGACACTCAGACACGTTTTGATAAGGGCCTTTATCATTATAATGTAAATGTGTGCGTGAACATGAATAAGGCATTATTTTATACCCAATTGGCATTAAAGTGGCTTTTCTTCCCCTTCTTCTTTATTTCAGAAAGCGGGTCCCATTGTGTAGGAGCGGGCGTGCGTTGCTCTAATATAGAGGCGATTCTATATCTGGGGATGAAGCTGTCTGTTCAGGTGATTGACACGAGCCCACATTAAGAGGTGGTTTTGAAAATTAGTCCGTGGAGACCCGACGGAGGTGCGCGGAAGGAGGAGAGCCGTCTCCGAGAGGAGCCGTGCCTTTTTAACCTCGCTCATTGGTATTCTGCAGCGCGCACGCCGCGCTTCTCTCTAAATGGCTGAGGCGCGCAGCTCCGAGCCCCTCGACACGCGTGCGCTCAGACGGACCCCGCGGAGAGCCGGCGAACAATATGCAGCCCAGAATACAGAAATCAAAACGGTGCCCAATTAATAATCACATAGTTAGTTCATATTTTATACGCCGAGCCCGAACAAAGTTCGAGCGAGCATAAATTTGGAATATTCGCTTTTCTTTTTTGCTTTCCGCGCGGCACGCGCCGGCCGCTTTCACCTTAACATTTTGAACTTTCTTTGGTGTTTTTTCCACTGGTTCTGCATGGCCGAGTCGCGGCGGCCATAATTATGTGCTCGCCTGGCCGCTCTTTGTCTCAAACCGTCTTTTATTCTTGGATTTTGTAAATCAAGCAAAAATGGCACGGCTATGATTTTAGTGAATTTTTTGGTGGGTTATACCGAAAAATTCTTTATATTTGCAAAGCGCATAAGTGCACTTTACCTGTGGAACATCTGCATACACACGATTCTGAGCATGTTCCTGTCGACCTTGAAGCATCAGTTACGCTCTCTACCATTACGCTTCTCAAAATGCCCAAACCAGCACTTTTACAACTTCATCTAATTAATCAAAATATAAGCGCCTCTATTCATATGCACATAGTTTAATTTATTGACTGCTCTGCGAAATGCATTTTCATGCAGATTTTATTGCGGGTTTTTGATTCGGGCCGAAGAAATATTTCTTTTCTTTCTTTGTCATAAAAAGCATCCGTGAGTTCTGTTGTCATTGTCTGTGTGTGTGTGTGGCGCAGGTTTGCACGTCAAAGTCAGCGTTCAGCACCTTACAGATTTTGACATATTCATTTAAAGTTGCTAATCGCATGTAAATATGCAAGGCAGGTTCCCCTGGGCGCTCTTTGAAATGCAAATATCGAGTGCAAACAAAGGTCTGGACAGACAGAGGTGCAGATAGAGTTAAATCGCAGAGGTGGCTTCTCTCCCTCGTCTCATTAGAACAGAAAAGAAGACCCCTCGTCTCTCATTAGACTATTTATTACGATTTGTTTGTAATTTTGTTTGAGGAATAGAAACAGTCGTCTGTATATGAGAAGTGTTTTCATGTATATCATCTCAGTTTACTTTGTAAATCTGTAAATCTTTTCATGTAAATATGAGTCATGCAGTTTCTGTCTGCTGAATCTCTTTGTCATCTCTATATTTGTCTGTCTATTTATCTCCCTGTCTGTCTGTGTATCTGCCTGTCTGTTGTGTCTCTTTATCACTATATTTGTCTGTCTGTCTGTCTGTCTTTCTGTGTATGTCTCTGTTATCTCTCTGTCTGTCTGTGTATCTGGATGTCTGTGTATGTCTCTTTTATCTCTATGTTGGTCTGATTTTTCTCTCCCTATCTGTCTGTCTGCCTCTCTGTTGTGTCTCTTTATATTTGTCTGCCTGACTGTCTGTCTGTGCATCTACATGTCTGTGTATATCTTTGTCTGTATGTCACTTGTCTGTCTGTCTATCTGTCTGTGTATCTACATGTCTGATTATCTCTCTTTTATCTATATGTTGGTCAGTCTTTTTTTCTCCATGTCCGTCTGTCTGTCTGTGTATATCGCTATTATCTCTCTGTCTGTCTGTTGCATCTCTTTTTCTCTATATTTGTCTGTATTTCACTTGTCTGTTTGTCTGTCTGTTTGCTGTATCTCTCTATCATCTCCATATTTGTCTGTCTGTTCTGTGTCTGTCTGTCTGTTTATCTCTATGTTCGTGTGTCTTTTTTCTCCCTGCCTATCTGTCTGTTTGTGTATCTGCCTGTCTGTTGTATCTCTTTATCTCTAGATTTGTCTGTCTGTGTCACCTCTCTATCATCTCTATATGTCTCCATCTGATTATCCGTCTGTGTGCCTGCTGTATTTTTCTATCGTCTCTCTTTATTGTTTGTCTGTCGTATCTCTCTAATATCTCTGTCATCTTCATATCTGTCTGTCTGTCTATCACATCACCACATCAGTCCACTTTAGTCGCGTATCTGTGCACGTACACATCTGTAGAGCACACAGAGGTTTCACTGCGTGTCTGTGTTTATTTGACAGGAGAATTGCGTCTTTCAGACCGACTGTAATCGGGTCCAAACCCAACTCCACGCCGCAGGGCCTCTTAAAGCCAACGTGCGCTCGGCAGTCACCATCCGGCCACCCAGAGAACACACTTTAACAACATCACGCCTCGCTGTTCCACCATTTCCAATTTCCAGCAGGCAAATTGGGATTCCTGACTGCACTCACAAGTGTCTGAAGCACCATTTTCTGACGCTATGGAGTGGAAAATATGATCCAATTCCTGTTCAACGCCTTTTCATTAACCGAGCGCCGAATGTCATCCAGAAAAAGTGCGTGCTTGTTTCCAAGTAGAGTCATAATTCTATATTATTACCATCCCAATTATACTTTGGAGAATTTTGTTGTACTATTACATTTTTGGGGCTTTTCAGGATTTCAAGAATGCGATGAAAATGCGCTATTAAGCTCTCGGAGAAGTGGCGGGTGCGTATTCGTTCGATCCCAGTGTTTTCATATGAAGAACAGGGAGTGTGTATTTAAAGCGAAACCTCTGGAGAGGCGCTTCAGCACTCCGGGTGTACAGCCACTTAACCAGACTCAAAGATATTAGCCTCGCTCTGACTTATCCGCCAATCCATGTCCTGTTCCCACTGTAGTCCCTATTAAAATTTTACAGGTCAAAAATCCAAACGGCACCGAAGAAATGTTCTTCTTCATTACAAGTGACGAGAAAATGTTCGGGTCGGCCTGTGCCATAATGGCAGAGTAATTAGAAACCCTTGACTTGATACGGCGTGACTGTAAATCAATGCTGCACTAATTAATCAATACCTTAATTATTAGACCTTTTAATGAACATTTTTGTTGAATTCCCTCAGAACCCCGGGCTGTAGTGGCCCAAAATGTCATCCTTAGCTCCATCAGGGAGTTTGGTAGCGCCGGGTAAAAGCGCATTCATTAGAGATCCTCTCCACACTCTATATATTTAAATATTAACCAGGAAGTTGTAATAATATCATCTCTTTCCATGAAATTAATAAAAAAATTATGTGAATATCTATTCATCTAGTAACAAAGTGGCAACTACACTAGCAACCACCCGACAGATTGGCAATCATTAAACAATCACCTTAGATGTTTAGAAGATGATTTATATCTGTTGTATCCTGATTTAAATGCATATATATACCAATATACAATACTGTATATTATGGAAACTATACCGTAGTATAATATAATATAATTATGTAAGCATACTATAGTATTCGGTAGTATTAAATATAGTTAATCAATGTTTTAAATATTTTATTAGTTTTTGTTATTTACTATAGTAAGATTCAAAAACATGATCGTGTCTAGCAGGTTTGCTAGAGTAAATATTACAGTATTTTTATGTTGGTATATAATACTAAGAATTTAAAATACAGTTTTTATAATTATTCAATACACTCTAAAAAGTCTAACTGTGATTTACACAATTTTTTGGTGAAACAATTTACCCACTAAAAAAAAGTAAAAAAAATCAATGTGTGAAATCAATGAAATACACTTTTTTAATTGGGTAAGAAACAAAAAATGGAGTAAATCTCAGTAACTCACATATTTCTATTAGAATTCACCAAACATATTAAGTGTATTTTAAATATATAAAATACACTTTATTAAATATTAAATATATAAGTGCATTCTTTTATATATTTGTTTATTTCATATTTATTTTCATTAAATAAACTTCATAAAAAAAATTATATGTCCCAATTTAAGGTTTTTATATGAGATTATATGAAAGTAATATAGCTGTTTATTTTTGGGGGATATTTACTAAGCCACCAAATTATATGTGTAATTAATACCCAACTGGAAAAGCCAAATTAGTTATTGTTATTATTAATCATATTGTACCAAGGAATCTACATGATTCTATGTATGCAAACAGAACAGCACATTATAAAAGACGTGATGTAGTTCATTGTGTCTAACTGGAAACTGCACTATTTACATACTAACCACGCGCATGTAATGAGACGCTGTTCAGGTAATTACAGATTATTGTGATTATGCATATACATACTTATTATCAGGCCGTGTAATTATCTCTTTCATCACCACACACGCTGTGCACAATCTGTAAGCATATGGAAGTTATTTACCAGTCTACTCATCTATAACACATAAACAAAGCTTTCTGAGCTCTTGTTTTAAGCCTGTGATGGCTCCTAAATGAATTCTGGATTTACTGCGATTTAACCTCCGAATGGTTTCGGATGATTTGTGTATAAATAAATAATTTGAAAAGTAAGGAGTCATTTGCTCAGGTCCACGTGAGCTCGGTTCGTATTCCTTCTCTTTTGAAGGACTGCTGCAGATTTGGTTGAAGTTGTTTGAAAGTTCTTTTTTGAAGCTTGATGGACAGAAACGGATGTTTGATTCATGACAAATTCTCCCCATTGGAAAATGTTCACATGTTGCTCTTTCATAGCTCACGAGATTAGATGGAGTTCTTCGTTTAACTTCTTAATTTGCTTAGGAGAAATAAAAGGAATCAAGAAAATTGGTGTAAGGTTGTAAGATTGTAATGGTAAAATACACTGGATTTGGGTTCATTTTTTGAGATCTTCGATAGACTTTTGATTGCAAACTTTGACAAATCTGATCTGGGTACATTGTTGACATCTCTTCTGAAACCTTAATGGAGACACCTGTGAGATTTCTGACTCTTTTCTCAGGAAAAATATCTGAGACGCAGATGAGATTTAAGCAAAAGTTTCAACTCGCTCTCCGTTTATTCTTATTGATGTCCCGGAGAAAGAACTGAGAGATGTCAACTGTGATTTTTCTTTTAAATGTGCCCCTTTTGGTCTTCCATAGAATCAAACAGCATAAATCATCTGAAGCGACATTAGGGAAAGTAATGATTGACTTTTTATTTCCTGCTGTTCCTTTAATTTAAATAAAATTAAATGTTTTAAATATATGTATAGTAAAGTTAGCGTTGTTCAACACATTTTACAGTTTTTGAAATTTATTTTACAGAAATCAAAACAAAACACAGAACAGTCTGCAGTCTCTGTCTGGATCTCACTGTCCTTCAAGGCTCCTGGAATCATTATTTGATTCTCAAAAATATAGGTTTTGAAGACCCTTTCGGTTTATTGGGAAATCAAAAGGATTCCTCTCAAGACGTCGCTGCAAACATAGTTTTTCCAGCTTTATTCAACCAACATATATCATTACATTGATCTCAGATAAAGGGGGAATCACGTGAAACGGCCCATACGAGTGAAGCAGACCGACAGTGTGTTGTGTGTGGGGTGAGACAGAATACAAGGCCGGTGTTTGGAGTGTTACCAGGCAGGCACGCCTGTCGTCTCGCATTTATCTGTGTGGACGGGCGACTGGTGCAGGGTGGCACAAGACAGGAGGAGTCTGTTCAATCTGGCAGAACTAAAAACAGACAGGATGCCTGTGAACCCGAGAAACCTGTTTGACCCGGACATGACTTCACACTCATACTACTGTTAAAATATACTCATTTTAATATTTTAAAATGGACTATTTGGCTTCCAGGATGATTTTAAAGGAAAAAAACGAATATATTTTTTAAATGTTTAAATGTCATATATTATTGCTTGATACTTTATCGATGGCGGTATAAATTAAAGCATGTATAATGCTATTAAAAAAGTTTTTATATTTAACTTTTCTTAAATAAACATTTAATGTTGTTAAAACCAAGTACTATGCATCGGTTGAAAGAAAAAAATGACATGATATATTAGTTTCTATATATTAATTATGCCTTTAAATGATTTACCTTATAATTCATTGTTATGTCTCAAAAATAATTGTAACTACAGTTGATCCATTATAACACTTATCAGTTCATTGTTACACTTTGCAATTTTAATTTGGTTTTAATTCTTTACAACAACATTTAATGTATCACAACACACATAACAATGCTTTATAACATTCATTTAACCTTTATAATGCACTAAACATGCAGGCTTTAAGTAACGTGTTACCAGATATTTTTATTAAATTTTAACTTATTTTTTGTTGGGTTTATTGGTTTGTCCCAACATAGACCTTCTATCTTCAAAAATATAACTCTTCTTACATATTTTAACAGAGGGGAAACTTGTCTGTCCTTCAATTAAACCGCTTCTATTAAGACAAAAATAATGCAGTAAAAAAAATTACAAGTCTGGCTGGAAATGTCATTCAGATATCCGCTAATCGCTTTCCTCGCACCAGATATTGAATAAACATCTAGGAAAACACGTTCGCTGATGGCATATTTAATGCCCACAATGAGAACTTCTGCTGTATTCCCTTCAGAGAGAGTGAATGGAGACGGGCTGGTTTTGATTAGAGCTTAAAGAGCACATTCCCCGCCATCCCATTTTTCAACCTTTAGTTAGTGTGTTATGTTACTGTTAGAGCATAAATAATACCTGCAAAATGATAAAGCTCAAAGTTCAGTGCCAAGCGAGATTTTGTCTTTATCAGAATTCGCTTTTCAAGGACTACAAAGAACGGCTGGATCGCTAGACATTCTAAGATAACCAACATTCAAATAACAGCTTCATGACTTTAACATCGGCTGTGAAGCTGTTCTGTGTAATACACTGATATTGTGTGTGTGTGTGCTTACCTCTTAAACACTTCTATGAAACGTCCTTTGAAGTACTGCTTGTAAATGTCTCCTGGTCAATCTGCATGTTTTATTATCCAACTCGGGTCCAATATAAAAAAGAAAACTAACGCTTCTGTTATAAGTGTTATTTAATATAACCGGTCTGACGCCATTCGGTCTGGTGTCATTACAAAAATGTTGATCTCTAACAAAGATTGACGTTTGCTCATGCACTAATAGACGTCCGTTACACTTCAATCGATCCGCATGTTTTTAACTGATAAAGTGAAATCGACGCCATTGTTACTGTTTATTGCTAAAGGCCAAAGTTTATGAATACATGTTAGAGGGGCACCGACCAATCACAACAGCCTGAGAAGTGGAAGCCAATCACAACAGACCTGGTCCACTTTACCAATCAGAGCGTTTCGGAAGGAGGGACTGTATATAGATCGGAAGAAATGTTAGAAGTGGGACAGGGATGGACAATAGACTTGAATTATGTGGATTATAAGGTTTTTTTTTAAATTAGAAACATGAACATCCATTGTTAAACAACCCAAAAAACACAATCAAATCCTCTAAAACAGCCAAAGTCTGGGACCTTTAAATGATACAGCTTGTATTCCCTCTTTAGCCTGATGTTCATCAAAGAGCTCAGAAGATCTCATGGAGGTCTTCATTTCAACATAAAGTCCCCAAATTGCTTAGGAAACAAACCCACTAAAGAGATGATGGTTGAAACACACGAAGACAAAAGGTCAAATAATCCGAATTTGGCAAAATGTGATGAGAAATGTTGGAGCTCATATTGACATCTTCAATAAAATTGACTTTTGATTGCAGACTTGACAAATCTGAGCTCGGTTTGTGACATCGTTGACGTCTCGTTTCCATTTGCTCTTTATTTAAACTCACTGATGTCTAGCAGTGATCTCATCAGTTTTTTTCTTACAGGTTGGCCCAAATAATTGCGCTGTGAGTTTTGAGTTCTGCTTGTAAAATCATTAGAAATCCGAAAAATTGTCCTCAAGCGTTTTTCTTTTCTTCTTGAAGTTACCTTGATAATATATAGGTTACATAGTCAAATATATTAAAAGAGAAGAGACAATATGATAAAGGTTAATTGTAATGACTGCACCCCCTACGGATGCTGAGTCGTTACTATAGTAACCACGTGATGAGTTCATCACCACAGCAGACGATGAACTTGATTTACGATCTTTTATTAACTGTTTGTGAATCTGTTTGGTGTAATGAAGTTTCGGGATAGATATCAAAACTTGGGTTGGGACTGGTTCTACTTTAAAAGAAAACTAGTGTGTAGAAGGAGATGATGTGCTGCTCATCTTGTCTTCTGCAGTGTTTACACAGTGTAGCAATTCCACTGCTGAATTATTGAGATTGTACGACTCTACACCAGAGATGGACTGAACAACACCCCCAACTCCTCATAACAGTAAGTCTTCCTGTTCTCACACTGGGGCTGACTGATAGAGATAAACCTTTGGATTTTTATACTTTGGATGATATTTCAACCAAGTATCATTTTGGCCACAAATTTATTTGCTTTTATCGAGTTTTTAGTGACGTTTCCTACAATGACCAATATGAGCATAATGCAGATCAGCTGAAGCATGCTGCCAGAGTTCTGATATGACATGTGTCAGCCTCCATCGATGCATTATAAAGTTAAAGTAAATTTGAACAAATATTTACAAATAAAACAGTCAAAATAACGATATAAGTACAGATGAGGGTTTAGATCATATATCCAACTATATATGGTAATGTGGATAAATATTATAAGCAAGAAGCAAAAATGTTTTGTAATTGGATGCCAGTTTTCTGTTTAAGAGGATAATAAATGTAACACACGAGGACATGAACGATAAAATCCAAACTAATAAAATATTCCCCCTTATAGTCACTTCATTGTTAAAATAAAGGAGTAAATAATACTAGTTAGCTTTTTCTTGTATTCTATATTATTTGATCCATAGATTATATAACGAGAACATTACGGTCTGTATTGTTGAAATGACCTGAAGATTACGTGGTTACTTCAAACTCAACTTTTAAAGATCAAGTACCATATAAAGCACTTTGATGGTCTTAAAAATCATGAAAACGTCAAAAAACCAACAACACAAGGTTGAGAAGACAGCGGGTAACAATAAAAACCTCTCTGTGGATAAATCTCACGGAGCTTAAGGGTATATGATTAACCAACCTCTCCGTTCCACGCGGGTCCCAGGAGGAGCGTGGAGTCTGGCAGGAGACTGAAGGGTGTGGTGAGACGTCTGTGTGTAGACGGAAGAACAAGCCGAGGTTAATGAGAAGAAGTAAAAAGAGCAGAACTGACATTTGTTAAGAAAAGAGAAAGAGAGAGAGAGAGAAAAGAACGAGAGTTTGTTAGTCGCGTCACATCAGAAATAAGCGTCGCTTTGATTTATCTCCCTCATGACTCAGAACTTTAAGCAGTGTGAGAAAAGAGTTTGGAAACGGATGCTTTTTGACATCTGATGTTTGTGTGATGAATCTATAATTCTTGTTTAATTTAATTATGAAACAGCACGTGATGCTTTACAGCTTGGTTTTTATTATGTTGGCTTGACAACGATGTGCAAACATATTCATCTGAAGCTCTGAGGGCTTTATCGTACACCCGGTGTTTCTGCTGGTTTCAGCTTGACGCAGTTTTTGGTTATTCAAAGAGTGAGTTAGTAAAATGCACCTATAGGCGGGTGCACAGCACTCGTACATTGTGTTATTACACACAGAGGGATGCCAAATATTAAAAATAAATGGACTACAATGTAAAAGATTATTATTGTGTGCATTAAGATGAGAAATCCGGCTTGTCCTGTAGATGGTCTGCAGATAGGTTTCCTCTCCGCCATGGCGCGAACACAACTGGCTCTTAAAGGGAGATGCGACTCTGATTGGTTTACTGCACGTTTTGCCAAAAACACACCCATGATCATTGACTGTATAAAATATGGATGAAGTGTCCGTGATATCAAGCGTAGGGTTGTGAAGAGTTAAAATGAAACCTAAAGTAGGTGGAGCCGGTCGTTGCCATCTTGGCATCAGGTCATCGCGCGTCACTCCCGGATTATCCAAAATGGGCAAAGAGGCCACGTCCTCCCTCTTTTCCCATTTTCGATTATCCAGAAGTAACGCGCTCGACGTATTGCCGGATGATATTAAAACGTTTACAGCTTACTCTTGAGGTAAATTACCCGAAACTACACAAAAAAATGTGCATGTGACAGCTAAATGGACACCTGTCACTCAAGTGGCCACGCCCTTAATTATGCAGAATTTTCAGGCTTATTATAATCTATATGGATGAGTTATAAAAACATTTGCCCCCCTCAAAGTTGTCATGAAGGGCAAAATTACGTATATAGACGAAAATATTTTTTTGTAACAGGCTGTAAACAGGTTTTTTTGTGCTGTAAAGTTGGCCATTTTAACATGGGGCTCAATGAGATTCTAGCGGACTCTAGCGGCCAGTTGATGAATTGCATGAGAGAGACCAGAAGATCGCCCCTTTCCCATGATTCATTTAGAGAATCGTGACAACCCGTGTCGACCATGCGCCCGGGCACAGACCGTTTTCTCGTCGTTAAACTAGCAAAAGTAGATTCGGACAGGCCCTGAGTGCAGCTGCGCCCTGCGCTTAGATCGTTCGAATTAGGGCCCTTAATCTGTGTATCAAATCATCCTAGCGACGCCTTGGCAACCAGTATACAAAGCATCGGTCTGCTATCATTGGTCGGCTGAACGCTAAGTCCCTCCCCAAACTCCCATCATTGGTCGAACGAGCAGTGATATTTCGAAACACCAGAGTGACAATGTGACGCTTTTTGGGAACGTCAAACTGGCAAAAGAGAAAGTGTTTCAACACAGAAAAAGATTGACATCCATCACCTTTAACTCGATTTCACATCAAAGCTCAGCGTCCCGCGTGTCTAAACGTATAGTGTGCCATTTCTTGATTTAATGTCACGTCCATTTTCATACGATGATTGGCCGGTGGCTCTCCCACACTTTTCCTGCTTTAGCGGTGATTATACAGCACATCTCACCGGTGTCCGACTGCATCTTAACCACAGCTGACAAAAAGTGTCCGTCGAGCTCATCTTCACTGAGGCAGAACTAAAATCTGGAAGTAATCAGCTGGCGGGGGAACATGAGAAATTTTCCTGAAAACACTTTAGCGCGGCTGGAACCCTCTGCTCTTCGAGATTGGATTCAGGTATCTAATCCCACCCGGCAGCTGCCCCCCTCCCCCGCAAACCACTCCGCTTCCCCGTCACCTCTCCATCTCTCTCACTCCCTGTCTCTCTCACTCTTACTTTCCCTCTCTCTCCCCATATCTCTCTCTCTCTCTCTCTGGCTATAGGGTGTCTCAGGGCCATAGAAACCATATAGATTTTCAAACCGTGTTCTGAAACATCACTATTACTGAAGTCACGTTGGAGTGATTTCATATTTATGAGTTGAATTTGAATAATAAACACCATCACAATGACGTAATCTTGTTGGAGAGAAACTTCATTTGATGTTTTATAGCATTTGTCGATTGTTCAGCGTTCAGTCATGTTGGTTCCTTGTGCATTAAATTACGTGTCTGTTTCCTTGGTGGGCCTAAAAAAAGTGTCATTTTTTGGAGGATCAATGTAATATAACATTATCACGATTCATTCTGTGTTTCCTGTCTTTTGGACTTTTAGTTTGTTTTCCTGAGTTCCTGTTCATGTCATTTTGTAGTTCTTTGTAGTTTCTGTGATTATTGGTTCAATGTTCATTATTGTCAGGTGTTCACTGTTTGCCGGATTGTTTTCCCGTGTGTATAAATATCCGTAGTGTTTCATTTGTCCTGTGTCAGTTGATGTATTGGGTTAATCTGGTTCTTGTCATGTTAGATCTTTTTAGGGCCGTGAGGAAAAATGCGATATGCGATAGCATGCCCAATAATGCGATATTCATTATGCGATACGATATTTATTTTTCTAAAATCAATTTAAATTGTATTCATAAATAAAACTTATAAAAACTGGTTGACATTTTCACAGATTTCCCATGTGTTTAAATTGCTATATTTGGTTAATATTAAGCAATGTTTAGTTACCCACAATAAAAACAATGTCATATGTGAACCTCTCCATGTGTTCAAGTCTGTTACTAACTAGGCACATAATGCACAATAATTGTTCATTTAGTTTCACTAATTTTCTATGTGTATCCAGTTTACTCAGCTTAACGAAATGTTTCTGGAAAGAAGTAAACATAAAAAACCTTATTATAGTCACGAAAATCTGTTACATTTCCCTTTAGTGTTATAGTGGTTGTTTTAAAAAACGTGGTTTTGAAAAGGGTTAAAAAGCTGATGGTTGGTATTCTCATCAGCAGCTGAGTTGTCACAGGCTGAAACGTTCCACATATGTGGGAAAGTAGTGTGGAACCGTGTCACATGTCAAAAAGGGTTCAACGTCCTATTGGTGTGCTGTGGTTTAAACAAGCTTCTCTTAAAACATCGATCCTCTGCAGTTAAGAATGCTGAAGTGTTGCCCGAGTGCAGGTTTATTTATTTGCTGATGGATTTTTCAGCTAGCGTGATGACATTCAAGCTCATATACAGCGGCCTTCTCATGAAAAACAAGCAGAACACAATTCTGTGTAAATCCTGTTTATATTTACTCTGGGTTCACACTGTTTACTGCAATTTACACAGAAACAATTTCCTCTTGTGTTTTATCATCAAGGCCCATCGATGAGATACAATATCTAATATTAACAAATTCAAAAAAATATTTTTATATATGTTTAGATAATATTGAATTTACAGGATTCATAGATAGTTAATGATATATGCTTTAAAGGGATAGTTTGGCCCAAAACTCAAATTAGCCGTTTATTTACTCTCCCTCAGGCCATCTGTGATGTAGGTGACATTTTTTACTGAGTAGAACCATAAAGAAGATTGTTTGGTAAATCCTCAGCCCTCTCTGCTTCATATAATGGGAGTCTATGGGGTCCACCTGTCTTAAGAGTTCCTACAGCTCCAAAAAGCGGCTCCTGACGACATGTTGAAGTTTTGTGAAGTGACTCACTCAATATTTTCATAAAACGTCATTTTTAATAATATTAGACATACTGTACAGTCTCAACACTCCCTTTCTGCAGGTGGCGCTAAACGTACCAGACTCTATTATGCCATCTGCCACCAAATACTACAAGAAGAAGATTGCGATTGTGTGCAGAGGCTGCACATTATGGCTAATATTATTAAAAATGACGTTCAGTTTTATGAAAATATCAACAATTAGCTTCACGAAACGTCAACATGTCGCCAGGAGACGCTTTGTAATGATGTGCTTTACGGACTCTTAAGACAGGTGGACCCCATAGACTCCCATTATATGAAGCAGAGACGGCTGAGGATTTAACAAACAATCTTCTTTATGGTTCTACTCAAGAAAAAATGTCACTTACATCACAGATGGCCTGAGGGAGAGTAAATAAACGTCAAATTGCAGTCTTTGGCTGAACTATCCTTTTAAGACAGCAACATTAATATGACAAAAAAAAGCTTCTCACTTGTTTTTGGTTACAAAAGCAGCTTTTTGTATCACTGCACAATCTCACGTTTGTTTAATTGTTGTTAAATCAGGTAAAATTGGACCCCTTTTGCGCGAACGCCACAGGAGTTAAAATATCATCATATTGTTTTGTTTACCGCCACAATCAACAGAATACAGTCTCCAGTTTGATATTTTAACACATACCTGCTGCCATAGCCCAACAAAATCACAGACGACAGCTGTAGTTAAACACAATAAAACGAGCGGACTGAACAGAAACGATCATCAAAAATGCATGTGTTTCACTTCACAACGCTTAGGATTAAAAAACTTTTTGTCTTAAATTTGTGTCTAAAAACATCAGAAACGAAATCAGAAACCGGGGAACAAGGTTATTTTTCAGCGTTGTCTTATGCTAGCTAGCTAACTTTGTTAGTTATACAACTAGCAGTAAACTGTCTGGAGGTAATCATGTCAGTTTGTCTCTGGATCCATCGAGTGAGCGCGTACAGGTCGGCCAGGTTCCTGCCGTTAAACTTTTTAAAAACAATGGCGGTCCTAAACGGTGAGTGACCTTACGGGCCCAATTGTCACGATCTAAGCACATGGTCTAAAGCACAGGGCGCAAGTGCACTCAGGGTGTGTCCGAATCCACTTTTGCTAGTTTAACTACTCGTAAATGGTCGGCGCGCTTGGGCGCAGGTTCGAAACGGGTTGTCCCAATTCTCTTAATGAATAACGGGTGCATTTCCTATTTAAACAATGTGGCGCGGGAGGGGAAAATGAGAACTGCGTCGGGCTGAAACTAGCAAAAAAAAAACATGCACTTCGCGGCATTGTGCTGGGTGTACAATAGGGCCCTACATGTTAAAATTTAATCAAATTTTTTTCTAGTCATCGTCAAAAAGCAGCAAACAAAACGTGCTACCAAGCTTTAGTAATGTGGTCGGGGGGGTCTTTCTTCTTCCACCTAAGCTCCACCCACAAAAACGTTTCACAATGTTTACTAACAGTAAAGGCGTCTATAGCTGAATGGCAGAAATGAAAATAACTAAAATGAGTGTTTCATCAACGCATAAAACAAGATATTGTAATAGGCGGTGTTTTATTGATACATGTCTTTAAACCAGACACGAGCACAACACAACACAAGAAGCTAACGTTCTTATAGCACCAACTGTTGATATATATATATATTTTTACTTTAGGTTCTTTGTCCTTTACACCCGGCGGCCTTGAATTTGAACAGGATGAATCTAGAATTATGTGGCACTATGGAGAGAATTCATCTAAAGGACAGAATCAGAGCGCTGTTAAACACAAACCCTCGCTGTTGATCTTAGAAGCTTTCATACTCTGACCCGGTCACATTCCTGCAGGTAATGATGTTTAGAGTCTTTGTGTGTTAATGGATAAAAAAGGAAACCTGGCTAAACACATCTGTAATAGAAGAGGACAGCACACATGATGTTTCAGGGTCTTTTTCACAGTAGAAATGTTTGAGAAGCACGAGCCACCAGCGTCACCAAAACGAATTGCAAAAATGTTGTTTTTAATTTGAAATATTAAAATCTCATCTCTGCGTGTGTTTAACTAAACATGTGTCTGTCTCGTGTGTCTTATCTCTCTGCCGTTCTTCTCTCTTTACTCTTTGTGCCGTCTGTCAATCTGTCTGAGTTAAAGCAGATTACTGTCAGTTTCAAGCAGACTTCACAGAATCAACATCATTCTGGACCGAGACGAGATTCTTCAGCCACAGCGGCTCTGACATCAGGCCTGGCTGTCTGCCGGTCTGTCTTTCTTTCTATCTAGCTGTCTGTTTGTCTGCCTGTCTGTCTGTCTAGCTGTCTGTCTGCCTGTCTGTCTGTCTAGCTGTCTGTCTGTCTGTTTGTCTGCCTAGTTATGTTTCTGTCTGCCTGTATGTCTGTCTAGCTGTCTGTGTGTCTGTTTGTCTGCCTAGCTGTATCGCTGTCTAGCTGTCTGTCTGTCTGCCTGTCTGTCTGTCTAGCTGTCTGTCTGTCTGTTTGTCTGCGTAGTTATGTTTCTGTCTGCCTGTCTGTCTGTCATTCTAGCTGTCTGTCTGCCTAGCTGTATGTCTGTCTAGCTGTCCGTTTGTCTGCCTAGCTGTCTGTCTGTCTATCTAGCTCTATGTCTGTCTGTCCGTCTCTCTGTCTAGCTGTCTGTCAAGCTGTCTTTCTGTCTGTCTAGCTGTCTGTCTGTCTAGCTGTATGTCTGTCTAGCTGTATGTCTGTCTGGCTGTCTGTCTGTCTAGCTGTATGTCTGTCTAGCTGTCTGTCTGTCTAGCTTTCTGTCTGTATGTCTGTCTGTCTGTCTAGCTGTCTGTCTGTCTGTCTATATGTTAGTCTTTATGTCTGTCTAGCTGTCTGGCTGTACGTCTGTCTTGCTGCCTTTCTGTCTGTCTGTATGTTTGTCTTTCTGCCTGTCTTTCTGTCTGTCTGTATGTCTGTGTGCGCACCACGGCGGGAAGAAATTCTGAAGTCACATAAAATGCAACCAACCATAGAATGTGATGATAGCAAAATAAATAACGTTTCGCATTTTATCTGACGCTACGTCTTATGTCAAAATATACATTTTTTAAAAGTGTGTTCATGGAGTTCGGTTGGCAAAGTGTTGTCTGAAAAGTTATAGGTTAAATTCAGCTAAACTACACATAAAAAAATAGAAATAGATAAAAGCGTCTTAGAAAATGCATAAAAAACTGTACATTTAAGAACATCGGTACAGTGAACAGGTTCAGTGTTAAATCTTCCTTTTCAATCCTGAAACAAAGCCAGCTGAGATCTACACAATCAGAGCATCGGAGGTAAATCAAAATCACATTATCATACAGTTTTCTCTTTATAACCTCGATTCCTATTCACGTTCAGTGGTGAACGGTGTACAGACACACACTTTCTGTGTCTCTCTCTCACACAAACACACTCACACAGAGTCATTTAATAGCATCTGATGGTGTGTTAAGTGAGTCTGTATTAATCACATGCGTCTGGCATGCACGTCTGAGTTTAGACACATACTTTTGCTGATGTTGGTGTCAGATGCATTCTCTCTCTCTCTCTCTCTCTCTCTCTCTTTCTCTCTCTCTCTCTCTCTCTCTCTCTCTCTGTCCGTCCTTCTGATTTTCCCAAGAGATGTCCTGCTGAGAAAACGACAGGGCAGCAGAACTGTGCAAAAGCATCTCTCTCTCTCTCTCTCTCTCTCTCTCTCTCTCCCTCTCTCTCTCTCTCTCATCCTCTCACCGCAGCAGACGAGGTCAGAGACGACCAACAGCAGCAGATCCTAAATCTCTCACTTTCATTTTCAACAACGGCAATACTTCAATCATTTGTCTGTCTACCTGAGTTACAGCATTTGTTTAAATGTTGCTCTCTCTTTGTGTTTCATTAATCAGAAAATTCAAAGCATTTCAGATGGCCCAAAATCAGATTTGAGACGAGACATGTAAGATTCATGGAGTCTCTCTTGTTTACTCTCTTCACTCTTTTTTTTAAAAGAAAGAATTTGAATGGTCAAACAGTGCATGTTCACATTTTTCAGCATTTGACTTTCTAAACACTTGGTATGAATTGGTCGCTCTCTTATTGTTATCGCTCTCTTAAAGCTTACCGCTGTGTGAAGTTGCCCAGATTTAATAGAAACAATCGAACGTGTGATTGACACCTGACACGAAAGCATCCCCGCAGTGGTGCGTTATCGCGAACATCAGTTTGTCTAGAAATAATCGTATTTTCTCTGCAAACAGTCCCGTGTAGAAGCGTCTGGAAGCCGGCCAGGCCTCGTTCTCCGTCCAAATCAAATTTTATTGTTTTATATTGTTAGCAAAAGAAATCCTGCTTTTGTGTAACATCCCGGCTAATTAACATCTGGATGAAAAGACCAAGAGCCACGGACAAAAGATGAGCTTTATTACTATAGCTATGAAAACAAACCGCTTCATATATGATGAAAATAATGAGATATTTAAAGACAAAAGCGTGAATAAATGGGCCGATCTGCCATATTTGCCTTTGCAGCGTGTCGCAAGAGCATCCTAACATTTCTTTTGGCCTGGATCGCCGTTACAAGCCCAAGTTTGCTGTCAGCAAGTCTAAAGGTGAAACTCACCAATAAATATGTATAAGCGTTTGGATTCCTCGGCTCGTCGGGGTCACGCGGACCCTTGTTCCTGCGCTCTCTTTCTATGACAGCCGAGTACATATGCTAACGCTATTTATAAGGCCGTGCCATAAACTCACCAACAGCGGGATAAAGAAGAGGATTAATTGCTAATTTATCACAAATCTTTCGATAAGAGTCGCGGTTTGTGGTCAGTGAGGGTACAGTATGATGCTAATGCACCTCAGGTGAAGAGTTAGAAGATGTGGCTCATTTGAAGTCATTAAAAGCTTTGCTTTAGACGGAGGAAAGTAGTTAGGTAGTTAGTTAGGATAGTGTCCTAAATATATGAGACATTAGATGATAATATTTATTGCAATAAAAGCAGCACAAAACCGTGCGGGTAAAAGAGGGTTGTTTGGAAAAGATAATGTATATGATCTCCTTTCTTTAGTTGAACATGTTTTTTTAATCAAATAAATATCTTTACAATCATGGCTCAAGAGAATGAATAAATCTTAAAAACTGTTTGTAGTCAATGTTTGCTTTATTTCCTACACACTTTTTGATTTTTATCCTTTTTTTTTTTAATGAAACACACATTCCTGTACTTCGCCTTTCTACCAAATAATCTCTGTTTTAATATACCTTAAATGTTTTTGTATTCTCCTTTTTTCATCAAAACTGAGATAACTATTCATAATATGAGTTTATTTACAGTAGCTAGATTGAATCCAAAAATGCTGGACTTTAAAATCGAATACACCGACAACTTCGAATCTCATTGGTTTTTGTGAGCCTCATGATAGATGTCATAAGATATTTAATCACGAGACACGAGAAAACCAATGAGATTTAGTTATCAATGGTTTTATTAATGAAAATTAAGTTAACAATTATGTATTAAAAACACATTTTGATATACATCTGAGATCACGAGAGGTGAGAGAGCATTTTCATTTATTTGGTGAACTACTCATTTAAACAAAATAAATGAAAGGATTTATTCACGGAATGTCTGATGGATTTGTGATTGATTTATTTGATGAGTAAATAATATTTTTACATTTATGCAAACTATCGTAGAGATTGTGGTTCTTTTTTAACATGTCTACGGTTGTTCACTCTATCTTCTGTTTGCATGCAAGAACGCGTCTTTTTAATATAGACACTTTTCCTATTAAAGTAATAGTTCACCTTCAGAATGAAAATGCATTATGTACATGTCTCTTGTCATTTACTTCTTTCCTCTACAGAACACAAAAGAAGATATTTTGGAGAATGTCCCCCATTGACTTGCATTGGTTTTGTGTCAATACAATAGAAGTCAATGGGGACGTTTTTGGTTACCAACATTTTTCAAAATATCTTCTGTTGTGTTTTGCAGAAGAAAGAAAATCAGGTTGAGTAGATTATTTTATTTTAAAAAGGTGAACTGTTCCTTTAAATGCGGTTGTCCCAATATTGATCTGTCCCAGGTGAAAAGTGTGCACTATAATACACTTAAATGTACTTTAAAGTGCTCTACTTTCACGCACTAATTATGGACTTAACATACTAAAATAATTTGTCTCAAAATAGCATAGTTGAGTACACTTAGATTTAATCTAAAGAAGCACAAAAAACATGTTCTTTGTGTGACAGTTAATGTGTGACAATAGAGCACTTTCAGTACATTATGAAAGTGCATTGACCCAAACAACGACGAATGTTGCATTAGCTAATGCAACGTGCATATTAATAGATGTTTTCAGGTGTGCGTCGCGAGGCATCCGAGGTTCAGGGTTTCAGACGTGTCATTCATAAACACGTTATTGAACCACCCTCTCTGGCTAATATGTCCTCGCTGATCTGACATCAAGGCCCTGAATCCCCCCTCCCACAGCCAGTACTACAACTCATTATAAAAACTGTCACACAGATCTTCCTCTCTATTTCTTTCTATCTATTTCATTCTTCTCCGTCTTCAGGTCCATGATGAAGAGGATAGCAGACGGTTTTAGCGCCGCAGGAACCGGGCGGAGGTAAACGGTTTTGATCTTCCGCAGAGCCGTTTAGGGCTTTGGAAACAAGGTGAAACGTCCAGCGGCCATCCAGTGAGATATTTATTATGGGCAGCTCTGGGAAGCATTAAAAGTGTTGCATCTGAAGTTGTGGCAGTTCAAGGCAACACCCGAGTGTTAACATATTCAAAATGGGCCTTGACAAGGTCAGACCTGCGATTCCTCGGCCCGGCAGGAACGCTGTACCGACTTCATTTGATTTGGTCCCTCGATAGATTTAGAGAAGATTTGCTGCCGTGGAAAGTGGCCTCACGTTGTCGATGCATTAAAGGGACAGTACATGAAAATGATTTGATCATTTATTCACCCTCGTGTCAATACAAACCTGTATGATTTTCTTTCTTCCGGAGAACACAAAAGAAGATAATTTGAAGAATGTTGTTAACCGGACTGAACCCCTTTGACCTTCATTGTAACAACACAAAAGCACAGAGACATTTCTCAGAATATCTTCTTTTGTGTTACACTGAACTGTGTGATTCTACTGAACTACACTAAAAAGTGTGATTCTACTGAACAGCATATCTCTTCTACTTCATCTCTTGTCTTTTCCTCTCTCATTTTATCACTTAATGAAACTTGTTGTTAGCCTCCTGCGTGTGAGGTAAATCCACTCCGGGTGTACAGCATCCACATCGAAGCCCCATGATTTACCTCATCCCGTTTTTTCCTCGGGGCTCGAAAAGCCTGCGGTTGATCTCATGGCATAATGCGTCCAGCATTCTTTATATGGAGAGCTAATATTGGCTCGGTCTGGTGCTGATTGACCTGCATTCTGGAATGGCCTCTCTCTGGGCGGCCCCACCTGGGGCCCTGCTGCTGTCAGAGAGGACGGGCCGCGCTGGATTGATGACGGTCATTCAGTGATGAAGCTGTATTCATCACGCCTGTCCAGAACTGTGCTGTCCAGATGGACTGTGACCATCCATCCAGTGCCAGGGACACATCTGTTCCTTGTGTTGCTTAGAGTACTAACAAGTCACTCGCTCCCTCAAAAGCCAGACCGTGTCAGGCACGGGTGGATGAAAGATATTAAATCTGTTTTTGTAACACTTCTAGCCGAGGTTTGTTTGCTGTAATTTGTAATTGATCTGTTTTTCTTGATTGATATTGACATTCAAGTGTTCGGGCGTATGTGCTTTAGATTCTTGCCAAACTCTTAAAAATGACTTTTGTCGCGTAATTATGGTCAAATCTCATTAATGTATTAGTATTTTTTTTCCAAACATCATTGAGATTAAAAGAAGAGCAAATGAAGAGCACCATCTGCATCTTGGAGATTTCTCCTGAAAAAAATGTCTCTTGTCATTAGAGTTTGAGAAGAGATGTCAACAATGTGTCAAAGCGAGCTCAGATTTGTTGAGTCTGCTGTCAAAAGTCAATGTTATTGAAGATCTCAATATGAACTCAAACATTTCTCATCAAATTCACTCAAATCGAGATGATTTGATCTCTACAATCTACATTAATTTACACCTCCATAGTCTCCATGCTCTTTCTCATTGCTTTATTTGTTATATGTTTTTATTCGCTTAAGCAGATTTAGGAGAAATATCGTTGATACTTACATGAAACATAACTCAGCATCCTTTGAGCAATTACAGCATTTTGCTTGACTTTAAAAAAGGCTCTTAGGTGAAAAGTCTGATGTTTCTCCCAGGACTAGAAATGTTAAAAAATAGATTTAAAGGTGTTTGTTGTATCGGCTTTAAGGATTAAACAAGCAAAAAAAGGCACGTTTGCTAGCATGCATAAGCAGCAGTGGCCAAAAGTTGGGTTTGGAGAGGATAATTGTACAATATTTGCTTGTAATGACTGGATACAGATTCAGTTAAACCATCACAATATGAGGTAAATGCGCCAAAACAATAATCTTGGTATTCATTTATCAAAACGATTTGTCTACAGAATACAGATCATCAGGGAACACTATGAATTTTATGTTAATATACAAATACAGTATATTGCAGTGAATAAATATTATTATTTGAATAATTTATCATTTTAATTATGTCATTATTATTATTTTTGTATTTATTATTCAAATAATTAATTTGTTATACATTTATTTACTGTACAATATATTTATTTATATAATATTTTTCCTTTTTAATTTAGATTTAAAAAAACATTTCTTCTTTCTTGTTTTTGAAAGCAGCTTTTCTAGACTCTTGTTATTTTTAACATTTTCTATGAATAAGGATCGAACGTGTCAGTTTTCCAAAATTGGAGATCACTTTAGGCCACTTCTGTCATCTACACTGAATATTTCTAAGCAGTCGTTTTGACTTGAATACAAAATAAATTTAGCTGACAAAACATTTTCACAGTGCCAGCACAAATGTTAAACTCCGCCCATGTCTTGCATATGTGCACCCTTTCCATTAAAGTGCTTGTGGTGCCGCCTTGAGAATCGCTGTCATGCAATGAGCTGTTTTGGCACAGATTTCTTTTTTTAAGGCTGACAAGGACAAGATCAGCAGTCAGAGAGAGAGAGAGAGAGAGAGAGAGAGAGAGAGACTGCACAAAGGTGGTTTCTTCTCTTTTTCTTGGCTGACAGACAGGCACCACACAAAGAAATAGCAGCAGAATCCACCTCTAATCTCTCTGCCAATCTCTCTCTCTCTCTTTCTCTCTCTCTCGGTGCTAGATACTCCACACTAATTCGCTCACAGCGATTACTGCTATTATCACACATAGCAACACAATAAACACAGACTGATGCTTCTACATCAAGAGACATGTTGACAGTCAGTGAAACAGAGAGAGCCAGACAGCAGTTTGTTTTGCTATCTGTTTTTTTCCTCACAGAAGGGAAGGTCAAGGATTTTATGTTTAACAGTTTCAATATGCCTCTTCAGCTTTGCTCATTAGAATGCAGAATTTTGCTGGAGGAAATATTAAAACAAAACACTGGTACCTGTGTGCTGCATCTGCTCGTTTTCACTGCAGAACTGTCTGCTGTGTATTCACCACTGCACGCGCGTGCATGTTAAACAATACAGAGTGTTTATAAGATATCATCCAGGATTCGGACAGCACGGGTCTTCAGCCTCTTTGATGAATGACGCCACTTGCTTTTGATAAATAAAGGCACTTCTTCATGTCTTCAGTGAGGGAACAGATTTTCTATGAGAAGGTTCTCTTTCGTCGTACTCTCAAGTAGGATATATTTCTAGATATGTAAGCTCAATTTCAAGCGTTGCTGCGTTCTGTGAGGCCGGTGTCATTTATATTGCAACACAGTACACAGTATGTTGAATTCTCAGAGTTGAAACGAGCGGCGCTAGCAGGCATTAGCATGAATCTTTGGCCAGGTAAAGTGGAGCAGTTTGAGATGTTCACGACACGCTACGTGACCTTAAACACGTGACTTTTAATGGCTCAGGCATACAAAGTCTACAGCAGAGGTCATTCACAAACCTTTCACGCCCCACATCTGTTGTGTATGTTTTTTTAATCATTCCTTTTGAGAACACAAGACGTATTACCTTAAGGGGGCAGTTCAGCAAAAAATGAGAATTTTTCGTCATTTATTCATCCTCATGTTATTCTGAACCCGTATGACTTTCTTTTTTCTGCAGGACACAGAAAAGATGTTTCGAAGAATGTAAGTAACCAATAAAGACTGAAACTCACTCAGGTCCATTGTATGAACACAAAACCACAGAGACATTTCTCAAAATATCTTCTGTTTGTGTTTTAGTGAAGAAATCCATATGTGGTTGTAAACCTGTAAATGATTCTAAATAAATTCTTTTTTGGTGAACTGGCCCTTAAGTAGATTCCTGTACAGGCCAAAGTTATTCCAGAATAGAATAGACGTAAATACAATTGAGAAATAAAATGAGGTGTTCAAATAATTGAAGTGAAAGTGCAGTGATGAGGGCGTTGCTGCACTTCTTTCCATATATCTCTCAATATGGCTGTGCACTCAAATAGGTTTATTTTTTAGTATTTTTTTCATCAAATCTAACATTGTTTCTTTACATTTTGATAATGATACATATTAGTAAACTGTACAGTCGTCATCAGTGCTTTTTTATGCTGGTTTATTATTGGTGGTCAATTTCTGTACCTAAGGTTTTGCTTGCTTTTCGTGTATGTCAGAAGGGTCATCATGTGAGAGACTGCAGATCTCAGCCGGTGTGAACTAAAGAAAGCACCAGAACTCTTCTGCATTCAAAGATCTGTCTGTGAGAGAGACGCTTTATAGATCAAATCACCTGCTGTGTTTGGAGGGAACCAGAGGTGGAGTAAAACTTTGCCATCATTCAGTATGCACAAAACATCTCTGTGTGCATAAGACAATGGCCGCAATTAGAAGAGCAGTAACTGATCTTAAAGCCGTCAATATTTTGATAAAAAATAGTTTCTGATGTCGCTGCCAAGTGGTCCAGTGGACTGTGTGCCGATATGTTGTGCAGCAGCACTTCAGGTGACATGCGTTCAAATATCGGCTCGTGGTCCATACCCCGCTTCCAATTCCCTCTCTCTCATCCCATAATTCCCTGTCTCACTGTCCACTGTCCTATCCATACAAAGATGCAAAAGACCTAAAAAAAAAGTTTCTGATAGTTTACATGCATTCGAGAGAATTCGGAAGTTTTCCTTCAAATCAGCTACAATTTTTATCATTTTATCCTAAAGAAACACAAACTTAAATGGAGAATATTTAATGCCCATGAATGATGTAAGGAGTAATCCACTATGACCTCTGGTTGAGTCGACACAGAATGACCCAGCTGTGACTCCATCAATGGCTAATTCTTGGTAATATCACAAATGCACGACCACCAGTGTTTTGTTGAATTTATAGAACAGTGTAAACAGCACACACACCTGATTAATATACTGTCACAGCAATACACAATATTTTTATCAATGTTTATGTCACATGCAACGCAGACGGAGCGCAGGCCCACGGAGAGCTCCGTGTGAGTTCATTAGAGTCCCGGGAAACTGAAAGAGGCTCCGGAGAGACGATGGGAACTTATTCACTGTCTTAAGACTCAATCCTAATCACCTTACTATAGCGTGACTGACAGAGGCTCTCTTCAACATGATTGAAAGTATCGATCGGCTCATCGCTCACCGGAGCGCTCCCTGCAGCCGCGATGCACAATCACAGGCTGCGCTTTAGAAACAAAGATCTCTTCATCTGTCCTAATCATCCGATCGATAATTAGAGTCGGTACGGAGTAGATCTGACAGCCTTCACTTCTCTGCGTCGTCGTGTCTCTCTGACCACCAGGGAATGAATTTGCTGAGTTGTAAATGCTGTAACACAGTTGACATTGAGATTCACGGACCCCACAGTTTGCGTCTGTGTCACCTTCAGAGATGGCAGAGAGCCAGACCGTGAGCTGCCGGCGGCGTAAGGGTTGTTCATCTCTAATGTCAGACTTCGCGGAGATCTTATTATGTGTCACGGCTCGTGTGTTTTCCTTTGGGATCCACCCGACGTGTGTCTGATGTGATCTAGCGGTTTACAGGGACAGATGGACTGATCTGTGGTCATGTGTGTCAGTGTTGAGCATCGTTCAGAACTGAATTGAGTTCGCCTTTACAATTCAGATTCAATTATTGAGTTTGCAAACACCACTCTGGTGGAAAAAAAACAGAAATCATCACAGACATTCTATTGGATTGAATGGTTATAATGGAAATTTGTAAGTCACTTTGTATGAAAGCGTCTGCTACATGACTTAATGCAATGGAAATGGAAACTCTGATAGTCTGTACTGGTAATATGTAGGCTTCTATTGTTGGGATGTTAAAGAGGGCTACCAAATCAAAACCAGTAAATACTACTCAAATACGACCCTAAACACACTACATACAGTAATAGGGATGGGAATTGATAAGAATTTAACGATTCCATTATCGATATTGCTTATCGATCCGATTCCTTATCGATTCTCATTGGGTGAGGGAATAAGTACAAATTTGTTTGTTTGTATTAACTCGCTTTAATATCTGATAAGAACACAGCACATACTCAGAGTATCACAAATTATGTGTAGCAACCTCAGAACAAACCTAAACGTAGGCTACAAAGTAAAGTCCCGGGACCTATAGAATTTTTCACATTCATCATTGGTCCAGACAAAAAAATAAAATAAAACTGCCATTTAAGTGCCATAAAAAATAAAAACACAGACTAAACAGTCAAGGAATAGCTTGTGCTTTTGGGAATATTCTACCTGAAACAAAATTCAGCTCAACTGACATACAAAATAAAAAGAAGTCTTCTGTAAAGACCACAACTATCAATTTAGGCAAATTAACAATTTTTGTGCAGAAAAATGGTCATGTTTGCCCTCTCAGGAAGGATACGAGATCTTTCTGGACTTAGGGTGTCTCCATCAGGGGAGAACACCCTTTCAGAAGGGGTGGAGGAAGCTTGGACACAGAGATACTTCTCAGCTAGAGCTGACAACACTGGTAATGTGTCACTCTGGAGATTATTATTCATATAGTAAAAGTTTACACAATGAAATGGCGCTCACATGAACTAAACAGAGAAGTTACCTTCAGCATTAATAGCAGATGACGTCTCGTTAGCTCCGCTGCTGCTTGACTCACTTGTTGTTGCTGTGTCGCTAAGTAGTAGTGTATCAAACACGCGACAGTCCTGTAAATGAATTGCGTCCTGTGTGTGACTTCATGATGATAACATATTTGCAACGAGCGGAACCGATAAAAGGGAATCATTAAGCAGGTACGCTAACGGTTCCAAGGAATCGATTCACTGGGCACCGGTTCTAAAGAAGAACCGGTTCTCGGTTCCCATCCCTATACAGTAATTTAAAATGGTTTTAAAGATTTAATTGATGGATGGATGGACAGATAGATAGATGGAACGATAGAACAATGGATGGATGGATGGATGGATGAATGAAAGAAGAATGATAGAATGAAGAATGGATGGATGAAACGATAGAATGAAAGAACACTAGAACAATGGATGCAAGGATGGATGGAACGAAAGAATGAAAGAACAATGGATGGATGGAACGATAGAATGAAAGAACGATAGAACAATGGATGGATGGTTGGATGAAACTATTGAATGAAGAATGATTGAACAATGGATGGGTGGATGAATGAAAGAAGAATGATAGAATGAAGGATGGATGGATGAAACGATAGAATGAAAGAACACTAGAACAATGGATGGAAGGATGGAGCGAACGAAAGAATGAAAGAACAATAGATGGATCTTTTCAGCCAAGCTTTCACTAAATGCATAGTTAATGAACAGCAGCTACGCTAATTATTCTCTTTATTCTCTTTCCGCCTCTGCTTCGGGATGCCCATCCCGAGGTAGGAAGAAGTTCCACCATGTCCAGACGACCGACAGATGCCCATCCCCAATTTGAGATAACGCCAGCTACAGCTGCAGACTGACTGAGCATCCCAGCCCCATCTAAGGCAATTCCACCACCAGCCAAGAGAAATATGACCATCGGACCATCCCAGCTCAGACCAATACACCCCCAACAAAGAGCAAAGACGGACTATTTGTCTCATTAATGCTGAAGTTACAATATTTGGTATTGAATGCTAAACTTAAATCACATGTCAGCAGTTTGAGTGCAGCTATGACACGTCAGAGGGGATCTGGCCCTCCCGGTTGAGCCTGGTTTCTCCCGAGGTTTTTTTTCTCCATTAATCAATCATTGGAGTTTGGGTTCCTCGCCACAGCAGGGCAGTGTTGACCTGCTCACCGGGAGACTGCATTTATTTATTTATTTAGAAATTATATATTATTTATTAGTATGATCTTACTCGTTGTATAAATACAATGCACTGTGCTGTGTTTTACCTTTTCTGTTTTTCCTGTTTGCCCTGTAAAGCTGCTTTGAAACAATACACATTGTGAAAAGCGCTATATAAATAAACTTGAATTGAATGAAACGATAGAATGAAAGAACACTAGAACAATGGATGGATGGTTGGATGAAACTATTGAATGAAGAATGATTGAACAATGGATGGGTGGATGAATGAAAGAAGAATGATAGAATGAAGGATGGATGGATGAAACGATAGAATGAAAGAACACTAGAACAATGGATGGAAGGATGGAGCGAACGAAAGAATGAAAGAACAATAGATGGAAGAAACAATAGAATGAAAGAACACCTAAACAATGGATGGAAGGATGGATGGAACGAAAGAATGAAAGAACAATGGATGTATGGAACGAAAGAACGATAGAACAATGGATGGATGGATGGATGAATGAAAGAAGAATGATAGAATGAAGGATGGATGGATGAAACGATAGAATGAAAGAACACTAGAACAATGGATGGAAGGATGGATGGAACGAAATAATGAAAGAACAATAGATGGACGAAACATTAGAATGGAAGAGCACCTAAACAATGGATGGAAGGATGGATGGAACTAAAGAATGAAAGAACAATGGATGGATGAAACGATAGAATGAAAGAACGACTAAACAATGGATGGAAGGATAGATGAAACGATAGAATGAAAGAACACTAGAACAATGGATGGAAGGATGGATCGAACGAAAGAATGAAAGAACAATGGATGGATGAAACTATAGAATGAAAGAACGATAGAACTATGGATGGATGGTTGGATGAAACTATAGAATGAACAATGATTGAACAATGGATGGATGGAACGATAGAATGAAAGAAGGATAGAACGAGGGAGGGATGAAAGGATGGATGGATGGAATTATAGAACGAAATAACAATAGAACAATAGAACAATGGATGGATAAAATGATAGAATAAAAGAACGATAACGGTGAATGGATGGGACGAAAGAATGATAGAACAACGGATTGATTAATGAAATGATAGAATGCAAGAATGATAGAACAATGGATAGATAAATGGATAGATCGCTCGTTGGAATCAAAAGGAGCAAATCTTTGAGTTGTCATATGACAAACAGCTGATCTGTACTGTGGGAACGACACATGAAACACTGGAGATAAGTGTCCTCAGACTGAGACTGAAGCGTGTTTGTGTTTGCTGGCGTGTGTGTGTGTGGCGTGTACATTAGTGACAATCAGAGGATTTGATTTCTGTCTGTGTGTGTTACTGTGGATATGAGAGCGAGAGCCTGTAGCAAGCTGTTTTGTTGCTGCTTTGGCTCTGTGCTCGCCTGAAGGCAAGACGTCTGAGAGAAATAAAATAAAGCAAACTCCCTGCAGGCAAACAGAGAGAGAGAGAGAGAGAGAGAGAGAGAGAACTATTAACATTTTCCTTTTTTTAGTACCGGCCAAAATGTTAAAATATGTCCTTGTTTACAGTCTGTGTGACTTGTGAACTTTTTTATTTTAAGTGTGATATAGTCTAAACCATCAGAATATCAAATCTGTTTTTACAGAACAAAAACTCTGGTCAAAATATTCTGTGGAAATAATCACGTCACAGATATTTTAAGGATGAATTTCACAAGCCCTCTTAGAACATCTTCGGGTCATGTTCATAAATAAATAAATGATGGGAAATTATAGCTTCTATATCTCATATGTTCAGAATGAATACATACTGTATTATGTAAGCAAATGGAAATCCATGTACTGTAATCCATAATCCATCAGTTTAAATACAGTATTTGAAAGTTCAGAGAGAAACAGAGAAGAAGCAAACTAAACGCAAACATAAAGTGACGACATCATGGATACGCTTATTAGTCCATGCCATTTCTCACCTGCCGTCATTTTGCAACTTCCCAAACAGGCTTTAGCTTATTTCCATTGAACACAGTTGGCAACATTAGCACTGAATAGCTCACAAAGTAAAAGTTCAGTAAAACAGAATCTAATGCTCTCTCTCAAATTCAAATAGCTTTATTGGCATGACAATAGTACATGCTTGCCTTGCCAAAACGTTAAAAAAATGACAAATAAAAGGATTTACAACAGCTCTCTCTCTCTCTTTCTCCGTCCTCAGCATTGTAGAGTACAGTGAGCTCACTGCAGTCCAGTTTTCTGACCTTTAACCTGCAGTAAACCATCAGCCAATCAGTGGAGGTCTGAGACCAGGTCACCAAATAATTCACTAATAATCTGCTCGTGGCTCTAACAGCCTACATGTAGTGTGTATACAATCCCACACACAGGGTGAAATAATCACAGACAGATAAAACTGATTTTTTTAAAGTTTTTAACAAAATTTTAAGGAAAATAGATTCATTTCTGAATAACACTTAGGGTAGACACAGCCACCGAAAAAGAGTCCACAGTTAGACGTTCTGAATGTGTTTGAGTAATTCCGGTCCAGTTTGTGTTGAACTTCAACCAAACAAACGTGAATGAGAGAATACAAAGATGCCCTAAAGCTGTGAACCAAAACATATTCATGTTTGAACTGATCAAACATGAACACTAAACTTTTTTTTTGTGAAGTATTAATGATCTCCAAACATTGCAAATTTTGTATTTTGTTAGGTTGTCCTGTTTCAATTTTCTACATGCAAATGAAAAACTGTGAAAGGCATCATAAGGCCTATGCAAAGTCTTACGAAAAGCTAACGCAAAAATACGAATGGACACTATCTACTTTTCTTTCTCAAGTAAGTTGTCTAGTGTTCAACATTTCAGACATGTTTGTCTGGATCCACCTTTTCTTCAGTTTTGTGAAAAGTCGTCGTAATATTTGTGAGTCCGATGGAACGACGAAGTCTAAAGAGATGCGACAGATTGTAGCTGTGATGTCTTCTGCTTCATGGGTTACGTTGGAGTCGTGTGTGTAACGCAGCGCTGGAGATGCATTTGCATGCAAAATGTCAGTTTGCTATTTGCCAAGAAATGCATATTCATGTGCTATTTAGCACATCTCTCCAGAGGTGTATTTTGAGGATGTATTTACTTGAGAGAAAATGGACTTCAATTTGCAAAAACAGAGTCCATTTTCCATCTCAGTCAGAGGTTTGAAGATGAGCTTGAGCTGTGAAGTGTTGTTCTTTAACCTTCTTTCGTGTGCCAAACCAGCTTCATTTGCTGAGGGCCTGTCAGAGACGCAGCGTTCTGCAGAAACAATCGCTTATGTAATGTTGAAGAGCCGTCCTCCACAAACACTCCAGTCCAGCTCGCTGGAATCTCGCTGCCCAGCGGCTCCATTTCCCAAAGGTGTCCAGTTATGCAGTCGTCATCGTAAAATAAACCCTGACAGCTAGACGTCTGTATTGTCCGGGATTCTCTTTTTGAAAAATCTATTGTAATGCAACATTCCTTTAAATGTGAATAAACGTAAAGACAAGCTACATAGCACAAGGAGGTGTAGGAACGTTCTTTTGAGGAAGGAGTTTTCTCGGTCTGGTAGATCACACTGAGATACATTATGGACAGCAAATAGACACAGGAGTTATTTGCCTATTGGCTGGTTTCTGAAGGAAATGGAGATGAAATTGAATCATGGGATAATCTTGACCCTTGCTGATGGAAGTGACATTAGCAATTCAAAGCAAACACTGTACTGTATGTAAACATCTGTTCTCATAAAACATCTGCTGATGTGGAATATTGTCTCGTTAAAGAACAAAAACGATAAAATGGGCAACAAAATCATGTCGTTTCTTTGCGATTCGTGACTTTTTGTAAGTTTGGAAAAATACTAGTTTCAGATCACTTTATTAATTATTTTATGCATTTCATAATCATCATTATTTTATCTTGTACCCTTTATACCTTTTGTTAACATTGATGTCTAACCCCTCTCTAGACTCTCACACGCATAAACAACATTCAGAAAGAATATTATAATAATATAACATGTACACTATTTTGTGTATTAATATTAAATTGACAGCCACACAGAGAGAGGTTGAGAGTGACGAAATATCAGAAGCGTTCCAGGCAATGAAAATGAGAAAAGAAATGAAGGTGAATGGTCTTCCTTCGATGTGAACGTCACACTCTCAAAGTGGATTGTGGGATTGACGCTGTCGGATTGATTTCCTCCACCGCTGTGAATGTTTGAATCACAGGTGCGGTGCAGGTGGGACAGAGAAAAGAAAAGCAGGCGGAGTTATTTGTAAATGATTTAGGATTTAAACTCTGTCAATTTGTTTGTGTTAAACTCAAATTGAGATCAGAGATCAGATCTGTCTGTGATCATACACATTTTTTTGCTTGTCTAGTTACTAAAGTGTTTACTAAAAATAAAAGCAAAAGATTATCGTATTGAGTTCAAGCCATGTTGATGCTTGTGATCATAGTTACCATGATGATTGTAGTAAAACTGTGGTTATGCAAATGGTTATCACTTTGGCAACCAAAAACTTCTGCTATCAACCTACAGTATATTTTCTAGATTATTCATGGGTTAATTTTCTTAAGGTCCCCTAGAACCGGAATTTGCGATCAATTTTACTACCGTATTGTGACGCATTTCCGAGTGAAATAGAAATTTGAAAGAAAAAAATAGTGGCTTTCATCTTTCTCTGCAATTTGATTGGATGTCCAAAAACAGCCGTCGCATTTTGAAATGGGACTGGCAGAAGACTGACAGTTGAAGGGGAGGAGTAAACGGATGCCCCGCCCACGTCATTCAAAATGCGTCATTTAAGATGGACAGCCGTTACAGGAAGGAAGTGCATTTTACATTTTAAAAAGAGAATGACTCGCATTGATAAACTATTTGCAACAAACGATGCGACATTTCATGAAAAAATAGGTATCGTCATTTTTTATTTCACTGGGACTTTAAGGGATGAGAAAGTAAGTTTGGAAATTATTTGACTGCCAACACGGTGAAACAAAACGTAAAAAAACACATCTTGGATGCCGATAAAAATGAATGAACTCATGTTACTAAAATGACACTAGAGAACTAGAGAGTAGTGGGAAAAACAAGCATGCACGTCTTGATTCATTCAAATTAAACTAATTAATACAAATATTTCAACATCGAATAAAAGATGATGTGCATGGGGATCACTGAGTATCTGTAATTCCAGTATCTGTTTATCATAACTGCCAGCGGACAGGTGTTTACTTCCATTCAAACCTATCAGTCTGTTTTAACTGCCGAGTGACAGACAGCGAGAGAGAGAGAGAGAGAGAGAGAGAGAGAGAGAGAATGTGTGTTGTGTGAATTGAGTTTGGTTGTGGTTGAGAGGATCTGAGTTAAGGTGCTTTCATACTGTGCATGACAAACAATGAGCAGGGGAACCAATTAGTGTGTTGAGTTGAGGAAAAAGCTCACGTACTGAAAGCCCCGGTAGATATGTTATGATTCATATCCAAGAAGCATTTAGCTGACTATTTCTTTGTTTGCCAATGGCTTAATTATGGAAGCACTGTAGCGTTGTGTCTCCCCAGAGGGCGACTTGTTGGAGACAAGCCAAGTGCATTTTTTATTGCACCGTGTGTGTGTTTAGACGTACAGCTGTGTGTAGTTTTGTAGATGGTTATTAGGAAACCGCTCGCTGCCGTTCAGCCAGTTATCATCTGTGTAGCGTAACCACGCTTTTGACTGTCCGAATACAATCCGGTCCAGTTTGCAGCGGGGTGGGCGGTGTGATCATGTTTGTGAGTAATGCTGTTTTACAGTAACTGTATACATCACAATATAGTTACTTTAGCCGGAAACTCAATGAAAAGAGAGCATGTGTGTGTTTTCCTTCAAGACAAAGTCAAGCTGCCTTATTTAGAAAAAACCCAAACCGGTGTCGGTTCATGGCAGAGAACACTAAAATAATGAGCTGAGATCTCTGTAGAACTTGGGAACTGAGTTTCTCTCAATCCAAAACGAAAGATTAAGACAACTTACAAAGCAAACTAGTAAAAATTGTCATCATAGTAGTTTGTAGTTTGCAAATCCAGTAAATATTTCCGACTCAAAAGCGCTCAATGTGTCAGCGCTTGTGATTCCAAGCAGAGTAAACTTTATCTCAGTTGTTTCTCATTTATTTCTCATAGACAGAGTTGTGATTCAACGGAGAGCAAAAGGAAACATGTGCTCATCTGTGTCTCACATATTTCTGATGGTAGAAGAGTCGGAAATCTCACAAACGTGTAAGGAGGTGAAAAATGAGAGAGAAGAAGAACCACCAACCACACACCGGCCCAATGGCGGAGTCCAAGTGGCGTGGCGAGGCATGCGTGCGTTCTGTCTTTCCGGCGCTCTGGGTTGTTTTTGTTAACATTATTTCAACGTTGTGCAATATTGTCTGACTCCAAATGATAAAAAAGCAAAACCTTGTTTGTAAATAATCGTCGAATTTAGATAAATGAGCTACAGGAAAGCAATTAAGTACGTATAATCAAACATAATAACCAAAATATAAATAATATAATTCAACAAGGTTTTCCTTTTTTATCTTTTGGGGTCAGATCTTTTGGTGGTTCTTCTTCTCTCTCATTCTTCAACTCCTTGCAAACTTCTCCGTCATTAAAGATTCAGAATTGATCTCAAGGATGTTTTAAAGTGAGCTCAGATTGTCAAGTCTGCAAAATAATTTAAAATCTCAATATGAACATCAAATTGACCCAAATCTTGATTATTCAACCGCTACGATCCACATAATTTTACACATTCAGACTCAAACACAATAGACTCAAATTGTCAATAATTCATTAAATAAAAGTATATGTCTTATTTCAAATGATTTTAACTCATCTTGAGGCTAAAGTCTCCGAGGCTCTTAAACTGCATCTGTGATTTTATTTTATTTTTTATTGCACATTACACGTATAAGAACAAATCTTTTTGGTTTGTCTTTCATCAAAATGCTTCTTTAACTCGGTTTCCTTTTGTCTGATGTCACAGTTTGTTTTTCATCCCCTCCTCTCCAGCCTCATGACCGCTGGTGGGTGATGATGACATTAGTTTGATGTCACTTTGTAAAGCTCTTCTGTATCCAGCAGTCAAACAATGGCAGCACAAAGTGGAACTACAAAAGTCATTCAGTTCATTGGTGTCCTCTCGTCTTTTCTAGACTTTGTGCTTCTGAATACAAATAGCTTCTTTTCTTTATTTGTGTTATCGCAGTTGAATGTGCTTTACCTCTGTGTGTGTGTTGGATTTAATAGCAGTTAGCTCGACTTCTCCCTCAGGCAAGACGCCGGTGTTTCTGAGCAGGTACAGGTTGGATCCTCACACACACACACACACGCTCTGCTCTAAATGCCTCCTGGCTCTTCCCAGCACACAATATGATCATTGAGCTTCACAATGCTTCTGACAGAACTGATTTTAAAATGTTGGCAGTTGCCTATTTTCACAGACGAATAGCGGAACATGTGCTGTGCTCAGTCTGTGAATGCCGTTGGATCCCTTCATTTTTGTGTGTCTTTGTGAGACAATCACGGTGGAGTGTATTTGTTCTGGTTCCAATATTCCAAAGAACTCTGTATGGAATACTTATTTCACTCCTGTGATCTTTTATCCACCATCTCTCCGCCTCTATCGGCAAAATCTGATTCACTTTGAACCTTCGAGAAGAGGAAAATGTTACTGCTCATGTTGCTCTTTCGAAGCTCAAGAGATTTGATGGAGTTGTTAGTTTTGTTTCATTTAAGTATCAACTTGGTCTAAGATGTTTACGGAGGAATACTTTGAAATCCACGGGGGTGTGAAACAAATGTAGACTGTAGAGGTCAAATAATCTGTATTTGGGTAAATGCAATGAGAAATGTTTGAGTTCATATTGAGATCTTTGATTGTTGATTGCAGACTCGACAAATCTGAGCTCGGTTTGACACACTGTTGACATCTCTTCTCAAACTCTAATGACAGACACATTGACGATTGATTTCTTTCTCAGCAGAAATATCTGAGACGCAGATGAGACTCAAGTTTCCATTTGCTTTCCATTTCATTAATCGAGATAATAGATATATCTCATCTGTGATTTCTCTTTCTAATGTGTAATTCTGTGTTTTTCGCAGGTGTCAGGCAGTCAGATAAAGGACTCAAGTTGTGTCCCCCGAAGTTGAGATGGATGCTGTTGCCCGCCGTAATGCCCGCTGTTGCTGTTACACGCTGTAACGCTGCGAGAGCTTCTTCAAGAACGCTTTCTGTAGGTATGTGAGCGTGTGCATGCGTGTCGAGCTCTTAGTCACTGTGTGAGATGACTCAAGTCTCGTAGATTATCCCCGGCTCACAGCGAGAGAAATGGAGAAATGTTGAAAGTGATAGACAGAGCCAGGTGCTCGGGGATGCAGGCGGCTCCATGCTCACGCACGTCCGCTCCAGAGGCTCGGAGGGGGCGATGCCTACCGATAATGGAAGCAGCAGTGGTTGTGGCCATATTGATTGCTCGGGCCACAAGTTTATTGTTCTAAGGAGTGACTAACAACAACCCGCTGGGTTGCGGCTCCGTCCGGCGCGACCGTCTCAGACACTCGGGCCACGAGAGCCGTGTGTTTAATTGTTTGCTGTGTCGGTTGGGCCGCGGTAGGAAGTCCGCGGGGAGATGGGCCGATTCAGCCTTCTGACCTCTCTCTCTCCACAGCGTGATGCACTGATTGAGACGAGAACCTATCAATGGTGCTCCGTCCCCTCTGCGCTCCAATTAACAGACAGAAACCCTGGTTCGCTCCTTACAGAAGGAGCCGGAACACGGCGGAATAAAGAATTACGCTTTTCACCCGGCGAAGAGCGGAAATATCCGTGTTTGTTTTCAATTAGGATGGGAAATTTTGGTGTTGCTGTTAGCGGTTGGGAAGATCTGAGCTGCTGATGTGATTTGAGTTGGATTCCGACGGCCATCGCAATGAAATAAAACACTTTGGGGAGAAATTTAGGTGGTTTTTTAAAAAGGGATTGTTGTCAGTTTTTAAGGGTTGTTGAAATATTTTGTTGCGTTTTTTTACGATGTGACGTCTGTTTAGTTCTATTTGTTGAACCGCATAAACATAACCAGGGCTGGAATGGGACCAAAAAGCAACCAATCCAGCCCCGAACATCTACCTGTATCATGTTTTAAGGTTTTTCAGTGCTTTCGAAAATTAAAGGTTTAACTTCGCTGTTCGTTTCTTATTTTATGTTATAATGTAGTTTTATTTTCTAGTGACCAACCAATTCAATCTTTATTCATTTAAATGCAGAACATGCAGATAAACCTTGAGTGTCATCAATTCTTTAACATGTAAAAATATTGAAAATTGTTAATGTTTTGTAAATCAATCTGTTTTTATATATACATATATATGTGTTTTATTATATTTTTACATTTCATTATACAAAACAATGCAACAAAAAAAATTAAAGATAAAAGTATTGTGTTACTACTGTTTGGAGAACCCAGTATTATGTATTTTATCGAATGGTGAGCTGAGCGTATTACACATTAATTTTAAGGGCAACAAAAAAAAGATATGCTGTATTAATCTACCATGTTTTTTAATTAGATTTTTAATATACAGAAAAGTTTCAATGTATGTGCTAATTGAAGAACCAAAAAAAACCAACAAAAAATTGATACACCAATTTGTCAATCAGATCATGAAACGCAATCATCCAAATGCAAACAGTTCATATATCGCAAAATTATACATCACAAATGTCATTGCCTCACGTCCGCAGTATCACATAAAAAATCCAGACAGGATTGATCGCCACACCAGAATCACACAGAAGAAGAGATGAGTTAATTTCAGGTGACATTTCACGAGGGATGTGGTGCCCAACCACGAAAAAGAGCCGTTCGGTGCAATTCCTGCTCCGGTGCTCAATCACACAACTAAATGTAGATATCCAACCATCTTCAAATGAACAAACACAATTTGGCAAATAGTACAAAATGAAATTGAGCATCGTGCGCTTTCCAATCCACGCGCGGGGCTCCCCTGATGTCCCTCCCCAGGGCCCGCTGAACGGCCAGAGAGTCTGCCTCAATCCTCACAAACATTATCTGCGAGCGAGTGAACTCTATTTGGGAATTGGTAAAACGCACGGTGAGAGAAATAGACTCGGAATAGAACAGGCCGGCAAATTCCATTTCACATCTGAAGTGGCAGAGCTGCAGCGAGATCATTTGGTTTGGAGTGAGTAAACACAGAAGACTCCATCGCTCACAATGACTTATGTGCGCGTGTGTGTGTGTAAGAGAGAGAGAGGCATAGACTGCAAACCATCAGGAAGTACTTTAGCTGTGTATGGATACTCAGTGTGGCTTAAGTAATGTTGTTTATTTTTTGGGGGGCTGGTATAGATTTTATACTACCTTATTAACACTCCTCCGTCTAAATTGTGTGAAATAAAGTCTGTTTATTAAAGTGAACACAGGATAATTTTGATCTTTCGTTTGGGTAAGAGTTGGATGTAAAGAATGAAATTTATGCAATGAGTTTAGTTTGAACCACTTAACATACAAACTCCATTCAGTCTTTAGACGATAGAACGAACAGAATGAACTGATAAATATAATTTTTATCGTTATGACGAATCTGATGTCAACAGGGTTCTTGAATGGGTTTTTAGTTTAAAGGGGGTTATAGTAACATTAAATTAACGATTATGCCATATTTTGTTCCACAGTTAGACATAAAACACAATAGTAATACATAGATAATACATTATATCTTTTTTAAAAAGCTTCTACTCGTATTGAAAAATGTAGTTTTTAATTGGCTACAGTCGAATTTTATAACGTTAAAGAAAATTTTATGAAAAAGCAATGGCATTAAAATGTGGATGTAGGTTCATTTATAAAGTAGTTCCTTTTAAGGGAACATGTTTGTAACAGTGTTGGGTTACTCTGAAAAAGTAATTAATAACTAGTTACTTATTACATTTAATCGTTTTATTAGATTACTGTAGTAATGACTCTCTACAAAAAGTATTTAGTTACTTATTACTCTACTTTCTATATCCAACATCAACCTTGATTAGAATTTATTCAAGGATAGACATGAAACAACTCTTTTAATTCATTCATACAAATTATATAAAACTACATAAAGTATTATTAACTGACTAAAGTATTACAAATGTGAGAATTATATATTAAAGTACCGACTTTAAAATTAGACTTTAAAGTTAGACTTAACTCCATTATTGCACACACATGTATTACAGTATTTACTTCAATTACACCAGAAGTAACTGTTATTAAATTACAGAAAAATAACAGTAACCCCTTACTTTACTTTTTTTAAGGAAACGTTATTAAATACAGTAACTAATTACTTCGTAACTAGTTACATCAAACACTGGTTTGTAATACAGTTTAGATGAGTTGTAATTTTCACGTGGATGATGAGCGATTGTAGTGTAGTTTGTTTATAGCGTAATTAAAAATCCTAAAGGTTTTTTAATCCAAGGATCCAGAGGAAAGAATACATCATCACTTCAGCACTTTATTATCTAACTAAATTCTGATTGACTGAGTTTTATTCTGCCTTTAGTTTACACAAAATCAACGCTTCTGACCTAATTACCTTCAACTTTAGCAATATGTCTCAAAAGCACTTCTGTTTCCTTTAGTAAATGTTGTTTATGTTTTTCATAATGGGAAGGATACAAGTGACTTGTAGACCTTGAGCGCATTCCCAAATTCTTCTCTTGGCTGTTCAGATCCATAATGCAAAACATTTCAGAAGGAGACCGCTTTACTTTGTTGTTCTGACATTGAGAAAAGAGTTTTCTATCAGCTCTCCCCCAACACTTAAGTCAATATATTGAGCAGGAGCACATTTGTGTAATAGAGGTAGTAGAGGAGGCTGTAATGGTGAGGTGAAGCCTCTATTTACAACCGCATATTAGAATTCATGTTTACGCTGATCAATGGCGTTAATATTTACATGAAATACGTTTTCCTAAAATACTTGGTAAACATGAACACAAAAGGAGATATTTTGAAGAATGTTGTTAACAGCCCCTTATTCACTTCTTTTGTAACCAATGCAAGTGAATGGGGTGCTGTTCTGTTATAAACATTTTTCAAAATATCTTCTTTTGTGTTCTTCAGTTTTGAAATGACATTCAGAAAATGATGACAGAATTTTCATTTGGAAAGTGAACTAATCCTTTAACCGTCGTTTGCTTAAAGAAGTGAATACGAGAATAAAAGTATATTTACATTTCATCTAGCCGAGATTGCATCTTTTGCTTATAAAAATGAAATATCATTTGTTTACATTATAACTCAGGTTTATACTTTAGACGATTGACCTGTCTGTCCTCTTTAAAGATGATATAGTTAAAGCGTTTCAGATCCAATTCAAGGGAACCCGATGTGAGGTAAAAATTTGACACGAATCGACGGTAGAAAACATCTTTATCGGCATATGCTAATGGAGGTAATTGAAGGAGCAGTGACTGATCATCACTAGTGGGAATAAAGTTATTTCATTAGACACAAACGCTGAATGACGGATTATCTTAATGATGTTTACAGACAAAAGACACTCAAGTCAATGTAAAAAGCACTTCACAACCCTTTTTATATCCTTGATGTGAATCTTTAAGTGAAACAGAATGTAGAATTAGGTATTGTGCGCTGATCATTTCTTCACAATATGATCAGGAATATGCATTTTAGAAAATGACAAGTGAACTTAAAAAGTTGTTACGGCCTAGATTGGAAAATACATTTATTTAGAACTTTATACATTGGAAATTGTCTGAAAGCGGCTCTATGGGAATGTTCATTCATACTGAAAATAACTTAAAGGTTTAGTTCACAAAAAAACGAAAATCTGTCATTTATTTAATTTAAAACCTGTATAGGACTCTTTAATGTGTGGAACACAAAATAAGATATTTTGAGAGATGTGTCAGTTGTTTTGAGTTCATACAATGAAAGTCAATGGGGGTCAGTGTTGAAAGAAGATATTTTGAGAAATGTGTCAGTGGTTTTGTATTCATACAATAGAAGTCAGTGGGGGTCAGTGTTGTTTGGTTCCAAACATTCTTAAAAATATCTTCTTTTGTATTCTGCATAAAAAGAAAGTCAAATAGGTTTGGAATGACATGAGGTGTGAATAATGACATCATTTCTAATCTCACTTCATGGGAATATTAGTATAATATGAAATTAAAATATTTATATATATATATATATATATATATATAAGAATATTATCATTCTGATCATTAATGTTTAGATTGTTTAAACACTTTATTGTTAATGACTTTAAAGGAAAAGAGTTCATAAATAGGATTGGATCAAACAAGGCCACTTTATTTCATTGTGATTTATGTGTTTCACTAAGATTTAAGCATATTTGACAAAATCTCTTAGTTTTATTGTTAGAATTGTTTTACTTTGTAGAGTGAATTTGAGTTGTAAATGACCTCGCCACAATCATTAACAAAAGTTAAAATGTCTATTTGCATTATTGTTTATAAATAATCTTTGTGCTATTCACCGATGCAGATTGTCAGACCCTTTCACACCATACGTTTTTTTTTCCAGGAATATTCCAGCTGTGAAAAGGATGCTGGACAAGAACGACGATGGCGGCGGCACTTTAGCATGATAGGCAATGATTGTAACTCTCTCTCTGTGTGCGGTGAATAGGGAGAGGCGTTAATCGAACGGCCTTGACATGGGTGAGTTTTTCAGGAGTCCCACTTCAACATGGAATGCAGAAAGAGGAAAGAAAAATTGTGTTTTAGTGGGTATTTCAAAACCATGTGCTTTGACCGTGCCTGGCTCAACACTGACCATTGTTGCTGAAAATGACATTTCATGGTAAACAGTTGTGACCTTCTTCGGGAAATCTCAATGAGGCTTTAAAATATAACAGGCCTCACGGATTATCGCATGTGTGAATGTACCCGAGACCGCACCACAGTGTGAGAACACGCAAGTTTATGCTACACACCTACAGTCCTTCAGACTGACAAATTATGTTTGTCAGTTGATATCCACTGTTTGAAAGACTGAAACATAAAAAAAATGTAAGGTGCTTATAAACTAGTAAAAATACGTGTAGACTGTATTTACAGTATGTGACTAATTATCCCAGAATCTTGCAGTACCTGCACCACACGCCAGACATTTGTTCCTACCTTCTTCTCTCAGTCGGTGCATTAAATAAATAATAGCATGTTGGTCTGTATTCCAGATGAGCGCTGTTTCAGTCAGCTCAGGGGGATGTGAATCTGTGAGATATAGGATATATATTTTCTCTCTCAGATTAAGAGATGAGCGGGCGAGAGAGAGCGAGAGAGAGAGGGTGAAGGCCTGGGTTCCCGCTGTCGAACAGAACAGGGCTGAAATGGCAAATCCATCAAAGCAACAGAGCTTGTCTCACCTGGGGTGGGCTCGGACCCGAGCACCGCAACACAGCACACCGCGTGCCGCCAACGGTCTGCAGCAGACCGAGAGACGAGTTTAGGTGTGTAAGGAAAAATGACCTGTGAAAATGTGCATGTGTAACAGGAGGAGAGAGAGATAGAGAGAGAGAGAGAGAGAGAGAGAGGATCTGCAGGACATGCAGAGACCGTGAGCACACTGCCCACTGGCTCAGAGCCAGACTAAACGCCATCGTCCTTCACCTTCCACAGCATCAGTCTGACACACAATTACAATAACTTTACACTCCTCAATCTTAACCTGTAAACATTTTCATCTGTGTGCACCTACACCCTTCACTCTAATACTTTTATCTTTAATTCCGTGTACATATCTAGGAAATGTACAGTGTTAAGTACATGTTTCGTTTATACGTGTAGGGGCACCACTAGGCCATTTGTAAAACAACAGTGGTCCAGTGTTTCTAATTAAGCCTCAATTCGTATATATGTTTGTTTTGTGTTAGAAACACTCAAACATGAAGTGCTTCTGGACCACGGTTACTTACATCTTCCAAAGTGTTCTATATGTGATTATAATAACACTATGTAGCTCAAAATTTATGCATTACATAAATATTGATAATATACACACATAAACACGCACCCACCCTTAAACACACACACAACAATAATGTATTATATGTAATCCTGTTGTTATATAAACATATTTCATTTATATACTGTATTTCAAGTTGATTATAAATAGTTATATATACCAGTTATATATTTGTGTACACTGGAGACTTGTTGACTTATTATCAAATAGCAAAAGAAACATAAATACGAAATAATATAAATCTTTTTTTTCTGTTTAGCCCGTTTAATATATTCTGCCTGAGGAAAGTTTCGCCACACTTGACTGAATTTATATTTCTAATTCTCTTAAAAACGATCAAATCGACAGGCTTTTGCTTGAATGTATAAAAGTACTTTCAGTTAAATAATACCACACTTTTGTGTTAGGGAGTTTTAACACAATATGTGTTCTTTAAACGCACCATGAGTCATGTTGTGTTGATTTTGTGCAAATAAATAAATTGGATAACACAAGGTTGCATTAAAATTAGGAGTGTCAAACGATTAATCGTGAATAATCGCATCCAGAATAAACGTTTCTGTTTATTTGTTCACACGGACATGTGTGTCGGTGTATTGTGCATATGAATTATGTGTTTATAAATACAAAAACATACACATAAATGTATATATATTTAAAACCATTTCGAGATGTATTATTTATATTTAACAATACATTTATTAAACATAAACGTTTATTAATTCTAATATTTTGTATTTTTCTTAAATATATGTATGTATGTGTATATCTCTCTCTTTTTAGAAACGCAATGTTAATATGCACAGTAAATAGACATATATTATGTAAACACAATCTTTTATTCTGGATGCGATTAATCACGATTAATCGTTTGACAGCCCTAATTAAAAGTAAGTTTTGTCATTCACAAGACACAGCGATGTGTCGAGATAAGGATAGATTGTGTTGTCTTTAAGAGTGTGGACATGTAAATGATGTGAAAATGAAATCTTGCAGGACTAAAATAAATAGCAATTGGATGAGTTGACAGAAGATATATATTCGACAAGTCTCAAGCACACGAGAAAACTCTTTAAAACACAACCCATGATGAAACAGCACGAGACAAATCCATATGAAGATAAATAAATGATTGTACAATTCCTACATCTAAATGCTCTTTTATTTGCTAGTTTTAAAGGAGTAATTCACTTCAAAAGGCCCCCGTTGACTTTCAATAGTAATTTTATTCCTCGTATGGAACGTCAACGAGGGTTTATTTTAAAGTGAACTACTCCTTTAAAAACGATATACTGTTGAAGATAATGATAAAAAATAAATATATGTCTCCAAAGTGGAACTGCATGACTGGACTTACGATGGCAAGTGTGATGAAGCAAAGGAATAAAAGCCTGTTGTCTAGAGGTTATTGCCTCACGTTAGCCACTTTTATCTCAAGTGGATTGCAAACAGTGATGTTTGTTATTACTTCACTTCACCGTTTTTTGTGAAATATTGACTTGAGCAGTCAGAGGAGCAGAACGCACGCAGCAGGCACAGCACTCATAAACAATAAAGAAAACGCTCCCTTCCATTGTGTCATTTGCATATTTAACATCTCCTTTAAAGCGTACGTCAAGGCACGGGGTCACGCGACCATTGTGCGGTAACCTAAGTGACATAATTGTCCATCCATTCAATGACAAAAAAACCCCGTCCGTCGCTTCGCTTAGAAGATTGTGCACCGAACGCATTCTGTCAGTCTGTAAAATGGAAGTAAAAAAAACCAACTGTAGACAAAAGGTGCGCGGGGGGCCGGGGATTGTTCCGCTGTATTTAACATTCACACACAATGCCGGGAGAAAGTGACAATTGCTTATCTCCATGGCGATCAATAATGGCAACGGGTTTAGTTCGGCGAGCGCGTGTCTCTAATGCCGAGAGGATGTCATTATTATTTTCTCTCTCCTAATGATGGTCATTATGCACAGCCACTGATTGAATTTCATTTGTTACCTGCGTTTGAGTCTGAGTAGAATAATTACCATTTAAGTGTCTCCATTAAAATTCATACACGAAGACCTCCTGTTAAAAATAACCGAAGTATTCTTTGAATGTGAAATGAATTGCGTTTCGGCCCAGTCCTGATTTAAATACTTGATTAAAGAACGGGGCCGTGTGCGCGGATCTTGATTTCTTACGAGATGCTTAAAACAACTTGTGGCTCTCGTATCCTGCATTCTTATTTAATATTTAATTAAAATGGATCCGCTGCTGGTAAAACACAATCAATAGCCGGCTCTCTGTCGAAATTACATTTTCAACCTCCCGTGCCTCATTCAAAACAAACATTGTTTTTCATTACGCAGAACATCGTCCAGAAACCCTGTTTGTTTGTGGTCAATTTTTTCGCGCCGTTTTAGCTCGATATATGCAAGAGTTGATGTAAAGGAGACATGCTTGACTCTTGCGAATTCATTTCTCAAGTGTACGTGTGTCATTTAGTCCTGAAGGAAGTTTGACATTGTTTTATCATTTACTTTCTTCTGCAGAACACAACGGAAGATATTTTGAAGAACTTTGATAAGCAAACAACACTGCACCCCATTGAATTACATTGTAGGAACACAAAACCACCGGGACATTTCTCAAAATATCTTCTTTTGTGTTCTTCAGAAGAAAGAGATTTGCACATGAAATTCTCTTTTTAATAAAAACTTTTTGGGGTGAACTGTCTCTTTAACTAAAGCGTTGAGGTTTTTTGTTTCCTGGATAGTTTCCGTTCTTAAAGGAGTAGTTCACTTTCAACATACATTTTCATGATAATTTACTCATCCCCATGTCATCCAATATGTTAATGTATTTGTTTCTTTAGTTGATAAGATATTGTGGTTTGTGATGAAAACATTCCAGGATTTTTCTCCATATAGTGGACTTCAATGGACTCCAAACGGTTGAAGGTCAAAACGACAGTTTTAGTGCAGCTTCAAAGGGCTTTAAACCATTCCAGACCATGAATAAAGGGGGCCGCAGACCGGACCAGAACTGCCGAGCCGCGCAGCGTAGTGCCATTGTCTGTAAAAATGAAAATATTGTTTTCTATGAGTGTACACACACCGGCGCCGCCATTCCGCGCCTGTCGGCAGCGCTATGCTACAACTCAGGATGCTGTTCTGAGTCCTGCAGCGGCACAACGCCCCACACTTAATTTAACATTAAATTAGATGTTCTTTGACTGAAATCATCTTTACTGACTTCACCATAAACAGCAAAATGTATTTATCTGTGGGGGAACCACATTAATAGCAGAGTTGTCTTAGATGTGACATTGCGCGGCCCGGCGCTTCCGCATCCGGTGTGCGACCCCTTAAAGGCCTTAGCGAAACTATCGTTCTTTTTCTAAAAAAAAAATGTTATATGCTTTATAAACACAAATGCTCACCTTTTTCTGTTCTGCGATGTGCGTTCATGACTTCGCGTAATTACGTTGAAAATGTCACACTTGATATAGGCGGAAGTACCAAGTCAGTGTTTACAAGTTAAATGTGCAAGTTTTCAATGTAAATATGTATAATGTGAAGTCATGAACGCGCATCGTAGAAGAGAGAAAGGTGAACATTTGAGTTCATAAAACATATACATTCATTTTTTTTAGAAAATCATTGATTGTTTTGTTAGATAAGACCTTTATTTATTGTCTGGTATCATTTAGAGCCCTTTGAAGCTGCACTGAAACTGACATTTTGAGAGTCAACCCTTTGGACTCCATATGCTATATGGAGAAAAATCCTGAATGTTTTTATCAAAAATGTAATTTCTTTTAGACTTAAGAAACAAACACATAAACATCGTGGATGACATGGGGGTGAGCAAAATTATCATGAAAATGTATGTTGAAAGTGAACTGCTCCTTTAATTCAGGTGTACCGTGTTAAACCACAAAACTGTATATTTTGTCACAGATGAATTGCTTATACTCATTTTCATCATTATAAAATATCGAAGTGTACGTTTTTCTGGATTCTCATTTAACTCACAGAAAGCAAAGCGTTTTCATCTTTATCTTTTTTTCGCTCGTGAGATTCACCCAATAAGCCACTCAAAACCTCGTATTATAGTCATTTTAGCGCCTCGAGCTTAAGAAGAGCCCTTATCCGCGGTCAAATCGCTGTACTCGTGGCTCATTTCCGTAATAGACTGTCGAAGCCTATTGGATTGATAGTAAACATTCTGTCTCCAGTTACAGCTGCTTGTTTTCCTCCTCACCAAATATCTCCAGCACCAAGAAAAACATGTCACTTCTAGTTTGTCGCTCTCCTGAAGTCCACCCCTCCATCCGTCCACCCGAGTGGAATTAACCGTGTTTGTGTTGCAGGTAAATATGGCGTGTAGAACCCTAATACAGCCGTCGCCGGGTAAGAGCCCAGCTGTGGCCGAGCGCCTATCCCGTGGAGCGGAGCGCGGAGGAGGAGGGGGGGGTGCGGGGAGCCGCGGCGAGACCTAATCAATCAATGCCAGATTACGGCTAAAGCCACTTCCATACCCATTAAAGGAGGACAAATGCAGAATTGCAACTGAACAACTTCTAGTTTTAAGCCAACAGTGGGACTTCCTGGTTATTTATCAAAGTCATTGCCGGTGAGCCAGAACGCCTGGCCGCACGATTGTAGTTCTCAGCAGAGAAGGAGCTCTGTTGAAAGGAGCGCATTTATGCCCTCAGCTGCGGCGCTGTCAGCCTGCTGGAATTTACTGTAAATCACATTGCTTTTATTGCGAGATTTAGTAGCTTATCCTCTGTGGGTTCCATTCACTGTGAGCTTGTCCCCATTAGGACGTTAGCCGGAGACCATAAAGGGACTTGGCTACACATCATCGTATAACGCGAAACCAAACCATTCATTTCGCTTTTCTAGTACAGCCGTTCTTATACTTTCGTCTTTGTCGTTCGCACGTCGTTTTTTTGGCCATGATCACTATTACATTTCTTTCTTTTGAAAGACGAGTTCTAGTTAACAAAAAAGAATACTTTGTTTTATAATGCATTGTTGCATTTTTACAAAAACGCTGGTAAACAAACCACCATTTCCATTGTAGGCTTTAAAAAAACAATTTTCTCAAAATATCTTCTTTTGTGTTCCACAGAAGAAAGAAAGCCAAACGGGTTTTCAAACCAGCTGAAGCTAAATAAATGATGACAGAATTTTACATTTTCGACTGAACTGTCCCTTTAAGTAAATAATACGCATCACTTTATTTAAGGGATGCACCGATTATGTTAAGTATGGCCGATAACCGATAATTATTTTACATTGGAAGCCGATAACCGATATATAGGCCGATTTATAGTATCTAAATATCGATAAAAAATTCTTTGTAATAAAACTGCTTTTATTTGAAAACATTCACTGTGGAAAACAAGGTCACCATTAGCTCTAATTCTTACCCTGAAAATCATGAGCCAAGCCTACTTTACACTAGTTAACGATTCTTCAAACTTTTCTGGTATATTTCATAAACATATTATAGATGAACATCGGCAATGTTTTGATAATAACAGTAAGTGAATGATCACGACAGAAAGACAGTACTGTACTGTATTTTAACTGCGAGCAATGGGCAGATGAAGTAGTTTAACCCAAGGAAATGATTTAAGATTTATCGGCATACATTTTTATTATCTGCCGATACCGATAACATAAAAAATGTCCATTTATCGGCCGATACCGATATGACTGATAATTTATACTTCCCTACTTCATTTATTAGTTTTTAGTTTTCCTTAGGCTAAATGTTAGTGTAAGTACATTATGGTTCTTCTAAAAGTCTCTTTAAGACGTCTTCACAGATGTCGCCGTACAGCTGTGTGTCAGAGCGTGTTGTGAGTGTTTCTGTGGGCGTGCAAAAGTGTTAAAGATTAAAATTGTGTCGCAGCGTTGCATTGAAAGTAAACGCTTCCTTTAAAATCAATAGATATACTTTAATCCTGAGATGAGTACACTCGCATTCACAGTGTACAGCAGAAAGACAGATGATTGCTTAGCGGATAGTTGGTCACATCATATAATTGATGTGAAATGATTGAAACTGCATGATTTCCTCTTCTTTTTGTAAACCTAAATTGTATCTAGCTGTTACACAAATAGACATTCATCTCAAGGATAAAACTCTAATACTCATTTTCATTGGTGATTTAAAGCATTACAGACCATATTAAATGGATTAGATTGAATATGTCATGACGAACGGTTTTAAAGCACCCGTTTGGCTTTTATTCCAAAGCATGTGTTTCCATCGAGAAAGAAAGAGGGAGGATAAAAATCTCATGCAATCTCTGCCAAGCCCGGTTGAATTGATGGGAGCTGACAGAGGAGTCTGCAGGCAGAAGGTTAAAAAACAGCACATCACGTGACTGGACAAACCCCTAACCCCGGTCCTGAGGAGACTGTGTGTGTGTGTGTGTAAACAACCTACAAACACATATTCCTATCAAATTAGCCGCTAATGCAGAGTCTACACTGCCCCGATCATTATTACTTAAATGGTTAATCAGTTGAAATCCATTTAGATAAATGGCTGTTGTTAATCACAGCGGGGATGTGAGACTGAAGTGAGGAAAAACACATTTAAGGTGTAATGTCATGCGTTTAAGGACTGTTTCCTCGCCCCGTTTAATGAGTACTTATATAGCTCGCACCTGAGCCAAACTTCAGAGGTGAGGAATGAATCGCTGCAGTGATGCTTTACGCATTCTCTATGATAATGGTGTACAATGATTCGATTTTTTCACAGACAATGAGAACACATCGTGTTTCACATGTGATGAACATCTCAGCAATATGACAGAAACGAATAAATAAAGCTACGCATATGCACACAAATCTAATTTATCAACATGCTGTTTGATTGAGACATGCTCAGAGTTGTTGTCAAATGCACTTCTGTAAAAAAAGAAAGCACATTCTGTATTAATGCACCAAGTTGCATGCAGTTTTTGCAATTACTATAATCATTCAGCAGTCAAAACTAGACAAATCAGCAGGGGTTTGTCTAGTTTTGGTTAAAAATGCACATAAAAAGTCATAAATACATCAATATTGAAAGAATTAAGTGTTGTGAATCAATACCAGGATTGCAATATACCTAAAATGCTTATGTTTCATTATAGCCGACCGGAACGATCTTGTCATAATTTGACTTTAAATCATATGTGACCCAGGACAACAAAAAGGTCATTTTACATCATCTGCTGAATAAATAAGCTTTCCAGTGATGTAGGGTTTGATAGAATTTGACGGTATTTGGTCGAGATACATTTATTTGAAAATCTAGAATCTGAGGGTGCAAAAAATCTAAATATTGAGGAAAATCGCCTTTACAGTTGTCTGAATGATGTCCTCAGCATAGCATTTTACTCACAAAAATAAAATGTGGATATTATTATGGTAGGAAATTTGCAAAATGTCTTCATGGAACATGATCTTTGCTTATTATAATAATTTTTGGCGTAAATGAATAATCTATACAATGTATTTTTGGCTATTACTAAAAATGTTCCTGTGCTACTTAAAAATTGTTTTGTGGTCCCATAAAGAAAAGTACGTGAAGTCCACTTGGAGTTTTATATTTTAAACACATATGGCCGTAAAGAGGGAAATGTTACAGATTGCAGCTTTAATGAAATAAACAATCTATTACTTTGCTTTCGCTCGCATCACTTTTCTTCCAGCAGCACGTTGACGGTGCAAGTTGAAAAAAACAGAGTTAAACTTTATGCAAATGAGCACTGATGCGACTACAAATGTCATTGTGAAGCATTTTAACAAACTCCGCCGTGTTCAAATCTGATTGATTATTGCTTTAACAATGTACCGTCAATACACGCTGATCTATCTCATCAGAATATTTTGATTCGACAAGCTCAGACGACTAAACATGTTATCAAATTTTCCTCGCGACGAGGGAACGGTGTGTACTCGAAAACTAATTGGCAATTAACGTACTAATCGATACACTAACAGCAAACTGCGGTCCTGCTCAATCCTCAATGTTATGTTATGGTGCATGAGAGTCTGTGAGTGTTTTTAAGGGTTTGTGGTGGATGTAAGGGTAGAACAGGCACACACACACGTCTCCAGTGTGTGTGTGTGTGTGCGCGTCCGGATGATGTGTGTGTTGACGTGCCGTAGCAAGAGTTCAGGGAGGCAGCTGAGCAAAATAATTTAGAATGTCCTGCCTGCTGACACAAGGACAAAAGGCGCAGAGAGAACTTTCTCATATGCGGCTGGGAGACAATGGCGGCCGTTCTGGCTGGAGTCTCGCAGCGGTTGTTTTCTCGATGACCTCTCGTCCTTAGACTGATGGTCGGAGGCAGCAGACGGGCGGGTTCTCCCGGATCACTCCTGGATCGTGCGCGGGCAGAGCAACACACGTTCTAATGGGCGGATTTGAATCGGTTTAGTGCAATGACAACCTGGAGATGAATAATTTGTCTGATCTACGGTACTGACGGTGCCTGTTCTTAGTTATGTCGTTTTCGAAGGAATAATTCACAAATTAAAATTTCACCATAGTTCACTCGCACGCATGTGTGTTTATTTCTTCGAAAACAAATGATGCTATTGAGGCATGCTTTCCAGGGATCGTACCCATATAATGGACATCAACGGTGGGCTGTTGGTTAAGGTCCGAATTTCAGTTTCATCTCAGCTTCAAGAGCTCGACACGACTCCAGTCGATGAACAGCGAATCGATTCGTCATTTTTTGAGAAAACTAAAAAATGAAATGGCAGTTTTTGTGTGTGCTGCATTTTACAAGCTGTACCCCCCTCCTCCTAACCAGCAAGCTTTCTCAATCCTCATCACACACATATTGTTCAAACATAATGAGGGTTGCGGGGTGTGGTGAGACTCAATCAAATCAAAATTTTGCCACGCAACAATAGACCGAATGAATGAATGAATGAGCCATTTATATAGAGCGCTTGGCTGGATTGGTATCCGGCGTTCGGAGTCTGAAGCAGTACGGTAATTATTACCTTGGAGTGCAGCGAGCGGTCGTTTGTTAGGAAGGCTGAATGGAGCCGCGTCGGCTGCCGATGGGCAGAAAATCTCCAAAGGCTTTCCGGCTTTTCTGGAAATGGCCTGCAAACTCATCGGGGAACGCTCAGGGCCAGATCGATGCATCAACCCAAGGCCCCAGCACGCGAATCTGAGAAGGCATGCTGGGACTGTGGCTTCCACACTAGACATCATGTGTCTAAACTCCGGGTCCTCAGCCAGGTCCCCACGGATGGTCGAAAGAGCGCAGGGACGTGCCTGAGACGAGGTGTGGAGTGGTTCTGTCTCGGTGTGATGTATGACAGAACGTCAAAACCAAGATGTGATTTCAAGAAAACAAGTCGAGATATGCCCTTCATTTTGAAGCTAACTTGTGTAAAAAAGGATTTGTTTAACACAAGTTCTGTATGCAGATTTTGAAAGGATTTCCTTTCTTCCATTTCAGATATTGAAAGCAAAGACGATAACAGATGTCTACACATATAATTAACCACGACGTATTCAAGAGTATGTTCAAGCATTTAGGCGTACAAAATAATAAAGTATATCATAGAAAATGTATACAGAATATATTATATTTATGTACTAGGTTTTTCATTTTCGTAAACGTTGCTGGTGTTTGCCTGTGCAGTTGTAGGTGGTTTCCATGGCATTGCTATGGGGATGAAAAGGTGTTCTGAAGGTTCTTTTAGAGCATCAATCAATGCATGGTTGGGACTATTGTGTCTCGATTTGGTTACTATGGTGGTTGCTAGGCGGTCACTTAATGTATTACAGGGCCAAAGTTAAATACACAGTGTTAGAGATAAATACACTAAGGAGAGGCCGTGCCCTTCCATTAAATTACAAGACATATTTTATATAAATATATAAACTAGAATGTAAGTCAAATTACATTTTAAGCATTAGAACCATTCAAAGGTTCCCTAAAGAACCATTTCTTTCTTACGTTTTCAAACTGTGAAGGATGTGCATCAGAAAGGTTCTGTGGATGTTTAAGGTTCTTTATTAAACCATCTGACAAAGAACCTCTTAAGATCCTTTATGCCTTGTTGCTTTTATAAATCAACTACTAGCTAAAAATTATTAAAAGGTTTATTCATATCTCATTGTTTTGACTCAGATCTAGTAACAAACCCTTATAACGTTGCTCTGCAATAAAAACACCTGCTGTGGGTTTAGCCGCTCGCTTTGCGTTTTATCGATTTGTTATTACCACACGTATGTTACTTGACTATCTTTAAATAATACATGCATCATATATACACACAAAAGCAATCCGTATACCGCACACAAACCGAGAAATCCTTGCAGTGAATCGTTTCAAGAAGACAGCCAGCCCCTCTGACGAACCCGCAGACCTCCTTTGAATTTGGCTCTCCGGTCACGCGCATGCGCAGTGTGCGGCGCGCTGTGCTTCTCCGGAGCAGCTGTTCTGGGTTTGAAATTCCAACATGGCAGAGGCAGTGGTCAGTCCTCCCCGCACTAACTTGGAATGGTTTCAAATCGCCAGCATCTGCGCGTAACCCGCACGAGCGTTCACCGGCGTGCCCGTCGGACCGATGCGGCTCTAACCCGAGATCTTATCCTCTCGCACAAACAGGTAAGAGTTAACCCGGCGATTTTCAAGCATATGAGAATTTAAAAAGAAGCAGAGGCGATGGACTGCGGGAGGGAGAGGAGCGCAATGCATGCCCTGTCTGTCCGTGCACCAGCCGCACGGGGATGAAACCCCTTGCGTATTCAAATCTGCATCCGTGCGATGCTTATTTTGATGCGAGGTGTTTTTGGGGGGTTGTAAAATGCGCAGGCGGGTGAAGTTTGACATCGGTCAGTAATAGTTCAATATGATTTATTATGGCAACATACGATCTCGGGTGGGATAGTGAGCGCGGGGTGGGGTTTGAATTGTTACAAAGTAACTTTCCAGCGCGCGCGGCGCATTATGCACGCATCGTTCCCAGAAAGTTTTCATCATTGCGCATGCCTTTGAGGAAGCCGTGCAATTCCAAAAATGACTTTTTCGGAGAGAGAACGTATTTTCCTTAATTATAACGACGCGTGGCGACTGTCTTCGTGTCATTTCGAAGCCGATCTCTGTCTTTAAACCCAGCGAGTTTTTTAACCACAGACTGGGAGGAAAAACTGACATGGGCTCTCTGTCGTGTTCATGTGTTTCTTTCCCCTTCCTCTCTCTCTCCCACCCTCTCTCTCTCGCTCTCTCTCTCTCCTCTCTCACATGTTGTCCAAGAGCTTTTGTTGCTTTTGCCTTCTTAATGACATGCATGTAGGTTAAATGTGTACCTGACGGACAGGCCTGCTTTTCACAGCACTGTAATCCGATCGCGGAGAGGGAAAGTGCCGTAAGAAAGACAGAAGCTCCTTTGGAATTCACAATCGGCTTTTCATCCACCGTTTTCGCCTTTGAAGAAGATGATCACTAGCTCCAGTGTACATGGTACGTTGACTTATGTATTTTTTAGGCATACGAGTGGGTTTGTGCATGCATGTGTGTGTTTTGGTGATGTAATGCGTGCTGTATTTGTATCACATAACCTGTAAGAATGCAGATTAACGATGCTCGTTTATTTCACTTTTTAGGGTTGCATTAAAACGCTAGAAATCTAAATGTGTACTGACATGTTCAAATAAGGGGTCAAATGTAATCTTTGTGTGTAATATAACGATGCAGCAATTGCAATTTGCATGACAGTTGTTGCATAAAAATGCGTTTGTGTTAAATTGACAGAATATCGATTTACTGTCAAGATAATGATGAACTTGTGTGGAGAGTTGAAGATTAATGTATTAAATAAAAAAATCGTTATATGTTTCACAAATTGTAGCTTTTGTAATGTCCCATTTTTAGAACAAAATAAATGTCTGAGTTAATTTTGCAATTTACAGAAACATTTCATTTGTTTAGAAATGTTCCCTGTATTTATGAAAACAAAACAATGGCAGAATTCAGATTTAAGTGTAAGCAGTTTGAGATATAGTTTGTAGATGTTGAATTATAATAATTGACTGATAAAAATAATATAACAAATACGTCTTCACAGACTAATTTAAATGATCTTTTTCCTCCGACACTATAAAAATATTTTGTCATGTAACCTCAAATTGTGCTTGATGTATTAACATCCAAGTCAAGTGTTTTTGTCTTAAGAGTTATATTATTAAATCTGTCTGAATTATCCTGACTAATTTAGGTTACATGAACAACATTTATTCTTAAGGCTTAAAGGCTTTTTAAGGGAGCATTTCTGCATTCACTTTTTACCGTGTTTAACACAAAGCTGGGACAGAGAAGTTACCAAAGCGAATTACTGTTTGTAACTGCATACATTTTTCATCCTGAATACAGGACTTCATCCATCAGTCGGGATAGTATATAACGTAGACATTTTATGTAGTGCTCGAACATTATTTGCATGCATTTTCGGAGTGTTCCCTACATCATGCACATTGCGCATTATTTCTATTCTTGCACTTAAATCACACTACTCGTGGGCATTTATTTCTCTATCTTTAATAGCAGCGTGCCACAGTCCTGCCGACGTTGTCGGGCTCAATGCTTGAGGTCAGAAACTATTGATTTGTTGACAGTTACGCCCCTGTCATCGCAAACTCATAGTTTTCAGGACAATTGAATTTTGATTTATTTTAAAGGAAATACATTTTGACATTTGGTTCTGACCATCACCCATCCAAGCCAACAAAAAAACAGCATTTCTCAGTCGTTATGATAATAGTTTGTATTCACATACCTCGTTCGTTTTTGCATTTTCGTGTTTAAAAACACAATCCAAATGGCCTGCCTAAGAAGACTGAAGTGTGTTTTCCAAGCCTCTTCAACTCTATCAATAGAATCGTGTCACCCGATGAGCGTTTTCATTACTGTAGAGTGTTTTTGTGTGTTGGGTTTTAATCAAAGTGGACATCGAGCATGTGTTTTTTTTCCTGTGGGGAGGTCTAATAAGCCATTAGATGTGTAATGTTCGAACACTTTTCAGAGGTCTATAAACACCACGGGCATCGGTGACCTAATTTAAACATCATCCGACAGCTGAGCAATTCAGATATTTCTAGTTTCTGATGGGGTTGTTTTACAAATATTATGCAAAGCTTGTATTGATATTATTGTGATATCCGCTCTGGGTGTCTGCTGTAGCGAGTCCTTGCGGACGTGCAGATGTGTGAATGCGCTGCTGGTGTTAACTCGTTCCTGGTTTAACCCCAGGCTGGGCTTTATAAGCATGTTAAGTGACACGACAGCTTCACACGCTCCTGATTGCACGGCACGTCTGTCTGCGCGTGTGCGCTTGGTTTTGTGCGCCGGGTTGACACGAAACCTCATGTCGAGTTTTGCGGTTTGTGTGGTGACAGATGCCGACCCCTCCCCTTTTCGGCACCCTCTTTTCTTGATGTATCTGGTGTTGACGTTCTAGCACAGAGCTACAGGCGCTCGGCTATATACACAAACCTACAGAAGACGGCATGCCGACGTGCCACTGATGCGGCAATTAGCAGACGCATGCACGCAATTAGATCCACTGTGCAGTTTTGGCAATATTGTGACAAGATGCAAACATTTGTTCATTAGTTGATGGTGTATTTTGAATGTATTGTGAATGTGTTTTTTTATTCAGCCGCCTGTATAATTCAGTTAATTGGCTTTAACACACATTCTTCGCCAATGATTTCCAATGTGGCAAATCCGTTAAACACAGCATAAACGGTTAAATATAGACAACAGAGAGATTTTCTGGTTGAAATATGAGTGTATTGTGAAAAGCGGTTTCAGCAAAGTGAGATATGGTTTTAAATCAGTCTCTTTTGTAATTATTATAAGTGATGTTTTTGACCTTTTATTAATTGGGAGACTTATGACTGTTTCTACTTTTTAAAAGTCACGTGTTAAAAATAAACTTGCGAACAGCTGGTTGGATAAGAAAAATCGTAAATTTAAAACATCCACTTGCACTTATATGTGAATTTGAACTTTTTGTGTTTATAGAGGCGTTACTTTGTATAGATATATGGGTATTAAAATACAATCTAATCTTAAATCTCTTTTCTTAAATTGTTGCACAAACTGCTACTTGTTATGTATTCAAGTTGGATTTTTTTTGTGTTAATGTGACCATCAGTCAAGTTTCTTTTTTTTTTTAAAGATAAACCTCACACTTGAAACCTGCGCAGCTATAATTTTTTGAAATAGATTTCAACGTTTTCCCGTTCAGCTCTACATATTCACGTTTGGACCATTAACAGTTGAGTGGTTTTGTAGAAAAGTAGAAAATAGATTTTGGATCAACTTAACATAATAAAGTTTTTGTATTTTGTAAGGCTAAATGAAGCTGACCACATTAGGTTACACCAACAGAAGTCGTTGTCAAGTCAAAGATGAAAGCAATAACTACACCTTCACCTTCTTCAGTGTACAAAAAAGTCCTTTTATTGATCTGTATTTGTAATCTTGGGGCTGTTGTGATGACTGTGTTTGGCAGGTATGTGTTTTTGAGGCGAATGCGTCAGGTTGGGATTTGTTCGGGAGGTATTACTCATCACGGCTTGACGTGGGTTATGTAGTTTTGAGATGTGATTTTTTTTGTATTCTCATGACAATAGGTTTGATTCTTACTAATTGTAATCTTGATCTTAGTTACAGAAAGTAAAGTGGAAAGTTAGAGATGGTTGCTGAGTGTTTATAAGTCAGGTGCAGGTGGGCGGTTATGACCACAAACTTATATCACAGTATGAGTAATTTTCATGTTGTTTTGATATCACAGAATGGATGTTTCTAGAAATCTTATCTTTTGAAAAGGTTTAAATCTGATGCTTATTTTTGCTTCGTTCCGTATCATTTATAATGAATATCATTTCTTCCCTTTTTATTTCTCAAATGATGCGGGCAAATAAAATGCGTACTGTACCACAGATCCTCGGGCACGCACGTATTTTTCTTCCTACCCCAGCGTTGGTGAAAGACGAGCTGTTTGGTGCGTTAGGCGTGTAAGTGGCCCGGGCCTCCTGGGATTGTTTGTATAAATGAGAATGACAGGTTTTATCTCAATCTAATGGTGACAATTAAAGGAACCTTCATAGTAACTCTGCTCGCAGGCGGATGAGCACCTTGGGGGATCTCGGGGGCCGTTTCAAATTGATGAAACACTCATCTGTACAGACGGATACATTTGTCAGACCGTGTAACAAATCTTATTCGGTACCCCCTGTCTACATTTCAGACAAAAGCTCGACTCAAATGAAATCAGTAGTAACGGCTTGTCATCTTTAAGCAAATATGTTAAGCGTTGCTTGCGTGCGTTTCATCCCAACGTAGTGGAGGGACCCCAGGGGAGACGGGCAAATTTCATTCTCTCTCTATCTCTCTCTCTCTCTCTCTCTCTCTCTCTCTCTCTCGTGGCAGCTGGTTGTGTTATCTTGTGTTCGATTCTGTTCGCGCTGACAATTCTTTCACAGATCTGAGCTGGAGTGCATTTGGAAGAGGTTGCAGCTGTCTGTTGCTATACCGAGAGATGCGTTTGCTCTACTGCAAAGATGAAGGACCATGAATCCTTGAGACCCCCCAACCCCCCCTTCTCTCCACCAGCTCATTTAGACACTGTCTGTCTGTCTCTTCACCCTTTTTCCTTCTCTCTCTCTCTCTCTCTCTCTCTCTTTGAGTGACAGCATATAGGATGTGTCTTTTTAAATGCACCTGTGTACATTGTCCTTGATGTAGGCCCGGATCGTTTCTGAGTCACGGATGTGTGCATTGATACGTAGACTAATCCATATTTTTGCATTTTTATTTTTTATTTTTAAGTCCGTGGCACTGGAATTGGTACTATTAAAGACACAAGCCGTGGTTGTTGTACTTATGGATTTGTAATGATACTATAGATTGTGGAAATGTGCTGGGATGCGGCTTAATGTGCAAACGTCTCTTTTGTGTTTCTCTAGTAAGCGCACAATGTTGCCAGGGCGAACGGCGTCAGATAAAGAGCCCGTCAGATTTCATGATGTGAAAGATTCATTGTAAACCCTTATAGAGGTGAAGTGCACGCAGCACGCATTGATTTGCAGAACACTCGATTTGATTCATTTAGCTGCGTGCAGGTCGTTTCAAGTCCATAATCGTTTGTAAGTTGTTTGTCTTTTCTTATCATCAGTGTCACGCCGGTAAAGTCCATGTAAATGTGTGTTTTTAGCATTTGTCAGCACCAAGTCTGATCTGTACTTAGCCAGCGATGTGATCTGATCTCGGGAGCAGCGCCGTGTAACCGTGATTGACAGTCAACAAGGAAAATCCGAGCGCCGGAGGTGGACTCTGTTCATTATGATGATACGCTGGCAGGCAACACACAGACTGTCACCGTAATGACAACAGCAAAACAAAATCACATTACGCTGACAAACGCTGGCGCTTGGCGTCCAACTCTAGCGCGGTTTTAAACTCTTTATTAGAGAATGAATGGGAGCATTAATGGATGAGACTGTATTTAAAGATTTGTTGATAGCAGGGGTGTGTTGTGTTGATGATGCTTATTGTTACTTGTCACTTAAAACTACTTAAGTGGTTCAAATTAAACAATACTGCCTTACGTTGTCCCGACAATTGAAAGGTTATAATAACCATTTGTTATTTGAATTGTTAGGTCGGATGTTCAGGAAATGTCAGTGCATCTGCAATTTCATGTTTTCAACAGAGATGGCGATAGAGAGACACAAGCGCGGATTGTTGCTTTAAGAAAGCCTCTGTTAAGTAAATAGATAAATAAATGTTAGTGTTTGGAAATGTATAATATAGTTCAAGTAAGGGCTGAGTGTTACTTCGGGGAAAAAGAATATTGTAATATTTTATCAACTTGTAGATTTATTTTTGTTCGTTTGTAATTTTCTTTACGTGCATGCACTTTTTGTTCGTTTGTTTGTAAAAGTCTTTAAGGGCATGCATGCAAATAACAATCATTTAAGCCAAACACGTCTTTTTGTTAGTCTATGCAAAATGTTTAAAATAAGATGTACAATACTGTTAAAATGTAGTAACGTTTCTAGAAAAATCATCGCATATCACACGTATCGCCCAGCCTCCTGCTTCTTCTTTCAGAGAAATGTAATGCGTGCAAATGTCCTCTTTTTTTATACCCAGTTTTTTTTGTTTGGGTTCTGTAGAGCGGTGAGGAACGAGTAAAAGCTCTTTCATGTGTCTCACACACAGGGGTGAAGTAAATGCAGCCCCTCGCTTCAAACAAACGATGTAAATTATTAGAACGCAACATAAGCGCAGCTCTCGTCTTTTCTCTTTTCTAGCATTTCAAACAATGAGTGCGAGCTTTTGTTTTACCTCTCCATGGTCACTGAAGCTGTCTGCCGGCATAAAGCGAAGTGGCAGCGCGTTGCCTGCTGGGGATTGGTTGCGAGCACTCAATCCCCTGGTGGGAAAAAACAGTTTTAGCAGCGGACCCGATAATCTCGGCAGCGCGCGGATTCCCACATTTGCTTGAGTAATTATCATACCCCCGGTGGCAAGGGGAGAGACGTCGCCTTAAATCACTGAAGTCTTCATTACTCTGTTTACATTTTAATTAGACATTTCAAACTTTTTGATTTTTAATGGGCTTTGCAGAACGAGCACTCTTCTCTTTAGATGAAGGAAAGAGACGTGCCGAGACTGTACGAAAGGCGACCTACGCTTCTCTGAATACTTAAGAGATGACAATGATTATTTACACTTTGACCTTTGATGCTGTGGAGAAGACAGAAGTGCGTTATGGGTTGCGTAGCTGAGAAGAAATGTTTGAATGGGACGGATTGACAGCTGGTTGGCAAAGTTGCGCAAGCGATAAAAGGTGGAACGTTTTCTGATGTCCTTGCCGCTTTGTTGATGCTCTTTCTGTTGCTGTGATGGTCTATAATTGTGGATTTGAACATACGTTAAATACAATTCTTGGAAAAACGTTTCATATGCCTTGAATAGAAGGGGCACGTAAGACATGTCCACAGTTTCCTTCTAGCTAAAATACGACCATTATCATTGACCAACCTTGAAAACTAAAGCCATTTCAGTCTCATTTGAAGATGATCTTTTGTGTGCATAGAGGAATTTCCAAGACCACTGAAGTGTCTGGAAACGCATGAAGACGATAAGGAAAATTAATGAAACGCATGTAGTAAATAATGTGCATTGAAGAGAAACCAAGCCGTCGATTTCTTCGTACTCAACAAGTTTGCTGTTGACCCCGTACTCGCGCGCCGAGGTCCAGGCCTACGACGTGTCTGTCCTTTTACATTTTTTTTAAATCCGAAATTGCATATATTATCCTTGAACTTGCCCGCTGTCAAATTTTTGGTGGGTTTTGATTGAAGCGACGTTGAAAAGCATCGCTCGCCTATCGTAGACTTGGTGAAACCGCCCGGTTGGTTCTCGCAGGCATGGCTTTCTTTTATTGCAGATGGGCGAAATCTCTTTCTTTGATTCATTTATTTGATGTTTCGAGACATTTAAATTCATGCGAATTACCCTGAGCTGGGGAAAACACGGCCGTGTGAAGATGGCAGTCATTTTGAAGCCCAGCTTGAAGAGGGAATTATATCATCTAATGAGAACATAAAATCCTAATTAATGTCTCGAAATTAGCCTGTGAGAAAAAGTGTCCATTGATATGCATGACAGAAAATATTCATGGACGTGAAAGCGAGAGCCAATATTTTGTCTGTTTCTCTTCTCCCCCTCGTCTTGCCGGCGCGCACGAGAGAGAACGAAAAAAATCCTTCAGGAATGATGAATTGAGTCATCACGTTCGCCGGCTAATTGTCTCAAATTGATATTTTGATGTACTACTAAAGATCACATAAAAGCAGTCAGATCTTAATTAGGCTGATGATGGTGAGGGGACGTGAGCGATCGCGCGCCGCCGCCGTGCTAACTTCCATCCGTTCCTGACGGAGCGCGGTTTGCTTGACAGGTTGGCGTCGGGCCAGAGATTGATAGGAGGAACCTTGAGCGCGGCGGAGAGGAGCTGTGTGAGGCCTGTCGGCGGGAGTGCAGGCAGATGGGAAGGTGCTGTGGAGGTTTAAATGCATCGGGCCTGCAGGAAGGACACTTGCTTTGAAAGCTTTCCTCCGTGCTTATGAGGATGCGCTTGCGTTAGGGGATACGCTTGTGTGGGCATGAAGAAAATCTTTATTTTAAAGTCACAGTATATAAAAAACAAAGGAGCTATTTTTCGGTTATAAAATCATGTAGCATTGACTGTCTGGGGATAATGTACCCTGTTGGTTTGGTATGTTTTGATGCTGGTTTGTAGTGCTTTTAGCTGGTCTAAGCTGGTCAAAACATACCTAACCCAGCATATGATGGTTTTTTCAACAGTGTGATGGATTGTTCATACAAGAAGAAAAGTTCTGTCATCATTTATTTAACTTAATGGGGTTGAAAACCTGTATATTTGTAAACCAATTTGTTTAGCGTGTTGACTAATGTTTTTATGCTCTCCTACTTGTAAGTCGCTTTGGATAAAAGCGTCTGCCAAATGAATAAATGTAAATATGACTCTTTCTTCTTTGGAGCACAAAAGACGATATTTTGTGAGTCTATGGGGCTCAAGAGTTTGGTGACCAACATTCTTCAAAATATCTTCTTTTGTGTTCTTGTGCAGAAGAACAAGGTTTGAAATGACACGAAAGTGACAGAATTTTCACGTTTGGGTGTGAACTGTCCCTTTAAACGAGCTGGACAGCTGGACATTTAGAGATGGTTTGGGTTAGTAAAGCGCAACAGAACGGCAGGCCGGTGATCTGCAGTCGAGGTGCGCGGGCGCTGGCTGCGCTAATGATGGGTGCTAATGTAATTAGCTCATCCCAGCAGTCTGCAGAGCTGCGCTTTTCAGCTGTCGCGCTCACCCCGCTCAGTGCTGACCCCGACTCACCCCGGCCTTTAACGGCCTACCTCCCTCTCCCAGGCATTACCCTGCATTTAGTGCCCTGATGGGCTGACAGCCTGGCCATTTGCCGTGTTTCGGCACCAAAACCTGCGTGCATTTTCCTGTTGAAGTCAAAATGTGCGCTTTTTATTATTTCTTGATGCCGTTTCTAGAGTTATTGTGCATGATTCATCGATGCATGTTATTCATAAATGCTAATATAAATAGTTATTCACTTCTGAAACACGTCATCTTATTGCCTTTTTTATTGCGTGTATACTGTATATCAGCATAATATCATCTATTCGCCGCCATATCATTCAGCCACTGATTTTAATGGTATACTGCAAAGGTATTACCTGTATTAAAATTTCCATAAATTATTAAATGCAACTTTGTATAAAAGGACATTGGTACGTCTGCTGGTGCCACGGAGCACGTGAAGTGCCCTTCATTCGTACCCTTCAACAGAGATAATGATGGAATGGATGTAAATTTCGCGGATTTAATTGTTGAAATTGTATTGTATGCAAATTTCTATATCAATATTAAGTTACATCACAAACCATTAGCCGCGCAACGCTCAGGCGTTCGCCGCGTACCCATCGTCAAGTTAGCACTTTTTGAGATCGACGCTTGAAGATCAAACGTACGACAAGCGTGCATTTAAGTCCTAAATGTTGATGCTTTAATTGTAAATTTAAGGGTGTAATTGCCGCCGAACAAAAGATTTCCCTCTTTTGTGCTGGAGTTGATTAATATGTGGAACGTTCAGTGTTTAGAGGCCTGGCAGGAGTGGATTATAATGATCATTCCCCTGGGCCTGGACGAACGTTTTATTTTTTAGGATGTCTGAACAAACCCCCCCGTCTTTTGCGCCCCCCACCCTTCCTTTTTCACCCCGTTCAGCAGGCGTTGAGGATGACCCTGTTTCCTCACTCCTAAGTAGAACCAATTTGGTTTGGAATGAGCCTCAAGGTTTCTCTTAATGAGATTCCCATATGATCCGTCACATTTCCACCGAGAGTTCCGCCGATCTTTTCCTTCATGGCATTTGTTTGTGAAACGCTGACGTTCTCTGCTCACGCTGCTTGAAGGCGTACCGTTATCACGGTGTTCATTAAATCTGTACACTTCTTCCATATCCGTTGTTGAATGCGATAGACTAACAATTTTAATTCTTGCAACTTGTTTTCCACGTGTTGTTTCCTTGCTACTCATAATGCACATTTATATAGAACTTGCTTCTATAATTAGATATTTTTATTTTAGTTATGATATATTTTTTTTAGTTTTACTCATACAAATTCCTTACCTCAAGCATGAGGTTTCATGTATGACGGGATGAAAACAATAACAGTTTAGAATATTAGTACACAATATGTGTTTATTAAAATATTTTGTCACATATATGCGACCCTGGATCACAAAACCAGTTTTGTGTTTTTTTATGCAAAAAATCATTAGGACTATATGATATTAGGTTAAAATGAAGATTTTTTGTATATTTTATACCATGAATACATCAAACTTTATTTTTGTGAGTAATGTCCTCTGCTAAAGAATTCATTTGGGCAACTTTAAAGGCGATTTTCTCAGTATTTTGATTTATTGATACTGTCAGAGTGTTAAATAGTTTTATCTCAGTCAAACACTGTAACAAACTAATTTCCATTATCAATCGAAAGTTTATTTATTCAGCTATCAGATGAAGTATAATCAAAATTTTAAAAAATGGACACGAGACTGGTTTTGTTGGCCGGGAGTCAAATATTTTTTGCATTTCAAATTTGTCCAAATGAAGCCTCTGCCCTTAGCAAACATGGTAAAATTTAGCTTAACCTCAATCTTTCCATTTTAACAGACATCAAAGCCTCAGCAAAGACTTATGTAACATAAATCACTATAACTTTTAAGTTTTTTATGTAATGCACAAAGATGCCAGATATTAGCGCACCGCCCCTTTAAGAGACAGAGCGCAATGGTATGGCTTGTTTAGGATTTGGCCTATTTGATGATCCCTTTAAATGTCCATGTGGAATTGCGTTAATTTAAAAGAGAAAGAGCTCATATAGAGTTCAGCAGAAATCCTGGGCTTTATGAGGGCTGGCACCTCTTTTCTGTTCATTATCGTGAAATCACCTCAGGGAGGAATGTTGACTTTTCACCGTCCAGAATAGCTGCTAATGTGCAGTGTAACAGCGCACGCTGCCATTTCCAGCTGCCGTCACTAGAGATCTCGGTGCACTGCAACATTGTATTTAATATCCATGTATTTTTTATTTTTAAAAATCAAAATCTTCCCTATGTTGATGCTTTGATAGTTTGATTATGTGTTTTGTTTAGTAACAGTTCTATAGGGAACCGTTCCGCATGAGTAGCTTTGAGCACCATGCGGATTTTGAAAAGATTTGTTAATATCTATTACTTGTATCTTTCAAGTAATAGAAAGATTTCACGGCAGTATTTTAAACTCCAACTCAAAGGTGTCGCTCGGGGCGCGAACGCCACAAGTTCTATTTAGCATTTGTTGGACTGTTTTCGACGGCCAGTGTTGCATTTTTCATTCTGTAGCCTGACGACATTTCTTCCATATTTTTATGCTCCCAAAAGCCTTTTGCCTCTTTGTTTCCATTATTCATTCCAAAAAGTTCTGCATTTGGAGGCCGGCAAGGAAGAGGGGGTGAAAAATAATTTGTGTCTGACGAAATTTATGTGCAGCGAAGTCAGCGCTTTATGCAAAACCTCGACTTTATGCATTTGTGGGGCTGTGTAGGAGGCCTGAGCGTGCTCTTGCGTGCATGGCAGTGTGCGTGTGTGTGCGTGTGTGTGCGAGTGTGTAAGGAAGCGAGAACAAATCTGTGTGTGTGTGTGTGGGCCTGTCATGCTGTCACCCAGGCCTAATGTCTCTCCCGAGGGTACCTGGAGGAGAGCCGTACCCACCCAGTCAGCCTTTAGCTGGGGCGCGCGGTGACACCAGCCTTCCCGCGGAGACTGGAGGTGTCACTGCATGTATGTAAACCAGTGACAGATGACTGGAGACATGCAGACTGGAGAGACCAGTCATGGAGAAAAAAATCCGCTTCTCCGTTCATCTCCCGTCCACAGCTCAGACGCAGTGCCATGAAAGAAAAAAGCGAAACAAAACAGCCCGGCCTTTAGTGGTGACACTCCCTCGTGTTTATCCGGGGTGACGCATCGTGCTACTTAAAGCTGCGATGTTTATTTGGGAGGTTATTTCTGCATTATTTTATGTGACATGTGCTTGTTTCTCGAGTCTTAACCGAATCAAATGTGTGATCTTGAAATAGCCGGTCTTTCGGTTTAATTCGTTGTCTCAATGTGTCAGTTTCACTGGATAGTCCAAGCGAAATGATCCTGTTATCATTTATTTACCCTCATGTTGTTCCAAATCTGTCTCCGACTCTTTCTTGTGTGGAACACAAAAGAAGATATTTTGAGAAATACACAATGCAATGGAAGTCGATGGGGGTCAGTGTTGTTTGGCTACCAACGTCCTTCAAAATATCTTCTTTTGTGCTCTGCAAAAGAAAGAAACTCATACAGGTTCGACATGACATGAGTGCGAGTAAATGATGACAGATTTTCACTTTTTCTATCCCTTTAAGAAGCAAAGATCTTTATTTGCAGTTTTAGTCTCGTTGCATCCTTACATTTTCCATCTCTTCTCCCGGTGTAGTAGGTCTAGGTAGTGCACACAGGCGCGGGCGGTAATTGCGAACGAGTGAAGATTTGGCGAGCCAGAGCCTCTGGCAGCTTCACGGGGTCACAGGTCGCCGGGGTCAGTGTTACATAGCGCAGCCTCACTTCAACCCCGTCTCTATGGAAAAACGACCTGCGACGTCATTCGCCGTCGTCAGCGCTCCCCATCTTCGGCTCGTGTCTTTAACCCGAGCGTTTGGGGAAGCCAGGAATGCACTCGGCTGTAATTTCATGCCTTTTTCAGATGGAGAAAGAGACTCTTCAGGTGATCGTATTGTACTTGTGCAAAGAGGTGTTTGAAAGCCAGCTGTGTTGCGATAACGCACGTAGATTGAACGGCTGCTGCGTTTTCTACGCTTCAATTTCCTCTTTAGCATTCATCAGGGAGGCCCTGGAACACATCTGCCCGTCGCGGGTGCGAAACGGAGACCGGTATCGCTGGCAGGGCAACCGCAGTTTTGAGACGGACACGTCTTCATTGTTGAAGTTGTTTTGTGGAAGTGCATTGACCCAGAGCTATTTTGTTACTCTGAAATACGGAGTCAGAAACGACTTCGCTATATTTTAGGTCAGCTACCACACAAGGAAAAGTTGTTTTGAGATGAATTGTTCGTCTTTCGCCGAGGTGTTTATAAAGCGCTTTTAGATTTCTCAACAGAGTGCACTTTTTCAGGAGGGCTGTCCGGCGCGGGCACTTCAGCAACAGATAAATAACGACCGTGTTGTTTTACTGCAGAGAGACGCGCTGAACTCTGAAAATCCTCAAGGACATATTCTAACTTCTCATCCAGGAATTGTTGCTATAAATATTTTTTTTATTAAATTCCACATGAGAGGTCAACAATTATATACTATGGTGAAAGATACTAAAAAGGATGGTGAATTAAATACTTAGATTGAGGCGATTGATATTTTATATTTTTATTATTTACTCAAACCTGTTTGTCTTTCTTCCTTACGCTGAATACAAAAGAAGATATTTTGAAAAACGTTTCTAACTGGAATTGTGTTGTATGCACTTGCATTTGTTTTGTGTCCATACTATAGAAGTGAATGGGGTCCAGTGGTGTTCGGTTACCAACTTTCTTCAAAATACCTTCATTTATGTTCTTCAGAAGAAAGAAAGTCACAAAGGTTTCATAAGAATAAATGATGACCGAATATTTCATTTTTGGTGGACTGTTATGTCAACAACAAATTAAGTGAACTAAAAATGACACAACTTCTTGATTTTAATTAAATCGTTATTAAACAATATTGCTTTCCTTTCCATTTAATTCTTAGCGCGTGAATGGGAAAGTGTGCTGTATAGGACTTGTTATACACGTCGGGTGTAAAGTGACCCGTTATTTTTAGTTTCGCACCAAGCAATTCACATTCGAGCAGTTGCTGACCTCGGGTTGTGTATATCGAGGAGTGGGATTTGTTCCTTAATAGAATTGTATCTAATTAATTAGCTTTTAATTGGAAGAATACGGAACATGCAAATACAGCACATTCGCATTCAATCGTTACTTAACTGCATAAATAATCTGCTTTTAACGGCAGGTGGCGGCCCTTTAAAGGATTGTTGTCATTTGACTGGTGACGGTTATCAAAGCCGCTCTTTCCATCCCTTGCCGCTCTTTGAGATCTCATTATGCATATTAAACTAAAGCCGTCACAGAACCAAAGTAGTTGTGGCATGAGACCAAAAGTTGAACACGGTTTCCTTTTTGCTGTGATGCACATGGGCGTCTGTCGACCGATGAGAGTTTGTTGTTGAATTGTGAGTGATGTTAGGTTTAGGGTGAACTATTTATTTTATTGTTTTGATAGGATTCTTAAGTGAATCTTAAAGGGGCAGGTCACCCTAAAATTTAATCGTTTACTCACCCTCAAGTTGGTCCAAATCTGTATAGTATAAATGTAAGATTTTATTGTTCTGTTGTACACAAAATATATTTAGAAGAATGTCGGAAAGCAAACAGTTTTGAGGCTCTGTTTTATTGTCATAATAATGGTGGCAGACTCTTTGGTTACAAGAATATTTCCAAATAGAGAAATATATTCTCTGTGTTTATCAGAACAAAGAAATTCATACAGATTTGGAATAACTCGAGGGAGAGTCCAAATGACAGAACTTTTATTTTTGGGTGAACTGTCCCTTTAAGATAATTTTAAGAAATGGAGCTCAATGTTATGTGCAGTATTTTACAAGTAGAAACACACAACATTTGTACGCTTTTCTTGATCTCCACCATCTGATAGCATAAGCTCACAAGATCACACAATAAAAGCAGCAGAAATATAGTCTGAAGAACAATAATCTCATCAGTAACCGCATAATTTATTCATGCTGCAGTGCATGCTGGGAGCTGGCGAACCCTTAACGAATCAGCCACATTATTTTTATGAAAGTTAACAGATTATTAGACACAGGGGACTGTTTTTTGTGTAGTTTTTAAGTCATTTACTTTTATTGGTATATTTTTACTTATTTTGTAATGTAATTAAATATCGGCTATATACATCCTTCCTCAAATTGTCAATGTTTCTCTCAGAATTTTGAAGTGCTTAGAAACCTTGGTAGGCGTCCTTCTGTTTGGAGTGCTTATTCTCCAGCATCCCTCAGACTCAGCATCTCATCCGGCCGTCTGTCCTTCAAATCTCTGTTGCAGGCTCACCTTTTCAATTTGCAGGCATTTAGACGTCCAGCCATCTGCCTGTAAACCGGCATCGCCGTGGTTACGGTGTATTTAGCGTGGAAGAGCAACAGTATCGAGAAGCTTTATTTGTGATCCATCACGGACTTGTAAAGGAAAACTGCCGTTGATCAGAGGCAAGCTGGAAATGTCAATTCAATATTCAGCCACTTAGATCCTCAGTATCCCTGTCAAACGGCTTTTACTGCCGGCGACTGTGATCTAAGCCGTATGGCAAACGGGCCTTTAAAGCTCTTCAATGCGGTTAAAAGTGGTGTGCAAATGAAAGCTATTAATATTTATTAACACTCTGATGGGCGAGGTTAAAAGAGCCCTCTCCACGTGTTGCGTTTGCCCATTCGATTATTCGCGGTGCTGATGCTCGTCACAGTCATGACATTAAAGGTAACACGTGACGCATCGGTTGTCCTCCCGGCGCGTGGGTTCATGGGAATATCATAACTTTGATGGGTGCTTCAGAAAAGTCCTGTTTCTTACCATTCACTTATGAGCTTCAGTCACCATTCACTTTCATTATCAGTTTCAGTCACCATTCACTTTCATTATCAGTTTCAGTCACAATTCACTTTCATTATCGGTTTCAGTCACCATTCACTTGCATTATCGGTTTCAGGCACTATTCATTATCGGTTTCAGTCACTTTTCAACATCGGTTTCAGTCACCATTCACTTTTATTATTGGTTTCAGTCACCATTCACTTTCATTATCGGTTTCAGTCACCATTCACTTTCATTATCGGTTTCAGTCACCATTCACTTTCCTTATTGGTTTCAGTCACCGTTCACTTTCAGTATCGGCTTCAGTCACCATTCACTTTCATTATCGGTTTCAGTCAACATTCACTTTCATTATCGGTTTCAGTCACCATTCACTTTCATTATCGGTTTCAGTCACAGTTCACTTTCATTATCGGCTTCAGTCACCATTCACTTTCCTTATCGGTTTCAGTCACCATTCACTTTCATTATCGGTTTCAGTCAACATACACTTTCATTATCGGTATCAGTCACCATTCACATTCATTATATGAAATATAGCTGCAATAAAAAGTGAATGGGGACTGGGGCTGACATCGCTTATGTTTCATGGAAGAAAGTTATACGCATTTGAAACAACATGAGGAACAGCAACTGAATATAAAACCGCCCCTTGAAGTGTGTCAAAAAATATTATACATTAGGTTTTGCAGTATTTATGAACACTAAATGATATTGTTTGTGATATTTCTTAAACCCAACCAGAATCGTCAGGGCTCTCCCTCCCACTGTTTATCTGTGTATTCTCCGCTCAAAAAACCTTTCCGTCCCATCTCAACCTGTTTCTTTTGCCTTTCTTTTTGCTCAGCCGAGCATTTGTCTTCACAATTGCATTAGCTCGAAGTTCTACCTTTTGTCTCTCTTGTCAAATCAATATGCGGATGACAGGAGAACCCCGGGCGTGAGGTATCACTCTCTCGGAGCGAGACAGATCTGTCTGTGTCAGGGCCCCGGTTCAGAGCCGTGGCTGCTGGGAACACGCTGTGCTGTAGAAACTCAACACTGATGGTGGAGAGGAGATTTGGTTTTGTTTAACCTGCCAAAAGTCTACAGAGTGCATCTCCTTTTGCTTTCTTCTGTCAGAACCGTAGTGTAGTCCTGTTAGGAATGAGACCACGGAGGACAAATCTGCATGCTTCAGTATCAACTCTATATGTGAGAAGAAAACCGCTACAAATGCATTACAGTTTCTTGACAAAAAATGTTCCTGTCATTCTAAAGGCATGTGTCTGTCTCTCCGACCATCCACTTGTCCATGCAGATTTAATAATCATTGCAACACAATAGTTTTACATTTATTATAAAAAAAGAAATAATTTTGTTTGACACAATAAGAGATAAAAATAAATAAATTTTCGCTAAGTTTACATTTAGTATACATTTTTACATCAGTATACATTTAGTTGACAAGGAAAGTGTTAACAATATTAAATTCCTGTTTTCTAAAAAAGAAATATACAAATGAAGTTATTCTTAAAACAAGCAAAAATATCTGCCAGAAGATTGTTAAAGTTTAATTTTTTTTGTTATCCCACTGGCAGATTTTTTAAAATTGTTTTAAGCATAAACTTCTTTAAAAATATATATATAAAAAAATTTGTAAGTTCATGCTTAAAACACACAAAAATAAACTACTCCTTTAAATTTTATTTCTGTATTTATTCACACTGTATATCCTGCACTTGCTAATTGCACTTCTGGTTAGACCTAAACTACATTTCGAAACACTGTACTTGTATATGTGTAATGACAATAAAGTTGAATTTAACCTAATCTTTATTTCTAAAATATTTTTTTTCAATTTGTTTTAAGCATAAACTTACTTTATATTTATATATTCTTTTAGAAATAAGATTTAAAGGAGTAGTTTCTTTTATTTGTTTTATACATAAACTTACTTCATATTTATTTTTTCTTTTAGAAAAAGATTTTAAGAAGTAGTTCACCTTCGAAATGAAAAGTCTGTCATTATTTAGGCGACCTCTTGTCATTTCAAACCTGAATTTATTTTTCTGCAGAACACCAAGGAAGATATTTTGAAAAATGTCGGTAACATATCAGCCCCCCATTCACTTCTATTGTAACCGATGCAACATTCTTCAAAATATCGTCTTATGTGTTGTGTTCTGCGGAAGAAAGTGATACAGGTTTGAAATGACAAGAGTGTGAGTACGAAACTACTCATTTAATGTCACGTTCCATGTGAACTTAATGTAACTTTATATTTTTTCAGTGTGCTTCCATTATTGGTATTATTTATGCCTATAAATGTTTTATTTTCTCTTTATTTAATGTTGTTTAAAATGAAGTGAATACTGTATCTAAGCAGCCATCAAGCGTCTTGGATTCACTCCCATCGTCCCATAATACATGAGTAATGTGAGTAATAACGCTGCTTTGCAAACGCTTGCCTTGGATTTGTTTCTCAAGCTTGAACGTGTGAACTGTAACCGGCTGTGCTTGTGCTCTGGTGTTTTCTATTTGGGTGACTGAAACATGTCACAGCGTCAGTGGGCGAGCCAATTTCCCCAGCAACCCCCTTTCATTTGTTAAAGTTTGCTGTACAGCAAGGGTACCTCACTTCAGTAAGTTTGTAACAGAGTATAGCCCTGAGATTTCTATTTCATACTGACCAAAGATTGCTTCGGCTGCCTCATTCCACCTTTTGTACGGCCAGTATTCTGCGTCTGACCTTTCTTACTGCTGCAGTCAATAAGGAGCGCTTGTGCTGTGGGCCCTGGACACGACCGTGCAATTTACAGCTGGGGACCGTACTGTCCGGCCTTTGTTTCTCTGTCTTTACGTCTCCTCTCTTAATTAAAGCAATATTGAGGTTTTAATTGCTGTTTATTGGGTCTGTAATGATGGCGAAGGCTTTGTTTTTCTGCTCTTCGTTTATGCATTCGGCAGATGCTTTTATCCAGAGTGACTTGCAGTGCATTCAATCTATACATTGTTTTTAATCAGTATGTAGTGTTTCTAACCCAAATTAAGGCACAGATACTGTTCTGCCACCCTATTTTAACCGTCTAAAGTTTTGCTCGCCTCCGTCTGATGGATGAATTTGTTTGTTAAAGATGTCTGCGACTTCAAAATCACGTTCTACTTGATGGAGATGACCCGAGGGTCGTCTGGACCTGTATCCAGAAAGTGCGGTGTTGTTTTTTGCTCTAAGACATTCACAGTTTTTTTATTATATATATTATTGTATCAATAATTACGTCTATTGTATAATACAAATATAAGATGTTTCATCTTGGTCTGTTAATAGAACCGATAGTTTAACTTCATGTTGGAATTATGAGTCAGTAATGTTTTCAAGAAATGTTAAGTACATACGTAAAGTGACGCTGATGAACACGACTAATCGCATCCAGAATAAAAGATTGTGTTTAATATATGTCTGTGTATTGTGCATATTTTGTATTTATAAACATACACGTACACATAAATAAATATCTTTTGGAAATAGCTGCATGTGTATATCAATATTTATATATTATTTTAATTATAAATAAACATTTTTTTATTTTTGTATTTTTCTTAAATATATACATGTTTGTGTATGCGTTTATAAATACAAAATTAATATGCGCAGTACATAGACATATATTATGTAAACAGAAACTTTTATTTTGGATTAATCGCGAATCAGCGTGGAACAGCCCTACTTGTATTTTACATTCTTTTATATCTAAATTTATTTTTTATATTACTATTTTTTTTATTCTTGTATTAGTATAGCACAGTAGTTTGAACAAAATATTCCCCAAATTTCTGTTTTGAATTGTTCATAATAAAATAATAATAATTGAAATGTAGTCCTACAGTAGTAATCATAATGAGGATAATATTTCAGTGCAATTTCTGCCATCCACCTGTCTCTATACTTACGAAAACTAACCAGGATTTAACTAAAGTAACCAAAGTTTTTATTTTGAGTAAAACCACAAATTCACTACCTGAGAGGTTAACCATTTATAGTGAAATTATGTTCATACAAATGTTAATGAATCTGCCTAAAAACATACTTCACTTTTACTACAATTAAACCATGGGTCATTTTCCTGAAGGTGGATATCTGCAATAATTATTGACCAATCCTGTTTAATCAACCTCTTCACATAATTGAGCAAAATCTGACTGTAGATATATGAGGCAAAAGTTTCTTTAAGATGTGTCAATTGCAAGGCGGGGATGATTCTGAACATGAATTTCATCCGAGCCGATGGTCTGCCTCGTCCTTCTGGCAGGCTGTTTTAAAAGCTATCGATCTCATCTAGGTAAGGTAGCGCGTGATGTTTTGGACCTCGGCGGTGGCGCTGAGGCTATTTGAATTCCATTCAGATACCCAATAGCCACTTGGCTGTACATATTTCATAAGCCAGACGCTTAAGCCACTACATACTTCACTTTTTATTACTCTCCAAGATCAAGAAACCAAATGTTAACTAATCAAACAGAAGGACTGTGGAGAGGCTTTATGGAAATACATATTTATGAATGATAAACTGAAATCTCACAGATCGACCTTCTGTACAGTGTCCGTCCAAACGTCCAGACATTTTTTTTGTGGAAGCATGAACCAGTTTCGGTCATTGCGTGTCTCTCCTGCCCCCTCGACGATAAGGGTTCCTTAAATCCCACTGTACTGACACAAAAGAAAGGTTTACTGTTTCAAGAGAGGGCTGTGAGGATCTGTTCAGGACGGGACAGAGAGCGACGGCAGCTTGGGTTTCTTTTTGGGTGATACTACTCTGGTGGACACAGTTAAAGGGACAGTTCACCCAAAACATCATTTATTCACCCTCATGTTGTTCGTGACTCTTTCTTCTGTGGAGCACAAAAGAAGATATTTTGAGAAATGTCTTGAGTGCTTTTGTGTCCATACAATGTAGGTCAATGGATGCCGATGTTGTTTAGTCACGAACATTCTTCTAAATATCTTTTTTCAGGTTTGGAATGATATTCGGGTCAGAAAATGAAATGAATGTTAATTTTTGGATGTGATTTGGTTCAGTCTTTCAACGATATATTGACTATAAATCGCTGTCAATATTAATGCATTTTTTCTGTTTCTTTGCAAAGTTACGTTGCCAACCACTGGCCTGGCATGCATAATACACCGAGTTTTTAGTTGTTTTATCGCATCATGATGAGTTGAGATTGTTCTGACGATATTGAAGTCTGTTTGCAATCTTTTTAGCAACTCAAAAAAAAAACAGTACATCACTGTTGTGCAAACGGATCCTTAAGCATTTATTAAAGCATTGTTTAAATAGTAGTATTAGTTGTGTGTTTGCAGCTAGAATTTGAGATTTCTAGTGTTTTCTCCGCTTGACCAAATCTTTACTTCAGAACTGCTTCAAAGAAAGACACAACCTGCTCGACTGTTTTCTCTAAGTGGCTTTCACGCACCGTCTGAACCACACTAACAGTTTTCTTTTCAAACCCGCCGTGCGCCGTCTCTCGCCATCAAGCACCTGTAAACAAGGAAACCTGTTGAAATATCAGCAGGCGCAGCTGTTTGTTAATACCATCAGCAGCGTGTTAACAGCAGTCTGATGATTCTGATCTGGTTTTCTTCCTTTTATTCCTGTGTGTGTAATGAGGGGAGAGTGTGAGGTAATCACATCGCTTCATCGGACCACTGAACAAAGTAATCTGTTCATTTGCGACGGGCCGCAGACGAGAAGAGCTAAACACAAGCGGCTGGAATGTGCTCTTCCTTCCTTCCTCCTGTTTTTGTGTTGACAGCCTTGTCTTTTGTGAGTGTGTGCGTGTCCGTATGGGGATTGGGAGTTTGGGGGATTTACATGTTGTGGAGAAAGTGGATTTTGCTCAATGAGGCTTTATGTAGTAAGGTCACAGTCTTGGGAACGTCGCCTCGGAAGTGTGTGAGTAATCTGAGTGTGTGAGTAATCTATCTTTTTTCCATCTTTATTGCAGCATTTACTTTACTGTAAAACATTATTGACACATCAGAGCTGAATCTACAGCACAAAGAGAATAAATGTGTGTTTCGATGTTTAGATTTATACTTCTTTAAAGGATAATAGTCAACATTTCAAAACTATGAAATAACACGTGTAACTATAGTAATTATGTTGTGAGTGAAGAATATCCAAAATTAATCCAAATTTTGTTTTATTTTACCTTTTATTATATCTTCAATGTTTTAACCGTTTGTATAGAATTTGCAGAAATGTCATTTTATCAAAGCAGTTTCTTGAGGTCATAAACATTATTGAAGGAGTTCACATCTATTCTGGATAATTATGGTCCATTATTCTTTATAATTTGGTCCATTTATTCCAAGTCATTCATTGAAAAAAAAATGTTTAGTATCGTTTAGAATGTTTAGACATTTCTGTTTAGAAATGAATATAAAAAAATTCCCAAAAAATTCATTTAAAATATTCAGACATTTTACCGAAGATAAATATGTTTTAAAGACTAAATGCAGTTTTTTAATATGTTCAGTATATATATAAACTGTGTTTACACGTGTATATATATATGTTTTCTTTATTTTTCATAAAAAAGTTTTTATATTTGTGAATATATATATACATATATTAATGGAAAAAAAAATATATATATTAATGCATATATATATAAATATATGCATTGACGGAGAGATACATATTATATTTATATGTATGTGTATATTTATATATATATATTTTTTTCCATTAATATATGTATATATATATATATATACACACAAATATATATAACTTTTTTATGAGAAATAAATAATACATAGACAGGCTGATATCTATTAATATATGAAATATATATATATATATAAATAAACACATATAAATATAATATGTATCTCTCCGTCAATGTGTTTTGTCATGTGTCATATTGCATTTTGCAAGTCATCACATTTTTAAAATCAATATTGTGTTCAACCCTAGTAAAAATCTGATCATTTAAATCTTGTAATATGTGATAGCTTGCAAAATACTGTATTTATTCATATGCAGTAGTCCATGATAATTCTTAACATTTATAGAAACACAACTCTCTCTTTCTCACCAGTCTTTGACCGAAGCATTGACTATTTAATTCCTTTGAACCATCAAACGACTGTCACATTTTGGAGGTATTAAAATCATTCAGTTATTTCAAACCGTTCTGTTATTTTCACTATTTCAGTTATTTTATATATTAAACAGTCGTTTTTACTTTTGCAAACCAAGACGCCCTAATTTTCGAATGGTTTCACTCTTCTCTCTGTAGGTTGTGAATGTTTCCACACTGTCCCTGTCACTGTGCATTACATTTAGATGGATGACAGTATTTGGTTGAAATCTCATTGCTCTTAAACGTTTCTGTCCGGCGTCTCTCACGGCCACCAGCGTTCTTTAGACTAAAGCGTTGGGCTCCACTCTTCTGACCCTCGGTGCCGCGTCTTAATGAGCATCGCTTGGACGGAACGGTGTCGCCTCGCGTATGCGCGGGACCCCGTGAATTATTACTTTGCATAAGAAATGCCAAATGTGAAACGGTTGTCTCATTCACGGCAGAGCGCCGGTCAGGCAGAACGCATCACGGGCTATTAGGCCGCGCGAACGCGCCGTCAACAGCCTCAACTCATCAGCTATAAAATCATCTGTGATTATGTGGAAAGGTTGGAGCATTTAAATTTGCATTTGAATGATGACGCGCCAGGACGTTTAAGCGTGCGATGATGAATTAAGATGCGGAGGGGATTGTTTCACTCGCTTAACAACTCGCCCGAGGGCTTTTCTGTTCTCGGATTTGTTTGTCGTTCATGTTTCGCGAACCCCTCGAACGTTCTGTCAGTGCTGGTTAATTATTCGGCTTATAGTTGAGATAAATGGTACTTTTGTCGGTTTACGGGAGATTAATAGCAGTGCCAGGCCTGAAAGCTGCCTTGTTATTGAAATGTTCGTATATTTTCATTATGTCTCCAGGAAGGAGATGGCGCTCGACGCATTGATGCATGTGAAAATCGTTGTATCGTTCAGCACGTCGTTCTTTTTCGAATGCATCAAAATTTTTTATGTCGATAAGCTTTGACAAGCAAACATCACTGACTAACATCCCCTAAAGAGTTTACAGACTTTCGTTTTTCCTCTTACATCTGTGTTTGTTTTTGATCTATATTCTTCATCCCCAGTGAGAGGAACATAAAGGAGAGTTCAGGTGAGACGTAAATGTGTGCGAAAACGTGAGTCTATGTATCAATGCCGAACTCAATTGAGTGTGAACATTTAATACTGGCTCAGAAATTGCTGCAGAGAGGCTCTTGTGAAACGCAGCGATGCATTATTCAACGCATGCACCGCTGCGAGAGGCTCAGTCAGGGTCGGTTCTGATCTCAGGACGATACTGAGGTGGTGCTCGGACGCCACGCCAAACGCACCAGCGGGACTTACAAACTTCCATCGCTAATGTTCACCAGAGTCACGATACAAGCATTTCTGTAGTCGATACCAATGGATCTTAATCAGGGTGGGCGGCATATATTATTGAACTGGAATAGAAATGAGACCGTTGTATGTACCTTGGTGTCGATTGTAAGTTCAGTAGGCTTGTTTTAGAGAAGCCGTTCTAACTGAATGAAGTTTGAGTAAATGAGTTCAGCTCTTTGGTTACGTTGGATGTTGAGAGATGAGTGGCGTTATGTGATGGGAATCTGCATAATGTGGATGAGTTCTGTAACGCATGGGTGCTTTAGCAGAGGTGTGTGTTCTTCACAGGTTATTTGTGGCTGTCAAACAGAACAGAGTTCTCAAATGTAGACACCTACTCTCTGAACCGTACAAACTTTCTCTATTCACAGATAGAAATCAGACTCGACACAGTTTTGTGCGTTTGTGTGGTGATGTCTAGTCTTCTAAATTTACTTATGAAGCTTTTTCCTGGCCGAGTGCGATCGGTAGTGTTTTTATTTCTGAACGTGATGTCTCAGTTCGGTCATATTTAAGGGGCTGGTTCAATCAGAAATATAATTTCTGTCATCACCCTCATGTTGTTTGAGCCGGTATGACTTTCTTTATTCTGTGGTGTACGAAAGAAGATATTTTGAGCAATCTCCCAGTGGTTTTATGTGGGTTCAATGTTGTTTGGTGGCCAACATTCTTCAAAATATCTTCTGTTGTGTTCTGATGAAGAAAGTCACTTAGGTTTGTAATGGCATGAGGGTGAATAAATGGTAAAAAAATCTCATTTGTCTATCCCTTTGAAGGAGCGGTTTTCCCCAATTTTTTTATTTTGCCATTTTTTGCCCTCATGTTCCAAATCGCTGGTTTCTGTCTAATGTTGTGTGAACTATTTCTATAAGGCAAACATGATCCAGTAAACAGTCGGATATTGATTTTGGGTTTGACATTTTAGTTTGACTGTGTTGGATGTGGATTGTCTTGTTTTTGGAGATCAGAGATGAATCAATTACGTCACGACATCTTGAGACATCACAACGCTAATTGCTTCGAATTGTTACACAAACCTTTTCAGGAAATGTACTTTCTGTAGCATTTATTCGTTCGTTGTCTGCCGTTACTCGGGGCCTTTATTTGAATGCCTTTTGATTTGAATAATTTTAATTGAATTTGAATCTAACCAAATTAATTCACCACTAAAAAGACCAAGTGTTAATGTTTTCTTTTTTAATCCTAACACTCTCGCCCATTCACGTCCTTGGGCTGCGCTCTTTCATTTAACATCTCGATGGCTCTTTATAGCTATTAAATTAACAAAGTTTGGGGGAGTTATGTCACAAAGTGCTAAACATTCAAAGGGCTCATAAAGAAGCGTTTCTGTGGCCATTTAATATACCGAGTTTTTACTGGAGTTACAGAAAGAAGCTTTGTGGTGAGCGAGGGCAGAAACGCTCTTAAAGACTGTTCATCTGACCCGGTGTATTCAACACGTCAAAGAAAAAACTCTCAAGCTTTCCACTTTTGGAATAAATTGTAACTACATTTGACTTTTTAGTTTGTTCATCTTTTACTTAATCGTCTAAACTAAGATTTTTGTGATTTATTTTTAATTTATTTATTAGGATTTGCGTACAGTGTTTAAGTGGACTACTATCAAGGCTAGCCAATTACTTTTCTGTCTCCAAGTGTGTATTATCATTTTCACAGTAGATTAAAATACAAATTTTTGCAAAAATGATTGCTTTTAAATATTTATATTCACTATGTTAATTTTAGATCATCAGCCGAAATTAATTGTCCACTAATGTCACATATAATTCACATTATATTGTAATTGAAACTAAACTGATGAGGCATTGCTGTGTGTATAATAATAAAATGCATTGACATGATCAATGGCGATTTAGACCGGCTCACAGAGCGCGAGTAAACCCCGTTAGGCCATTTCATCAGTGTCTTTACTTTTACGACCTTTATAAAGTGATTTTTTTAGATTACGTAGCAACGTCTTTGTCTTAAACATCTGATGGACCCTTCACCGTACGCGACACTTGGAAATTATTATCGCGAGCAATATAAGATAATGGGGTGGTCATTACTTGCGTTGCCGTCATGTCTCCGTATATCGTCTGCTCTTGAAATATGATGCATCCGCTGTGCTTACAAGCCACTTAATATCAGAAAGTCTAGCGTGTGTTATGATTTATCCTTCAGCTGTTGTAATGTGCGTCGTGTCTGGGTTATGGGCTAAATAATTAGCTCACTGTAGTTAGACTGATGGATGAGACAGAGGCGGATGAGACGCTTCTGTAGCCGTCATAATGTCACCGTAAAAAGGCGAAACCGAGCGGCAAATGGCCACATAATATACTGCAGCTGCTGGTTTGTGAGATGCTGATGTGACACCAGAGCGTTTCCTTTGGTGAATCTGTAACGAGTTGTTTTCTGTAATTATTGGGGGGTTTTTAGGACACGTTCTGACACAAGACGGATGTTAAATGCATCACATAGCAAAACTCATGCCTTTATTAGAATAAAAGATGTTTCCAGACTTTTGAGCTGTTTGAACGTTATCTGGCTGCTTGATTTTTGTCTGCTGTTTCCCAAAACCTGCGCTAGATTTTACAGTTGAACTTTTTACTAATACAATTTGTGAGTGTGCATGACAACAATGGTTGTGGTTGAAAATGAACTATTAATGCATCAACATTGGTGCATAATTGTGCCTGATTGGATGATATTGGCTAAAGTCACACAAAATGTACAGACAGCCTTGAATCCGTCACTTGAAGTGTTTTCTATATTTCCCATAATTGATACAATAGCAGATGGTACATTAGACAGGAATGATAATGGTATCCGCCTCCAGTTTCTACAGTACGCCTTTGTTTTATATTGGCGGATTGATTCCTTCTGGTTGTTTTGTTTACTGTTTTCCAAATTTTTGAATAATTGTAAACCCATCAAACCCGTAGAATAACATAATTGTACTGTGGGAATTATATTGAGACTAAAATAAATTAATTCTGTGATATTTTAGCGTCTACTATTAAGTCACCGTTTGACTAGAATTTGCAAAACCATATCGTCCAGCATTTTGAAGTCTTAAGCACAGAATTTGCGTTGAAAATTTCCGCACGTTAAAAGATAAATACGACCTAATGTTGTGTCAATCACATTTACACACTGCCTCCGATGTTTTGGTCCGTCATAAAAATATTTGGACCGGGTTTGATTTTCTGCTTTTTCGCATCCGTCAAGCATTTTGAGGGGCCTTTTATAACAAATCAGAGACACCGTACAAACGAGAGCCAAATACGAAAAAACTTGTACGAAAATTTCGGACTGTATGTGCAAAGACATTTAACCTGGGAAGCTCAAGGCGTATTGGAGGAATTTCCATCTATGCTGGACTCTTATTGGCTGATTTTTATTTATCATTTTGTAATCCTGTTTTTTTACATTTAGGCATTTGGCAGATGCTTTTATCCAAAGCGACTTACATTGCTTTATCCTATACATTTCACATAGGTATTTGCAATCCCCTGGGATCGAACCCACAACCTTGCGTTGTTAACGCAATACTCTTACCACTGAGCTACAGGAAATATATGTTGCCACAATTATTTTCTTGTTTATAAAAGTAATTTTTCTAAAACTTTTCAATTAGGTGCTATTTTTTAACAGCAGTAAAAGCATTTGCTAACAATGAACAATTTAGTTTTTTAGCATGTTAGTTAACGTCAATACAGTTATTCATGCCACTTGGGCATTAACTGATGTTAATAACAGACACAACATTTGATTGAAAAAATCTTTTAGTAAATGCTAAAATGAACATGAACTAAGATGAATAAATGCTTTAGAAGTATTATTCATTGTTATTTCATGTCAGCTAATGCATTAACTGATCGTAAACAAATATACCCTTACTGTAAAGTGTTACCGTAATTTATACATTGACACACTTTTCAAATTTTTCATATCTCCGTATATCTCATTAATTGTTGATCAGTTTTATGTGCATCTTAAACCTGCAATCTTTAACTTTTTGGCTATAAAATAAACGAGAATCACTTATGGAAGAAGTAAATAAACAAGTCTCTGTCCCTTAGCTCGATTTACATCGGTAAGCATAAAGATTTGTAATTTAAGATGTCGAGTACAATTTTGTGGCAAATGTCAGTTTGACGTCGTTTGACTTGAACCCATCTTAAGATAGGTACATCAAGTAACCTGCAATTTTACATTGGAAAGATTGCGACAGAGAGGCAAAAGTTACAGATATCGGCTTTGAACTGAACCTAAATAACCAATTTGCTAGCCTTTAAAAATAAAACCGTATCAGGTAAGCTTTTTCCTAAAGATTTAAGACATATTAGAGCAAATACAGAACACTGACGTACGAATTAAATAACACAAATAATAATTATATTTTTTATAGTTGCATCACCAAGGCATAATTCTCAAGATGCCTCTGATTTGAAAGAAGTTTGTTTTTGCAGGTAATGGAGACAAAGGCACTGATTCAGAATCAATGGGATGTTTCCGGTGCACTGCTGAAGCAAGAGATCGGAGGAGAAAAGACGCCGCTGTATCAGTTGAACAGGCAGACAGACGCTGGAGAGGCGTAATCGCTGTTTACCAGATTGAAATGATTACAGCTCTGTCACACTCGTCCCGGAGAATAAAATCCTGAATATTACGCTGATTTACAAAGAGCAGCTTTCTCTCTACAAATTGACTGCATGACTGACAGGCCAACTAAGTAGACAGGGTAAATGTACACCCGGCTCTGGCAGGTGTGCTTAGTTTTGGGTCTCTTCGTCTTGTTTTCCTGTCAGAGAAGCCACAGTGTTGTGTGGGCCTTTTGGAGAGCTGATGTGAGCGCTTTGGCAAGCTTGGGTGTCCGTGCCGAGTGTCGTTGAGCGCGTCGGGCTACAGACGGAGAGTGAAGCTACTTCATGCTTACGCTGACATTGATACAATAGCAGATGGTACATTAGACAGAAATTATCACATTATCCGCCTCCAGTTTCTGCAGTACGGTTTCGTTTCGCTGCTGCACATATGCAGGACTAGAAAACATATTTGCGGATTGATCACTTTTGGTTGTTTGTTTTACTGTGGTCAACTAAAACGGTTTAAGTGTGAATGATGTTTTTTAAAAGGTTGTGGGATGGGAGAGCTGTGTTGCCAACGGTGATGGACCCATATGTTGTCATTGGTTGATAATTTGCTATTTTGATGCTGTCTACATCAATCAATAATGGTCTGCTTGGTAGATTAACAAAAATGTGACCTAAACAATAATTTGGGAGTATTATATCATAAAACAATTACAAATATTTTTTTTAGTAGGGTCAAACGATTAATTGAGATTAATCGCATCCAGAATAGAAGTTAATGCGCATATTAATTTTGTATTTATATACGCATTCATGTTTAAATATTTAATAAATGTATTTATTTACATTTACTAATAATTTAAATTATACATAAATGTCTATACATTATTATATTATATAGTTTATTTTTTACTTATATTTTAAATATATTCATCATGTTTTATGTTTTTATAAATACAAAATTAATATTAACAATACACAGACATATATTTTGTAAACACAATATTTTATGCCGGATGCGATTAATTGCGATTAATCGTTTGACAGCCCTAAAAATGTACCAAATTACTTTCTTGTCAATTCCAGTCAGTTTTAGGTCAATACTTTCTTCTTTGGAATTGATATTTTTTATTTAAACCGCATTCTTGGCTCATCCTCTATCTTAGTTTATTGCAGTGCATTCTGGGATTGACATCTTTCGTAGTTAAATTGGGTAGATTCTTACCCATACCAGTTGATGATGCTAAGTCTTTTTGCTAATCTTTCAGTATTTTATTGTCTGCTTTTAAAACCGCTCCTGCTTTTTATATTCGATTGGGTTTTATTTCATCACATTTTCTCCTCCGTAATATGACAGTGTCTTTGCTCCGAGGTTAAAATGAGACATGAGACTTTCCTCCACGTGTTTACAAACAAAAAGCTAATCACACTATTTTGACAGTAAGAGTCTAATGCGACCCGACAGTGATTTTACAGCAGTATTGTGTTTTTTCAGGCTTAGAGAACCTTTTATTAACTTTGGTCACTAAAATCTCAGCCATGCGTTGCCTAGAAGGCCTTTTTATGTTTATGTTTATTATTTCAAACTGGATGTGTGAAGTTCACAGAGATGTTTCTATAAGAAATAATTCATGTTTTTTAATTTAAAGAAGTCAGACATGTTCAGGCTTAATGAGATGAGGTTTTTGTTTGTTAAACACTTTGCCCTGTCCCAGCAGAATAGTGTGTTTCACCAGTGCACAGTTAAGTTAATCCGTTCATTTTGAAATCTATTTTTCGTGTGGTTTATTTTTTTTAAGCAGTGCAGTGCTGGTGGTCGTATTGACGCTCTCTAAAATCTGTTATTGGATTTCAGCAGGAGAGTTTGAAGACAGATTCATAAATCTGTGGAGATCTGCAAAGGAAAGTTCAGTCTGAAAATTTGAACAGACATGCTGACAAAAGGCCTGAAGGTCTGAGTGTCAGTGAGAATGAAAATTCAGCAGCGTTATGGACAAAAAGAAAAAGAGTTTGTGCTTCAGCTGTTGAGTCCTAGCGCAGGCCTTGTGTGACAGTATCTACTCCAAAACAGCTTTCATTCAGATGAAACACATACAGTCTACATACTGAGTCTTTCATTTACTCACCCTCATGTCATTCCAAACCTGTATGATTTTCTATTTTCTTTCAGATATTTCGAAGAATGTGGACTTCCATTGTATGATTACAAAACCACAGAGACATTTTTCAAAATATCTTATTTGGGGTTCCACAGTGTCACAGAGGTTTTGAACGACAATTGATGACAAACTTATTATTTTTGGATGAACTATCCCTTTACATCAAAATCGTGGTGGCAAATCCTAAAACCATTTTGAAAAAATGTACGAGCCCAACATGAGATCATTGTTTACAATTTTAACAACTTGTGTGCACATATTTGAATAATGTCAGATATTGTTTTGTGTCATTGACCCAGTTATTGTTCTGTCATGTTTGAGCTCTTAACAAAGGCGCATCTCGATTAATCAAAGCACTAATTGATGGACTTTAGTCTCTGACATGTGTTTAATTGTCATTAATGAATTAATTGTGTTTAGACGGCTTGATTAGATTAAATACCCAACAGGTAACGTGACTGTGCAGATGTGTTCTGATTCAATGACTGTTTGTGCAAATACCGAGTTAGGATACACATACAGAAATATTCGTTTTGACCTTCTAATGATATTTATATTTTTACTCTGAAACACGTATAAAGGGATACTTCAGCCAAAAATTTCGACATCATTCACTCACCCTCATGTATTACATATCTGCATAAATGACTTATAATGTTTTGTTAAATGAATGTTAGTAATTTTCTATTCTGACATCATTGACTGAATGGTAGTCAAAGGTGCCCCAGAACATTTCTGTTCCTAAATCTTCTTAAATATCTCACTTTGCGCTCAACAGAAAAACAAAATTCATTTTTTCCTACTATGGTGGTGGGTGATGTCACAGATGTCTTACAAATATCTTTCATTGTGTTTAACGAAGGTTTGAAACAACCTGAGGGTGAGTAAATGATGACAGAATTTAATATTTGGGCGAACTATTCCTTTAAATCACAGTCTTTCGGCTTATAAAACGCATATCTCAAAGCTGCAATCTGTAACGTTGGCCCTTATATTGCCTTCTCTTGCTACTTACTTTTAAGTACTTTTCTTTACATATTTATCATTTTTGTTTATATTTGATTAAAAAAGTTGTGTGTTGCAGCTTTAATTTTAGATTACTCGCAAAAGGAATCTAAATGAGTTTTCAGTATATAAGACAGACCTGGTGGAAAGACAAATAAAACAAGTAGAGATTCATCGATGTATCGGCCAATAATCGGTATCGGTCAATAAAATTCCGCTATCGCCGATAGTGTAAAAACAGCTGATGAAGAGGACAGCTGTCTATCAAAAGAGGACAGCAAAACGCAATGAATTTGTGATACAATTTCTGAGATTAAAAACATTCAGAAAGTTAAGAAATATTTATTTAATCATCAGATAAAACTCTGAATAATTGGCTATCGCTAATACAAAATAAATAGAAACTTGCACGACGTGCTTGTCCATCATCATCACGAGCTATCAGGAACATCGCTGGCAGTCAAAAACCTCGACTAAGTAAATTAGGGGCTAAACGACGACCTCTGGTCTCCTGTAGCTTTTAAACCAGGATGAGATGGATTTTCAAATGACCATTTAAGTTAATATTTAAGATGAATCGTGCGTAATGAATTCTGACCGAGATTGAATTAGAATCTCATCCCTGCCTCCCTCCGACTGAACGTAAGGAGAGAGATCTGCAGCGCGTCGAAGCAAACACGCGGGGCTTATTTGTATTTATAAATGTAATTAATGTCTGTCCGCGCTATTTGCGTGCTTGTCATATGGAGTGCTCCGTCGCAGGCACATGAAAGCAAGAGGCTCTCATAATTGTGTTTACATCCACAGATAAAAATCCCCGGGCTGTAATGATCAGTAATTATAAATATTTTCCCGGGTTTTACGGACCGTAGCCGCGTCCATTGTGAGGCGGTGAAAACAGGTTGGATGGCTTAATTATGACATTGCACAAGAGTAAATGTAGCAGCACGCGCGCTAAACACTTCCACTGGCATAATCACACCGTGAGCCGACTTTAAAGAGCTCATTACTGTTAGCTTTCTAAAGAGCGCTTTATTAAACACAGTTACCTAATAAGCGTCTTTGGTGGTGCAAATTGCCCAAAATGGTAATGAGTCTGATTAGGCCACGTTTCAATTATGACAGCTTCCTCCTAGGGCGTCTGCATCCATCCTCCCACCAGAGAGAGAAAAAGGCCCTTTTATGTGATGGAATCTGGCTAGAGATTGAATGTTGATGCTAGGACTGCTTGTGAGGTGTGACTCGATAGTGACTGATCAAAGACGAAGACCGTAACTGCTTGACTTTCTGTGTTATTCACTGCAGAAGTCTTCTTTTTTAAGATTGTGATGGCATTTTGGGAGGTATCCTGTTAAAGGGAGTAGTACATATACGAGTCAATGGGGAAACATTGTTTTCATATGTGTGTGTGTGGACATGATTATATATCCCGGTGGGGACCTAGACCCGAATGCACACCAACACTTGGGTACTTGTGTCAAGCTTATAAATTGTATAAAACAATATTTAAAAAAAATCTAAAATTGCAAAACGTTTTCTATGATCTTTAGGTTTAGGGGTAGTGTTGGGGGTAGGGGATAAATTATACAGTTTGTACAGTATAAAAAACATTACGACTATGTAGTGTCCCCATGGAGATACCTGACATGTGTGTAATGGAAAGGGATAGTTTACCAAAAACATTTCTTTCCCCTAATGTCATTCAAAACATGAATGTCTTTTTCTTTTGCAGAACACAAAAGAAGATATTTTGAAAAATGTCTCTATGGTTTTGTGTTCACACTATGAAAGTCAATGGAGTCCAATGTTGTTTGGTTATCAGTGTTCTTTGAAATATCTTCTTTTGTGTTTTGCAGAAGCAAGTAACTCATTCAGGTTTGAAATGAAATTTTTGGGTTTATTTTTTTACCCGCTGGCAAATTTATTTTGTATTGCTTTAAACATCAAGGTTTTTTGCGAAACATCTTGATGTCTTCTTAAAGTTTTTTTTGTTTCTCAAATGACGTCTATTTACATAGAAAGGTGAAACAGTGCAAACGTCCTACCCAGTACTTGCGTTCACACCGATGTATCTGTCGAGCGCTTGAGCATCCCAAATGGCCAAAATGCACATCCCCAGAGTATACACACACATAGGACACGCACCCGAAAAAATCCACCTCGTAGCTTCCTTTCAGCAACACAGTAATGAATTGAGAATGGTCCGAGCGGCTGTCCAATTTACGCACTGGGAAATTGGACAGACAGAGCGCCAGCGAGCCGCTGTTTGCTTAAAATCGGCCAAGGCTAGCCAGATTAATAGATCCGAAAAAGGTCAGCTTCTCTGTCTCATTGGCCATGATCACAGTGTCTGAAATTACACACCGCGGTGTATCTCTCTCTCTCTCCATCTCTCTCTTGTTCTCTCTCGCTCAGCATCCCCACCCAACCTCGGCGTGTTGATCACTGGCAGAACTAACAGATCCATTAGATGAGCAGAGATGATCAGTAATTACTGTCAGGTTTGTTGGAGATGTTATAGTTTGTAATGGGTGAGGACCTATGGTGTCTTTCATCATAAAATCGACCATTATTACCTTTAAAAATGATGGTGTTTTGTCGTTATGTGGCTTTGTTTTTGTGACGTTCGTCTTTATTATAAAACTCAAGTGGTTTTGTTTTTCAGATGTTGCAATCAAGTGGTGACCTAACCCGTGTGCATTTAGATGCATTTATCCAAAGTGACTTAATTGGGATTGTTCACCCAAAAACCAAAATTCTTTCCTCATTTACTCATCCTCATGTCAAACTTGAAAGAGTTTCTTTCTTCGGCAGATATTTTGTAGAATGTCTGTGACCAAACAACACTGAACCCCATTGACTTCCATAGTATGAAAACAAAACCACAGAGACATTTCTCAAAATATCTTGTGAGTCATATAGATGCTCTGAATACCATTTGGGTCAACAATGACATCATTTTGGCGTAACTATCCCTTTTAAACACTGAACTGAAATTGTGTGTCGTAAGAGTAATCAAAAATGTTCTTAAAAGTCATAGATTGTTTATATGCAAACGTTTCATTTAACTTTTGTTTAGATTACCATGAACATGCACAGCCTTTGACAACAACATCTGAAGAAACCAACATTTATACTTCTTGCTTTTCAAAAGTTAGTATTAATGCATTTCACTGCCTTAGCTATGCCAAATAATTGTATAAATTATGGATCTCTAAGCACAGATGCTGTAGGTCTGGAAAGTTCTTCTGATAGGAAGCGCATTAGCGTCATTTCAGCCGATGAACTTTCAGAATCTCTTGTCTAATGAAGTCCGGCTGGAGATCACTCAGTGCTGTCTGCTTTTGTTTGGCATCTCGCCCCAAATGGACGACAGTGTATTCTAGCGTAATCTAAGATTTTCCAGGCGTAAAGTAGAGCAGCCGACTGTGGTAAATTAAACAAAGGGGGTTTGTGAGAAGTCAATCAGGGAAATTGAGCTCTGGAGTCCTTCGGCCGTCTCTCTTTAATACAAACACAGTTAATAATACAGCAACTCTTATTACAGCTCTGATACACAACAAAGATATACTCAAATAGTTTGGTAATTGCTTGTAAAAAAATGATTTATGTTTACATGACATGTGCAAACCTCTTTTTTATAAATGTGACCCTGCACGACGAAACCTTTTGGGTAAATTTAAAATAAAATTTAGATTTTAACATCCCATGAAAGCTGAGTCACATGAGAAGTTAGAATATGAAAATATCTGGCTAAGATAAAACTGTTTAAAACTCTTGAATCTGAGGGGGCAAAAAATCGAAATATTGAGAAAATCGCCTTTGAAGTTGTTAATCGGGGGCACTGTAGCAGGCTGTCCACTCTGAAAAATAAAGTGTTTATATATTTAAGGTAGGAAATTTACAAAATATCTTCATTGAACATGATCTTTACTTAATAACCTAATGATTTTTCCCGTAAAAAAAAAATACAATGTATATTTGGCTTTAACAAAAATTGTTCCCGCGCAACTTAAGACTCGTTTTGTGATCCAAGGTCACGTATTACTTGAAACTTTACATCTTCTGTTCTCACATGTTCAGATGTGCTCCTCTGTGCTGTTTTTGGCCCGATTAACATTTTGCGTCTTTTCCGTGTGCATATTTGTTATTTCAAAAGTAGTAGCGCAGCTAGTGGGCGACAATTATATTTTTCTAGGCGTGTTGACGCCACATCAAGGTTTGGAAATAGTTCAACTTTTCAGAGTGCCGCGAGTCAAGAGAGAAAGAGGCGCGGCTCGCGTTTTCCGAGCGGTCTTAGACGTACAATGTGAATCGGGCCATAATATTTTTCAGGGCTCCAGACTGCGGCTAAATAGTCGCATTTTGTGACCAGTTTTCCAGGTCGTCATTGACACAACGTGAGCGTATTACTACGGCTATCACTGAAATCGCCCACTTTACCCTCATTCACTATTCCCTACATTAGTTCACTAATAAAGTCCACTTTAAGGGGCGGGTGAGTAAATTCGTACACTTGATGAAGTGGAAACGCTGTAGGCACAATATTCATTCACCACGAACATCACGATAGATGGCTAGCAGCTAGCCGTGAGTGTACATCGGTTGAACACTCGTTATTATGATGCATCATGGGATTGAATGAGTGCACTTAATAATGTCCACTATGAATTGGGACACCACTAAAAATGGATGCCCCCTCAAATAGTGCTATGTTATGGTATAGGGGGCTATTTTGGACACTGATTGCTGTGACGGATTTCTTGAGCCCAAGGCCGAACGATTTGATTTATGAGACATTTATACCGAATCTAAGCGCAGAGTTCAGGAAACTTCATTTGTTTGTTGATCGCTTGAGACAGCGCTGGATCATTTCAAATCTGTTCACAGCAAGAACGAATGACAGCTTGTATGTACATGTAACGTGTGAACGCGAGGAATAGTGTCCTTAGTACACAATAAAATCATCGTAAGAACGTAACAACACGACACCTTTCATTTTGCTTTAATGTTAAACTCCGTAAACAATTAAATAAAAAAACAAGCAGGAACTATGACATTACAGTAGATCGGCGTGATCAATGTTCTAGCCGTCATGTTCTCCAAGAGTCGCCGAGTCCGCTGATGACAGATTAGAGAGTCCCGAGTGACATTTTTATGCCTGTAACAGTGATAAGGATGTCCTTTTGTGTTATTTATGTGTGTGGCAGTGCTAACCGTCGCTCCAACACAGCGTGGAGCTGGAAAACTGTTGATTTAGTGGAGATGAAACTTGGACATGATTCATCTTCCCATCCTCTTTCATTCTCCCTCTCGCGTTCCACCTCCGTGGTTCTCTTCGCTCTTAGACTCAATTATTTTTCTGGAATATCTTTCGTCGTGCGGAGCAGCCGTTTTATGCTTAAATACGCTGTGGGGTGACGGGTTTATCTGAAGGGTTAAAGCAAGCATATCAAATAAAAATTACAAAGCAATTCACAAATATCGGCACGTACTGTACATGAGGAGGATACTGTAATTCAGAGCCAATTCTCCGTAAAAACAACAACATCTTTGTGTCATAACGCTTTGATCTGCGTAAGGAAGGTTTTATTTTTGTAATGGTTCGGTAATAGTGACGGAAAGTGAATTTTGCTCTTTTGTTCAAGCGCCACGCGCTTGGTAAAACCCATCAGACTGCGAGACGAGAGCATTGTTTGAAATCTCTCGGTGGCGCTTCGGAGGATTTCAACCTCTTGAAATGTCTTACTTTGTTGTAGAGCAAGTTAACACCCACATTCCTCACAAAGAACTGCCTTTGAGAGGAGCCACGTATGTATAAAATATATATATATTTGAAAGTGGAACATGAAAGCGGAGGAATAAATGGATTAACAAGTGGATGTACAGAGGCACAGAGAGAACCTATGAATTCCCAAGGTAATATTCCCAAAGCCACACAGCTCATGTCCACGAAGAATTAAAAGGTTGCGTTTTGATGATGGCAGATATGCGTCTTGTTGTATTTCGCTGGTGAAATAAATCAACATGCACACTATAAACAGAGTTCAGGGGAAAATATGTATGATGAGACCAACCTGTTTTAATTGAATAAAAATAAACAATATGGGAGTGTTTACTTTTCGAGGCTGCTGTTTTTATACTATTTTTATATAGCTTGAATAAACAGCCACGGAAAAAATCAAGATAGCTTTTTTAAAGACCATTTTCAGATTTCCTGAATTTACTTTTTTTATGTATGTGTTTGTGACAGACAAATAAATTAATATAAAAAAAAAAACCTCACTAACCCTTTCTCTCAACAGGTAGTGGTCTAGCTTTTGTTGAAACTAGTAACTTTGTATTGGCACCTAATGTATTATGGCTCCTGTATGACATATCGCTTGTTGCTCCCTAACTCTATGTAAGTCGCTTTGGATAAAAGCGTCTGCTAAATGACGTAATGTAATGTAAATGTTTATGTACAATTTTAATTTTTGTTTTATTCTGTGAACTACTTACAACATTTCTCCTAAATTTCAAACTAAAATATAGTTTTTATTTTCAGAAAATGGGGGGAAAAAAAATGGGTGGAGATTACAGAAAAGTGGCTCTTTTTTAAGATCTCAAATACCGCAAAGAAAACAAACTCATGTTCCCTTTCAAGCAATGTAACATTAATACACGTACATAAAGAATTTTTTGTGATAAGCTTGATTTTTGTGTGTCTTGTCATGCTGTCTTTCACATGTCAGTGTGTTGGATGACTTTGTCACTCCTGAGGTGTCCGGGATGATAACAATTCATCTAGAAATGCGAATTTAAAGAACATTTGGAATGGGATATATGACATAAAATAAATAAAATTGATTGACCAATTAGAAGAAACATCCCTTTCTGGACCACCTACTTGTGTGCAAAATATAAATAAAACTGCAGCAATACATTTTCAAAAGTGCAGACGAAACTTATGCAGTCGTTCTCTCTCTAGCAGCCAAACGCATTCTGTGAAATGTTGAAAGTGAGTTTTTATTCTGACTGTGTTTTAGTTAATGAGTGTTGATAAGGTGTCACAGTATTTTTCATATTTCACACACAGTAACTTTGCACTCGTAATAAATGAATGTCGACCGAAGGAAGGGAAAGATGTGGAAATGATCCCAGATGATCGGACACCAGAATACGGTCGAGTTAGATAATTCAGTGTGTTTGTTTTAATTCTTAGACATTTATGTCGTGATCGGTTGATTATAGTGTTAAAAGTGCCGTGCGTCTGGCTGTAGCGATGCCGGTTTTATCCCTGCGCTTATTAATGGGCTTTACTGGCATATGTGCCATGTTCTCTCTGGCTTCCTTTGTCTTCAGACTTTCTTAGTCATTAACTCGCCGGCCTGACAGCTTCGCCAGCCAAAGCAGCCATCCCTTTGACTAAAACCTTGTAAATTAGCACAATTAGCTCAGCATCATCCTGCTAATTAGCTCTGTGTGTGAGTGCTTGTGTGTGTGCGCGTACGTGTGTGTGTGTGTGTTGTCTGGCCAGGCTACTGAGGGACTCGTGCGAGGGAAAACCACATGCCTATCTTCAATTGTGGTGGAATTGCTCTGATAAACACACAAAAGTGATGCTGTTGAAAAGAGATTTATTTTTTGAGCTGGAGGGAACAAAAAGAAATTGTGACTAGATTGCAGTTTTTGGATATCGTCATAATAGACACAGTTTGGACTGGATGATGCGTCAAAGTCACCATAGATTTGCAAATATCCTGGCAATATTAAATGACATTTATAAAAATGATTTTGGTCAGCTGCTTTCACTTCTGTACAGAAGTGTAATAGTATATCGAAAAATTTTTGTTTCTAAGATGGTTAATCTTTCTTATTTCTATGTTTAAATTCAGTTTAATGTTCCAATGACCTATTGGTTTTTATTCATTTTTTTACAGAAGGTTCAGTTAAACTTGTTTAAAACAACAATGTTATTTATGAATTAGATTTTTTTTATATTTCAAATATTGTTATACTGTGTGATGAACCCAGTGTTGTGTATTGCATTAAATTGTTACATTCCTACTTTTTTCACTGTACTCCTTTTAATTGGTGACAGGCTGCTTGCTTTGAATCTTTGGTCAAATGTATATTTTATATATCACACGGCCTTAAACGCAACACGTTGAAAGTAAAGTGTGAACTGTTTAATTGTTTATTAAGGGTTTAACGGGTTTATATTTTATTCATGATGCCCATACCGCAGGGACTGATTATGTGTGTTTAGCGCCCTGAGAGATTGTGTTTTTAAACGCTCGTTGCCGTTCAGTCTGTGGCTAACATTTTTGGATAGAGAGATCACGGTATTGTGGCCGAGAGCTCGTAAACACCTCCGTTTCCCGCGATCGCTTCTTTGTGAGATGAATAGCGCCCGTGAGCGCTCAGGCCCGTAAGCTCAGATAAGCGGTAGGTGTGCCTGTTTGAGTACAATAGCACTGCGGCCGAGTGCCGTTGTCATCAGAAGTCCATCTTCAGTCGGCAGCACGCGTGCGAGCGAGACCACCCCCGTCATCCCGACGGCTCTGGAGTAAATGTCTCTTTGATAATCCCATGCTGCGTCGAAGATGACAGCGTGCGCGACTGCTTGTGTTTGCAGATGGAGTTTGGGATTAAACTTGATGGTGGCTTTTGAGCCCCGGAGGCAATAAAAGACAGCGGCTGCGGAGAGAAAAGACAGCGAGACAGAACCCAGAGCGTCAAAGTAAAAGAAGAGAGAGACAGAGCATTAGAGCGAACGAGAGGGAGGCAGGAAGGTTTTTTCCCCCCTCTGCCAGCGCCCCGTGCTCCGGGAGGCGGGCGGCAGACAGAAAGCTGTTGTAATTCATGCCGTGCTGTGGGTTTGTGTGATGAAAGCAGCGGAGCGCTGCCTGGGAGATTGCTTTGCTGCACTCCTCCAAGCAGATTTGAAACTGTCTGGGACTGCTTTAGATGAGAGTTGGATTATAGAGTGACCTGCGATGTCTGTGTCACTCGGCTGTGTGCAGGGTGCATTATACTGCGCTAACCAGGTGTTGGAGGCCCGAATCTGCAGCGTTTCTGCGATAGCAACTGTCAGCAGAACCGGCGATATGAAGCCGGGACTCTTGGAGAGCTGGAAGAACGGAAATGGAAAGTAATATTTGGCTGCTGTTGTTGGGGATGCCGCTGCTGTTTATTTGCTTTCTTCTCCATGTCAATTGCTTTAAAGATCATTGAAGAATCTTTTTAAACCTGGTGATCAATAGCTGGATGTAATGCAAATGATTTCGTTTGAGATGATTTTGAACAGTTGCATGCACTTTTTTTGCTCGGTTCACAAAAAATGTTTGCAAACAAATGCTGACGAGACATTCTCCAGATTTGTTACAGCAGGCCGTTTAAAACTTGTAGATATTTCACCTGGGAGACAAGACAAATTTACTTGAAAAGTAACACTCATTTTCAACGTGTTTTGTCGTAAATGCATCATGATACTTGGCTCCCACTTGTCCCTTTTATTGGTGATCTGACATCCTTGATTTTGTGTTTGTTGTTCTCCAGGCTTAAAGATGCAGTGGACCCCAGAGCACGCGCAGTGGGCGGAGCAACATTTTGACATCTCGTCCACCACACGTTCCCCCGCACACAAAGCTGAAGCGTACCGCGGACACCTGCAGCGGACCTACCAGTACGCTTGGGCCAATGATGACATATCAGCCTTGACAGCCTCCAACCTTCTGAAGAAGTACGCAGAGAAATATTCTGGCATCCTGGAGGGTCCCGGTGAGCGGGCGCTTCTGTGCACGTACTCCGAAAGCGCCCCAGGACTCTTGAACGGACGCAAATCAGAAAGCGATCCATGGCAGGAGGGAATCTACTCGATGAACTGCGCTGCAGATGTGTTATCTGTGAGTAAGACTGGATTGACGGGCGGCCTGCCTCCGCCGGACGTGACAGTGAGCGTCGGCAGCTCAACAGGGGTGGCGAGCAGCCTGAGCGAGCCCAGCTACTCCAGCAGTAACTGCGGAAACCACTCGGGCATCCCATCTCAGGAATTTGCTAGCAGTTACAATGGCTCGTACTTGCATTCCACTTACAGCGGCGGGCAAAGCACACCGGGTCTGCCGTCCCCACACCCCTCGCCTTTGCACAGCGCTGGGCTCCTTCAGCCCCCGCCCCCTCCTCCAACCCTGGTGCCCAGCTACAACGCAAGTTCTCCGAGTCTCTCAAGTTATAACTACCCTCCAGCAGGCTATCCCCCACAGACTGCTGTCGCCCCGGGCTACAGCCCAGGAGGAGCGCACCCCCCCTCAGCTTACCTGCCCTCAGGCATTGCTGCCCCCACTCCCCTACCCCCTTCCACCCTTCCCGGTTACTCTTACCAGTCCCACAACCACGCTCCAATTGCACCGACACCTTTGAATGGCAGCTCAGCCAACACTTTGAAAAGAAAGGCCTTTTACATGACTGGCCAGGGGGATATCGATTCCAGTTATGGAAGCTTCAACTACAGCCAGCAGCGTTCCGCTCAAAGCCCCATGTACAGGATGCCAGACAACAGTCTTGTTGATTCAACCAGAGGAAATGGATTTGACAGGAACGCTGACGCATCATCTTTGGCCTTTAAGCCCACGAAGCAGTCGATGCCTCCAGATCAACAGCGGAAGTTCAGCGGCCAATCCGGCAGGGCGCTGACCCCTCCTTCTTACGGATCCTCTAAAGGATCCTTAGGCTCTTCGTTCGGGAAGTTCGGCTCCCCCGTCTTGAGCGACCATGGCGATGACAACCGACAGCATCTCTCTCATTCCATTGGCACAGCGACATCATCCAGCCACCCCGCTGAGGAACAGTTGAAAAACAGCGATGCCAGTTTGGTGGAGATGGTCACCACTGAGATTCTGCAGCAAAATCCTCCTGTGGACTGGAGTGACATTGCTGGTCTGGAGATGGCAAAAGCCACCATCAAAGAGGAAGTCCTGTGGCCTATTCTGAGGCCGGACATGTTCAGCGGAATGGCCACGCTACCCCGCAGCATCCTCCTCTTTGGAGCTCAGGGCACTGGCCGGACTCTGCTCGGCCGTTGTGTTGCTAGTCAACTCGGCGCTGCCTTTCTCCTGCTCAGCGGCTCAGCGCTGGTGACGAAATGGCTCGGAGAGGCTGATAAGATCATCCAGGCATCATTTCTTGTCGCACGTTGCAGGCAGCCCTCGGTGGTGTTCATAAGTGATGTAGATCTGCTCTTATCTGCCCAGCTGAGCGATGAAAGTCCAGTTAACCGAATCAAAAGCGAACTCCTCCTTCAGCTCGACGGCGTTCTAAGCTCACCGGAGGAACATGTTCTAGTGGTATGTTCCACAAGCAAACCCGAAGAGATTGACGAGTCTCTTCGAAGGTATTTTGTAAAGCGGTTGCTCGTTCCCCTACCGGACCCCACTGCACGACACCAGATAATCAGCCAGCTGCTCTCACAGCACAACTACTGCCTCAGCGACAAAGAGGTTTCGCTGCTCGTTCAGCGGACAGACGGTTTTTCCGGGCTGGATGTGGTCCGGCTTTGCCAGGAGGCCTTGGTTGGTCCTATCCATGGCATGTCAGACCTTTCGGGAATGATGCCAGGTCAGATGAGACCGGTGTCGTACCAAGACTTTGAGAATGTGTTTTGCAAAATCCAACCCAGCATATCGCAGAAAGAACTCGATACGTACACTGAATGGAATAAGATGTTTGGCTGTAGTCAGTAAGGACAGATAAACCCACAGGGTGACCCGCTGGGTACAATTACCAATTCTTTGGGTGACATGTGCAGTTCTAAAGTGTGTTTTTTACAAATGTAGATGACCCAAGAAGAAGTACTTGTGGGACGGTCGGAAAGAGTTAAATGATGCATGGCAGTACTGTAAATCAAGGTCTGGCCCTTTGCACATAATCCAGACAGAGAAACACTGTTTTTGGGCTCAGTACTCTCGGTACCAAGGAACTCTGTAAGTGAGGACAAACTTCTTTGTATGTAAATATCATTCTGCTGTTTTTGAGATTCTGTTGCTATGAAGTGCCTGAAGTGGTGCTTTATCGATTCGGATTTGTTTGCCTCACCATCAACATTGGTGGCATGTGAAAATATAGAGAGCTTTAACATGAAACTCGAACAGACATGTTCTGCTTTTCTTTCCTTTTCTGTTCTCAACACGTCAATCGAAAGAACAACAGTATTCCTCAATCACATCTCACCTGCAACGGGCAGTAGAGGGTCCATGTTGTAATCTGGATCCTAATTTATTGAATTCACTTGTGTTTGATTTCCTTGAAAAACTCAGGAAAGGGATTGTGATTTGTGCAGTACCTCAAAACGATTATGTGATACCGCCGCATACTGCTGACAACATTGGGTTTGCTTTCTAATTTGCTTGGTCTCTTGGTTTACCTCAGCCTGTTAAAAGATGAAAACATTATGACTATGAATGTAACCAGAAATTTCTGGCTTGTTGGAAAGAAAATTCGAGGCGTTTTTTTCCTTCCATTATGTATTACTTTTCCCTAAATTGCATTTAATTTCTTTACGTTTGGAAAGCAGAATTCTGTATTGACTGCATCGCATATTTATAGACTCTTCAAAGATCCCAGGAGTCAAAGATGGGCGCTGTCTGTTGTGTAGATAAGGTTAATCTGGAACCGTCTCTTGAGTATGCAGTAGACTTCAACATTCGTGTAAAGTACAATATTTCATGTTTGTCTCCTCTGCAGAATAGACGGAAGAGTTGGGATGAACCAAAATTGTACAAAGAGGCTACTATATTAAAGAAAGAGGTGGAAAGACCATCTTCACATTTTTCATAACGCAGTAACGTACGTTTGGTTTTTGGTTGTGGACGCTGTCCTGCTGCTGTGTGGTGTTGGTGTGGAGATATCAGAAGGCTCACGTGTTACCCTACGTTCTGTTCTACCTCAGTTTAGCACTTCTTTCTCTGCGACCGGAACAGATGTCGTGACCTCTTTAGGTTTGTTCAGCTCTGGGGTCTCCGTAAAGATCAAGCTGCCTTTCTCTTCAAAACAATGCTTGTCTCGCACTACCTGTGCAATTCTTATGCTCGGAGCGCCCAGATGATAAACACATGCTCTGAAATAGCATTCTTAAAGGGATAGGTCACACAAAAATAAAAATTCTGTAATCGTTTATTCACCCTCATATCATTAGTCTTCTGTGGAACACAATAGAAGATATTTTGAGATGATGTTTCAGTGGTTTTGTGTCTACACGATTGAAGTAAATGGGGGACAATGTTGTTTGGTTATCAACGTTTTTCAAAATTTCTACTTTTGTGTTCTGTATACAAAAGAAAGTCATACAGTTTTGGAAAGACGTGAGGTTAAATAAATGATGCAAGAATTTTCATTTTTGTGTTAACTGACTCTTTAAGTCTACAGGTTTATATAAAGCTACCCGAGTACCCATTACTGAGGGTTTGAAGTACCACAGCAATGCGTTGAGCTTACGTAAATCCATAGGGTATGTTGGGATATCCAATTGTTAACAGTAAGAGGAAACCTTGTTTTTGAATGTATTTCAGTTTGTTTCTCGATATGTTTTCTTCTCAAGCATTCTTGTCAGCTTTTGATCTAGCACTAGAGAGGCGGTGATGTGATTTGTTCCCTCGTTTTCAATCTCTTTCTTTCCTCTGCCTTTATATCATGTGTCTCAAGTGTTGGACAGGACCCACGCTCTGTTTTCAACTTTTCGTCCACTGCAGTGTCATTTGTCACCATTTATGGTGCTTATTTAGCTGTTGGAGGCACCAGATCTCAACTACATGTATATACTACACATTTTTTTATGACATGTTTGCTTTTCTCACACATCCAGATATACCGTTCAGTAGCTGTGGGACGCTTATTTCATAATGTTCGTTAAGTGATACGTGCGCCCAAAGGACCACAATTTCCAGCCTTGGTTCGGTGTCTAAAGCTTAAAAGCTTTTTGCGTTCCTTTAAGTGTTTTGTTTTTTGTTTGGTGTTGTTTTGAAGAAAAGTTTCTATTGTGCAATTTGTCAAATGCACTTTTGACGTTTTATGTTTAAGCCTGTCACACTTCTTTGTCCTCCCTCAAAACCAAAGTGAACCAAACTATTTTACTTTAAGGGGTAAAATTGATCCATACGTTCCATCACATTCACACTTTCAGAGGAACTTGTAGATTAAACCAGTGATTGACGCAAAATATAGTTCTCTCTTTTGTTGGTAATGATTATATTCTGTGTATTTTGAAGCCAAAAAGCACTGATGAACAAAACCACACTGACTGTAAAAGTCAAATGAACAGTCTTAACTGTTTTCTGATGTTGTTTTTAGGGTTGTGCTACACTGTTTGTAGACAATCCGCCGTACTGGATTATTGAACTCTTTTTTTATGATATGCTTTTTATAATTGTTTAAGGGAATGGTACAGCTTCAGTATAAGTTGCTAATGATGCTATAATTTGATGAAAACAGAAAATACATTTCTCATGGCTAATATGCAGTTTAAATATACATATTAAAGACTTAATATATTTGTGAACTCAAAGTCCAATCTTTAATGCCGTTTTATGACTACGCAAGGACACAACAAAGAGACATTTTTCAACATAACTCTCACAGGAGTTACATTAGTAACACAGTGAGAACTTCGCCCAAACTAAGCCAAAATTATTTTCCACACAAGTCGACATTCTGCATCCCGTCCGGTCAATAGAGCTCAACTTATATTGAACCTAAACATTCCTCAAATCGATTAAAAAGAAGAGGGAGGGAGGAGGGGAACATCCAAAAAAGTACAAAAAAAGTTTGAAAGCACATCTCCGGTGTAGATATGATCGAAAACCGCTTGATTTTCTTTTCCTTCTGTTCGTGTCTGTTGACTTTCTTCTTTCAGTGCTGTTGTAGATGTTTCTTTCATCTATATAGAACGATCTCATCCGTGTTTGATTTGACCATTATTCCTTATGACCATTTCTACCTCATTGCTACATATTGACATGTAGTACTTACGTTCTGTCTTTTTTGAATGTCACACATTTGTATAAAAGGAAATAAAGACAAAAATGTATAAAACGAACAAAAAAGGGTCAACAAAAGGCTTGTTCTTTAACTCGAGCAGTCTACCTCAAAAAGACTGTCTGTACGTACACCGAGCGAGAGTACCTGCACGTGTTGAAACGACGCGTACGGCAGAGACGATGCACACTCAACACTCGGCCTCTGAGGATTAGTTTGGGGATATTGTGGACTGTATAGGTCTTCTCCGAGGTCTCTACATGCAAATTTTGCTCTTTTTTTTTTCACCCCTCGATCGAAGTAAACCGCTTTCCCTCTTTGTGAACTGTAGTGTGCATGTGGATGTGTGTGCACTTATTATGAAGTGTGTACGTGTGCATTTTTATATGAAAAAGTCTATATGAAATGTAGATGCATTTCATATGCCGTATTTGTACATTAGATACACTTGCACATTTGTGTACTTAATGTACATTTGTTATTAGTAAAACGTTTTGAAACCACATACATGTTATTATGTGTGTGTATGTACATTATTGCCATTATTGCATTCGACGTAAATGTATTTTCATGTATGCATAGGGACAAAGGTCAATAAAAGATCGTTCAAATGCTTTTGAAACCTTGTGGCTTTTTTGTGTTGCCTTCCAATTGCATCTCAGTTTCGAATCTCGGTATGACAGAGTGATGATCGAGGAGCTTCGGGAAAATTAAATGTAATGAGGAGATGCGTATTTGAGAGACCTATACATTGCACAATATATCAAAGGTGGGTATTAGTATTTTTTAACCATGTGAACTAGAATTAAACGAGAAGTCAAATTAAACACGACTGGTTACATCTTACATGGGGAACAGCATAGACATCCAATCAGATCAGGTAATTAATTAACCTCTTTTTTATTTGACTTCTTTCTTCAAGTTGTATAGCCATTATATTGAATGTTGGACATACCGTTAATTTGCATTCTCCAATCAATGATTAGAAACATCAAGAATATCCTAAAAACGTGGCAATTTTTTTTAACAAAGCACATTTTAAAAGCCTAGTATTAAACAAACATAATGCCTCTAAATGACAATAACTGCCATTTAACAAGACCTGCACGTTTGCTTAAAGAGTCCTGATGCTACCCGGCAATTACGTTTCTGAAAGATGACCATTAGCATCCGTTTCCCAAACCCTTTGCTGCGTTTCTTAAATACAGTTTCCATTGTTTGTTATATTTCATTATTCTTTCGCTCGTGTAAGACATTCCATTAATGCCCTAGATTTTTCTTTCCCATTTTTTTTTTGATGGCATAATTATGTAGTGGATGGTCTATGCGTGGGAAGCTGCAGTACAATTAACATTGGGAAGTTGGTGCATTTGATGCCCATGGCTTTTTCGTCTGCAAAGAGCTGTGTGTCATTTCTGTGGCTGAACATGTTAAAATACGTTCACTTAATGGACGCAATTTAAACAGGGTCCTTCACAGCAATGCAGTGAACGGGCTGAACCAGGACGCATTTTCATCTATGTGTTTGGATTTTAAAATGGTGTCTATAGCCCCTACACGCAGAAAAGACAAGCGTACCCATCACTGGAGTCCAGAATGGGAATGCAGGCTATCCTAAGGATGTGAACAAACACTTTAAGACGTTCATGACACTTTGTAGTTTCTCATTTGTACGTTTCCTTTTTATTTCAAATAGCTGTAAGGTTGCATCTGTGTTCATTAAAATGCAATTAATTCTGCAACACTGCCGTTGAAGACGTGATGTCTGCAGGTCTCCGTCGCTTCAATACAGGTCAAAGAGTGGCAGCCAATAGTGGCGAGCGATGCTGAGTCATGCATTGACTGATGTTAGCTTCTAATCAGGAGGCTTTGGCACCATCAAAAGTCTCTGGTCAGTTTTTATTGCCTTAAGCTTGTCCTTCACATCACAGCTGAGGTGGCACAAACTGTCTGAGGGCACACATATATCGCTTATTATGTCTTTAGCATTTATATTTACTCAAATGATATCCTGGATGTCATTCCACAAAATGTGTAATAAATGAAAAAGTTTAGGTCATAACTTAATAAATACAATCTAAGGTTTTTGGTTGAATGTGGCAATGCATGATTTTATATCCATGTCCAGAATTTTGCCGGTGCCATTATTGATCATCTACTGAAGACATATTTATGACAGCTCATTATGAATAAAACATTGAGATTTCAGAATACACACACGTGAGGTGTGTTTGCTTTATACAGTATGTGTGCACTAAGATATATATATATATATATATATTTAGATTAAACAAGTTGAATAACACACCAAAAAGGTGCTATATAGCACTAAAAGTGGTTATTGGCTCGTAAACGTGTGTGACCCTGGATCACAAACCCAGTCTTAAGTAGCACGGGAACAATTTTTAGTAAAAGACTAAAATACATTGTATTGGTCAGAATTATCAATTTTTCTTTTATGCCAAAAATCATTAGGATATTAAGTAAAGATCGTGTTCCATGAAGATATTTTGTAAATTTACTACCTTGAATATATAAAAACTTTATTTTTGTGAGTGGATGTCCTGATTAGTGCACCTGATAAACAACTTCAAAGGGAATTTTCTCAATATTTAGACTTTTTTGTACTCTCAGATTCCAGAGTTTTAAACGGTTGTATCTCAGCCAGATATTTCATACATCCATAGAAATCTTATTTATTCAGCTTTCAGATTATGCAAAAATCTTAATTTCGAAAAAATTGACCCATAAAACTAGTTTTGCTTTCCAGTGAAGCACTTTGTACAACACTATTTCTTGTGGTTCTTTAGAGGTTCTTTGGGGTGACCGAGGTACTATATAGCACAGTTTCCATATTAAAAACCTGTTAAGCCCCTGTATGATTCTTCATCGGTTCTAAACAGCACCTCAATCATCCCAATGAACCCCCGAAGCACCAAAATATGGTTCTGTATAGCACTAAAAGAGGTGCCCTTTGATTACGAGCCGAGAACTACTTTTAGTGCTAAATGCTTTTAATTTATTTCATCTATAATATTCTGAAAAAAGAAACAAGAATGGTTTAATCAAATCAAGAGTGTAAACCAAATGCCGCAACTACAAAATTAGTGTTGATAAGGAATTATAAAAATAAATTTGTCTAAAAATGATACAGCAGTTATTAGAGCCTGTTTTGTAAACATCTAAGATGCACTAGTGGTATCCTCCTCATTAACATGATGAAAGTGGAGCTGATGCCTGTGAACTTTATTTTCAAAACAAAACCAATGATACCAACTTACCAAAGAAAAACCGGTGATAAGAAAATGGGAAAAAATGAAATTGTGTAGCAGAATTTATACTCAAGTTATTTTATGAATATCAAAGATCCATTTGTCCAGGTTTAAGTGTGCTCATTAGCATCGAAGCGGAACGTCTGTGAACTCTATTTTGTACCTAACCAAGGTTATTTCCTATATCATTGAGGACATCTTGTACACTTTTAATACCAGACTAATTATATTTTCTATTACAAGTAAACATAATGCTCAGACAAACCTGTGGACATTAACTGATCTAAAATTCATCGTTTGAGTTATAAGCCACCAGAGGGTTTTTTTCTAAAATGTGTTTTTATTTGATCTCCAAGTTTACCCAAGAGCAATATATTGATTTCATAGAAAAAAATAACAGTACATTATATGTATTAGGAACCACTCATGGTTAGGCCCTTCTGTAGTTTTTTGATCAACTTTTTATTTGATTAAAATGAGCATCCCCAAAGAAAAAGAGTCGGTGAATATAAAAACAAAACAAATCCGTGTACTCGCATCAGCTGCCTCATTAACTGCAGTGGAAGTCTGTAAACTGTAATGTGTTTCATTTCAAGCCAAACAAAAAATAAAGCAAGAAATCATGTGTATTTATTATGTCATATTTTGTTATTTATCAAAGATCCACTATGGTTTGCTTCCTCATTAGGTGTCTGATAAACTATTTTAGATAAACCAGTTCACCAAATGCACAGACAACCACAGCAACCTAAAACCAAAATAAATAGAGCTGTAAGTTAGTAAACATGACAAATAAAATGACTTTATCTTCCTCATTAACTGCAGTTAAAGTCTGTGAACTGTATTCTGTTTCATTTCAAACCAACATCCCCCCCAAAATATAAACATAAAAACGGATGTGATAAGAAAATACGTCAAAAATAAAGTTGCGTAAAACAAATTACATTGCCGTTATTAGGGCCTATTTTGTAAATATCAAAGATCCACTTGTCCTGGCGTCGCGTGCTCATTAGCATTCTGATGAAAGTGGAGTGGAGAGTGTGAACTCGAGGTTATCTACGACGCCACAGCGCCCGCGCTGCGCCCGCACCGCGCCGCGTCTCTCTCTCTCTCTCCGCGGCTCGAGAGGATGAGGCGCAGACCTCTCTCAAATCACTTCCTTCATAACAATTAAAATATGCAAAGTGATAATTTTCTTTAAGTAGCCTTAAATGTGCAATCGATTTAAATGCGAGGGGAAATTGCCTAAAGCTCCTGAAGCAGGGAGGGGAAGGAGAGAAAGAATAAATTATGCAAATAGCAAAAAGGACTCTTGAAAGCCTAATTTTTCTGTAATAAGCATACTGTTTCATTTAATTTTTTGCCTCTTATTAAAAGTGACAGTTCTTTTGCGCCGTCTGATGGCTATATCTGACACAAGCCGGAGGAAATGACTGCCCAACTAAACGCTCGAGCCTTTTCTCCGGCTTTTAGATGATGGTTACATTCACAAAGTAATTATGCGCCGGAGAGTCCAGAAATAAGCTTTAATTACATAGTAATCGCTTCTGATGGACACTAGGAAGTGTGAAAGCTGCCAGACTGCAATCCATCAATGCCAAAGCCCTGGCCATTTTTAATTCTCCTTCATTTGCATCATAACCTCCGCACCAAGTTGCACAAACGCTGTTAAATGTTAATAGGACCTGTCTCTCTACTCAAAATGAATGCTTAAGCCGTTCTCATCTTTCTCTCTCTCCCCCACGACCCTCTTTTCTTCCACTATCGCTCGCTCGCACCCCGCGCACGCACACGCGTCGGCGCGCTCTGTCTCCAGCGCGCACGGAGAGCGCGTGGTCACCGCAGCTCTAATTGGGAGCGCTGTGCTGAGTTTTATCTGCTCCTTTCTAACAAGACATGCACACAACGTGTGTGTGCGTTTCAAAAGCAAAGGGTATGTTAATGGTTTGTGTGTGAAGTGCTTGATGTAAAAAAAAAGAAATGGAAACAGGGAGCACGTGTTTTATTTTATCTGCACCATCCTTCATCTAAGCACTTGATGTATTTACATGAAAAATCACACAGACCGAAATCTCTTTCTGAGTCCAACACAATCTTTCATAATACAAAATATATGCAACAATGACCATGTCAGTTTTGAACATTTAATGTTATCGCCCTATCCAAAACTGAATGCTCAGCTCAAAGCTGCAACATTGTCATATTGTTGTTTACCTCTTAGTTAAATGTACGACCTCATGTCACGTGCTACAGGGATTTTCCTATGATACTGTGGAATTTTAGACACTTTTATTCACATCAGTTGTGTTTGTAGCCCAGTATAACTTTTCACAATGGCTATGTGCAAAAGCAATTGTTGCAAATTATAAAGTGCACATTTGACACATATTCAAGAAACTGAAAAGGTATTCGCAAATTTTTCTTAAAATAATCTAACTATGCAAAATCTTAACAGCTTCATTTACTTAATGCATTTTTAAAATTGGGTATTTTTACATGCATATATTGGCAGATTCACCAAAATACATTTACTCTGTATTAGGCAAGATGAGACCGAACGATACGTTTTTTATTATAATTATAAGAGAGAGAGAGAGAGAGAGAGAGAGAGAAGAAATAATGGACCACAGACAGAAATCGGGCTGAGCTCTCACACTCGTGCATTTATAAACACATTTAAAGAGCATCCAAGCAATCGATAAAGAATAGCTGCTCCAAAATATTCCTCTGTGATCTGAAGATGGATGTTAGACCGCTGAGGCTGCTGTCTAGCTGCAGGCAGGACTGACTGTGTACGCTGAGGCTTAAGTGCATGCAGAAACATTACAGTTCCATATGTGTGTGTGTGTGTGTGAGAGCAGGTGGTCTCCTCAAGTCAAACTGCCCACCTCCAATTAGCACTTGGCTTTGCTGCATATAGAGTTAAAAACGCACAGCCTTCACTCCTACATGATGGAGGCGAAGAGGTGTCTAGGTAAGGGTCGTGAGGTCGGGTGGGATCGAGAGGGCCGAGATGCGTACGGGTGCGTTATGCTCTCGCAGTTCAGGTGTGAACGGCCGGTGCAGGCGAGGAAGTCGTTGAAAAGAACGGAATCAAGTCAGACATTTTACTAAACAGAATGTTGATCCCAGAGTTTGCAGGTTCGATTTCCCGGTTCGACGTGTGCGGAATGAGAGAAGGCACTCATGTCTCTTTGGTTAACAGCAACTGTTAATGCAAATAAGATACTTATAATAATATGTAAATATAATGTAAACATTGCACAAGAGCATTAAGAATAAAAACAACGTAAGAGTTTAAGGTATCAATATCATCCTGCATTGTGTTTCTAGATATTCTCATAAATATTCATTTATTTATCAACATTTTCTTCACTTCTGAAAAATGCCTATTGTTTTAAAAACACCAACTTTTTAGAGAAATCAACCTTTTGTCTTAAGTCAACTAACATCTTTAAATATTATAAAGAAACTATTTCAACATAAAGCTAAATTAAATGAGACATTTCATTTTGTTCATTGTTCCTTATTCACCAAAACCAAATTATTCTCCTCTCTTTAACCACAGAATGGATCATGCCAATCTCCCCCACCGATAACAGACGACAACGACATCCATCCAATCACTAATGCCATGAGGTCATCATCCTCCACCTGTCATTTCATACATTTTCAAGCCGTTCTGAATGAAGAGAAACGACGACGCACGACCCTCCCACCACCACTCCGCGTAACGTGGAACATTCCCGATCATCATACCATCATCCCTCATTGGCTGCACATTTTCACAAAGTGCCCAAAGTGTCATGTACCCCCGTTAGCGTGTTGAGAACGGCAGTTGAAGAAGAACTTAATGATGTGCTGATCATAGCTGATACCTCGTCCTCGCTCACCGCGCAATAAATATATCCTCATTAATGTCAAGAAACCAAAGAGTGGCCCATTATATAAAAGTTATGTCTTAATAATGCCTCTTACTTCATCTGAAGAGTGACACAATTTTCTGTTCTAATTCGCCGGCAATTATCCGTCTACCTTTTTTGTAGGGAGTCCAATATCCCAGCAACATTTTAATTACAACCATAAATGAAGTTCTTACATCGGTTTGGCTTGAATTCTGAAAGTGTGGATTCTTATTAATATCTTAATTACTATTTGAAAATCCCTAATTGACTGTAATACTTTGTACTTGTATTGATTGTAGGTCATCTCAAATATAGAAATGGGTGTAGCACAAGAAGCTCTGGTTATTGTTTAATTATTCATTTTCTAGATTGTACCAGGAGGTTTAAAACAAATAATCACATTAATTTTCTTCATGTTTAAAAATGTGTTTAATTCCTGGTGAAAACAATATTTTATAAAAGGAAATATTTGAAATGTTGTTTTCACGTTAATGTGTTTTGTTGTGCTGTTGTTCTTGTTTATGGTGTATGAGTAAGCCAAAGATACATTTTCCTTTGTGAACAATAAGTTAACTTAACTAAGAATAGGCCTGTCTTGATATCAGATTTTTAATGATTTATTTATGATTATCATGGACAGAGGAAATCATGTTAACGGTATTATCACAATGTCTTTAAAAATCATTTAAATAATATATTAATGTTTTATATAAACATATTATTATGGATTATTATAGATTTTATTTTAGATTAGAGATCGAATTATGTGATTTCATATAAAATTTTTGAGCCGCACGCACTATAAAACTTTACTGTAGTGTTTGCAGCAGGTTGCCAGTAACTAATTGTAGATTTAATGACAACTTAATATACTTTCCTATAAGTACTGTTTTCAATAACTTTAATCAAAATTAAAACACTTTGACTTCTCAGATTCAAAATGACCAAGATGAGACTGGCACAAGCACAGCAACACTGCAAAGAAAGACATTTTTCCTAAGCATTTTTCTCTTATTTTCTGTAAAAATATTTAAAAACTTCTTAAATGACGATACATTTACATAACAAGAAAAGTGACTCAAGATATTTAGTCTTGTTTTATAAAAGAAAAATATATAAACTAGGTAAGTTTATGCTTAAAACTAAATTGTACAGTAAGTTACTGCGAAATTACAGCAAAGTTTCACAGTTTGCATATAGGCCTATAGGTACACACACAATAATAAAATACTATATAATGGCTTTAAAGTGGTCGGTTCACAGTTGCACACTATTGGTTGGTGGAGGGTATAAAGTGACGGTTGACACGCTCATCTGTTAGTTTTACCGCATCTCTTCCTGCAAGTCTTAACCTGGAGCAAAGAACAAGGGAAGCTAATAGGGTGCTCTACAATAACCGCACACGCACACGCATAAACACACACACACGGCTCACAGGGCAATCATTTGAAACATATAGCATCAGTCTTTCAATTTGATCCCTCTCCCCTCCGCGCACCTCTCCGTAACATCATTATTGATGGCGGATTTGAATCCTCCTCTGACGGCGGCCTGTTATCCGGGCTCGGGGGAAATGCAAATTGATTCCAGATCTGAAGTGGCATTTTTTGAGGGCCTGAACGCATTACGCGCTCTGTCATTTTAGGCCCTACTGGAGGAGTCGCAGGTAAATGTCAGTCTCCATCTCGCCCGGTGAGTGTCTGTTTGATATGAGCAGCGTCTCTCGCTTTCTCACGCTGCTCTGTTTATCACACATGAAAATCAGATATCCGAGGAGTGATTGACAAGTCCAGAGTTAATATAGAGACGCACGAAAGGGTATGAGAACGTACGAATGGAACAAACCAATTTAAATATCAATTACATTACTAACATTGACTGAGAGTAAATATAGGCCTATTCATTATTCAAGTCCGTCCCAGAACCTACTGCCGACATTGAATATAGAATCTCATTAGAGTGCCATGATATTTATACTGTATTTATGTGTTTTATACAGAAAGAACTCACAATTGAATTTGAACGAATGAGATACTCAAACATAAAAAAAATCAGTGTTTGAATGACTATTGTGTAAGCCCCGCCCCTTCCACCGTACAGAACGCAGTGGCTTGTGGGGCACGTTCAAATTCGAACCGGTGCGCAGAATTGTGTAGTAACGGATTACTTGTAACCTGGATTATGTAGTCGGATCTCAAAAATCAAGTACTTGAAATTGAATTACATTACATTTTAAAATACTCGTAATCAGAGTACGGTTACTATTTTATTGGTACAGATATTAGTTTTTTATTTTTTGGCCTACCACTTTAACTATAAATTTAACTAATTTAATCTTTAACAACTTTTTTTGCTGCTTTGCGACTGTATGTATCAGCCAGTCTTTCTTTTTTGAACATTTACATTTGTTATTAGCAAAGCTTTATTAATGTGGCTAAAATATATGCAGGTATTTATGAATCTATATATTTATTGTCAGATTGCTGTCCGTGTAACACTACACATAGGGGGAAGAACGATGCTACAACAGGAGACGTTACAAATGGGTATTTAATCCAAAATAGTAAATCTTAAAAAGGGGTACAGGCACAAAAAGGGTATCCACAAAAAGGTATAATCCAAACGGTAAACAACATGCAACAAGGAGAACTCTGAAACACAGGATGGTCTGAATTAGACAGTAACAAAAAAAAACTAGATCTGACACAGAGGAATTCACAGGGGAGGGGTCCATATAGTGTCCAAGTGATGTGAATCAGGTGCGCATGTAATCACGACGAGTGCAAGGGATGATGGGTATTGGAGTTTGTGAGTGTCAATAGTCCGGTGAGAGTGAACGGGTGATTCTGGGAGGCGAGAATGCTGGAGGGGGTGTCGCTAAGGAGAGCTTATTATAGTCAGAATACTTTTTGTTTTGCTATCACTGCATGGATATTACATTTACATTGATTTGGTATCTACACTTGAAATCTTCACTGTAAGGCCTTTTCTATTCTTTAACCATTTTTATTGTACCTACATGTGCTGTTGTATTAAAGTCATTTAGTATAAAGGCATTTGACTAACTTCTAGTACTTGATATACTTTTATAATTTAACATAATGTAATTGAATATTGTAATGTTTTATTTTTAATTTAACAATAAAAGTGTTGTGGACACAAAGATACAACAGGTAATGATAAAAAAGGTTCGAAAATGAAATTATTTTTCAAAAATAATGTTTCTTAATATCAATCAAACTGCAGTTGGTTTGTTTTGATTTAAACCATAACTAAAAAGATACACTAAAACATGATCAATTAATAAAAAATATCTCATTTTGGATCTCAACTCTTCCAATGTAATCTAAATGTAATCAAAAAGTAGTCCGATTACAGTAAAATACAAGAAATGTGTGATCTAAGGCATTGGGTTACTGACTATAAATTTTGGCATGTAGTTTGTAAATGTAATCAGTAACTGATAACAATACCCAAGTAATCTACCAAGCTCTGCCGGAGCGCAACGTTTTGGTAAGTTTTCCAAATTGACACTTTTCCTGTAAACGGTGTGCAACCGGGTTTTATTTCTCTTGTTTGGTGGGTGTGTCAAAAATGTCAGCCCAATCAGCAGCAACATGTATGTAACCTACACGGTATTAAAGAGACAGCTCGCACAATAGGTCCAAGTAAAGTCGTTTACAAACATATCCACTGCAGCTCGGTATACGCAACAATTGAAGACACTAAAGGACCTGTCTTTTACAGAATTAAACACATATTAATACCGATTTCATCGGACACCAAAAATTCTTCGAACGAACAAAACGAACAGTCGTCTCAGGTAACATAGTTTGAACTCTTGCATCATCAGAACAGGTTGTTCAACGCACCAACGTTTCCGTTTAAAACCCTTTTTGTCAGGCTGAAAGCAGCCCTGGACTCTTCCCCTTACCTGGACCAAACCCATTTATCATTCCCGTTGCATATGTTATATATTAAATTATCTATATAAAAAATTTTGCAAGCTTATTTTAAATGTTCACTCAATATTTCTTGACATTTTTACATTTTATGAAAATAAACAGCGGTATGGCTGCAAGATGTTTGACACAAAACTAAGCTAATTTAATAAAATAGTTTCTTTTGCCTAAAAAAAAATATTTTTAATAAATATAGCAAACAAGTCATATTTTTTACGAATCTGAAGACGGGCTCTTTCTTGAGTGCTTTAGTAGCTCAACAGCTTTTTGTGTTCGAAAATCGGTCATGTGAGTTTGTAACTCAACATTATGGTGAGTAAATGACTTTTTTAGTTTTTTTAGTCATGTTTTGTCCCTTTACACACGAATGACTGAATGACGACGGAAAAGTAGAGAAATATAGACTAAGAGAGAGCGCTGGAACAGTGAAATAAAGGGGAAGCAGATGGGTGAAAATGAAGGTCAAATTGGATTGGAAGGTTTGTCAAAATGTGATGACATAAGCAATCTGTACGCTGTTATTGCACTTTGCTGGAGGTGGAGGGAAACATTTTAAAATTACAGGAAAAAGGAAAGAAAGCTCAAGAGCTGCCAGGGCCGATCGCCTCAAGTGTTTTCCCTTTGTTCTTTATCCATTTACTTCCCTCCATCTCAGCCTCCTTGTACACCCTCTCTTCCCTCTCTTCACAAATGAGATCTCATTCATTTCAACACTCCTTCTCAGACGGTGGATTGAGGGTCTGTTGTGATTTGTCAGCTGTAAGCAGGAAATAAACAAAGCTAAATGCAAATAATAAAATGCAACTAAACACATAATACTGCAAAGAGGCTCATAAGCGTTTATTTGTTGACCTCGGAGGTTTTGCACAAAAACAAACTGTGTAGTTTTTTGGTACAAAATCATCCGTCAGTTTGTATGAGCGGGCCGAAATGATGCCGTCAGTCACAAAAATCATAGACTAAAACTATGAAAGATAAAACCCAGACTACGATAAATACTGGGTAGGAGTATGAACATGACACACTAAAAATGTTTTGGTACAATAAATGTTAAAATTCCAGTTAGACATCACTGTCCATGACAACGAGATTAACTGGTGCGAGAATTTCCTTATCTTTTAATATACTATTTCTTCAGAATTTCAGAAGAGATCTAAAAATATTGCACACTGCAATTTGACATGTAAAAAACTGAATTTCTTAAATTTCTGGTTTCAGAATTGTCAAGTCTGCAATTAAAAATTATTGAAGATCTCAATATGAACTCAAACATTTCTCATCAAATTTACTCAATCTAGATGCATTTTATCATACTCTGTTTTTCAACAATCGTCTCAATTGTTTCTCCAATCATTTCTCCTGAGCATTTTAAGAGAAATGTATGAAACTTGAAGCTGAGAAATCCATCAAATCTTCTGAGCTATAAAAGAGCGAACGCCAAGCAATACAATTTTCCTTTGATATTTAAACATACTGTATGAGACAAACTGAGACTATATGAGACGATAAACTGTAGGACATCCCTAGACATTAATGGGATAATAATGTAGCTCCACCATTTCGGTGGAGACAACTGTATTAATTTCTCCTATTAATAGGCAAATCTTAAACAAAGTTCAGTGAAACGTGACCGAGAGACATGAGTTATGAAAGAGCAACCACTGAGCAAAACTCACTTCCCCTGTCATCTCGTCACCGCCTCCTACAAGCCCTCACACACACACACACTTCCACACGGATGGCTGGATGCCAGATTTAGAGAGGCATATCTGAATGTAATATCATTATGAACGCTTCCCTTAAAGCTCAATCATAACAGCCTTATGAGCGATACCGCTCTCTTTATATGACACAAATGAAGTCGTCAATCGTCCCCTGGATTGAGTCATCAATTTCCCATGGCGATAAGGCTCGTTTGCAGTACCTAATCGTCTTGTCTCTGCGCGTCCCGCAGGCTGATCGGATAGCGCTTTTGAATACTGCTACACAAGCATGACAATCGAAGGCGTCCATTAAGATTGAAAGGCCTCCATTACTGGGGTCTGCCTGTGGGGGGAACGCAGCTTTTCTTTGTGCGCGAAACACCGGCCGGCGTAAATCACTCCGCTCAGCTGCGTGTTTATTGATTACGGCCACTTGTGCGCCGAATTCTTCTCCGAATAAAGGGGGGATTTATTTTCCTGTCCTGTCAGGACGTCGGAGCGCAGACGACGTTGCTCAGGAAGGCCTCAAGGTGCGACGGGATTTCTATACGTGAGGGTATGGATGGATTTCTCAGGTTTCTCTGTGATGGAAACCCCGCTGGGCCATTGATTTCTCTGATGCTCTGTAATGAAGCAATGCTGAGACATAAATTATGTATTAACCAGAAGACAGACGATGACCTGTGATTCATTCACAACCTGTTATGTTTGTCATTCGGGCGGCCCGATACAATCTCACGTTCTCGCAAGCGTTTCGCTGAGAGAGACAGTTTGGGGCAGAAATGGTCGTCGTTGGAGAGTCAAGAGAGTCGATAGAAATAAAAATGTACTCATTTATTTTGGAAGACACCCCTTAAAGTCCCCGTGATCCTGATCGTTTTCACTTCCGTATTCTGACAGATTTCCAAGTGAAATTTCGAAGGAGAAAATTAGTGGGCGTGGCTTGCGTTTTTCGCTGAGAATTGATTGGATGTGTAATACATTGATTTTACTTAGAGTTGAAGGGGAGGAGTTAACGGATGCTCCGGCCAAGCAGTACGTCTAGTTTACGTCATTTGAGATGGATAGTCATTTCAGGGCGGAAGTGCATTTTCAGATTTTAACTGAAGCTTATGAGAGCACGTGAATTTAAAAAAGCTAATTTCTATAAACGCTGCAATATTTCATGAAAAAATTAAGCGTTGTCTTTTAATTTCACTGGGATTTTAGGAAGATATATCACTGATGAGATTTAATTTCTCAATTATTTCTCATAAATATCAATGAAACTAAGTGGAGAGAAAATTTAAATGTGCTTATGTCTCATAATTCGCAAAAATCTCACAAATGTCTCAGAAGAGATCTCAGCAATGTCTCAAACTAAGTTCCCAGTTGTGTTTCATTTCAGTATCAACTAGTCTCAGAAATGTCTCCTAAAATTTCTCTGAGATTTTATTTTATACGAGTATAAATAAATGTATGGAGGTGTAAAATCAATGTAGATTGTGAAGGTAAAATAATCTGGATTGGGGTAATTTTGATGAGAAATGTTCATTTTGAGATCTTCAATAATATTGAGTTTTGATTGCAGACCGAGCTCAGTTTGACACATTGTTGACATCTCTTCTCAAACTCAAATGACAGACACATTTGTGAGATTTCTGACACTTTCTAAGCAAACATTTCCATTTGCTTTCCTTTTTTATCTCATTGAGGTTTGGAGAAATAATTAAGCTATTAAATAAACCTCATCTGTCATTTTTCTTACGTGTTGGTTCATCCCCTTAATAAAGAGACTCCAACAATAGATTTGACCCTCGTACAGCCGCGTTTCATTTATTTTTGTAAAGGGAGAGAAAGCGAGAAGACGAATCCTCTAAAAGTCTCCCGTCTGGGCTACAAATTAGGTTTCTATTTGAGAGAGCTCTCAGCTTTTCAACGGCCCCACTCTCAGAACTCCCTAAACCGTAAATCTGTGCAGAATCTCTCTGTTTACGGTCAAACCTCCCAGGAGCTCTCTGTCCACGGCTCTGCTGGGAATCTCTCGGCCTGTAAAGTGCTTCCTGAGTAATCGTTACTCACAGTTTTGAAGCGGCGCTGGCTTCGGGCGTGTTGATATTTTCTCCATCCTTTTCATTAATTGAGTATTGACGGAGATTGGAGAGTCATTACACCACATTGATCTGTCTTAAGTTCTGCGGCTCTACGATGCCAGAAAGGCGGACGAACGGCTTGAGGGAATTATCTGAAAGTGTACAACTCAACATCGTATCATAAGCAGCATCTCAGTCTGAGTGCTTTTAAAGGTAAATGAATTTACTCACCAACTCTTCAAAAGCATTTTGGAAGCTGTAGTGCTCAATTTATGCACCTCTGGATTCGGATCCGGCATCTAAAATCATGCATAAGAATGCGATTTTTTTGTCAAGGTTGTTTCAGCTTATTGCCGAATAGGTTAAAGGATGCATTTTACACCGGTTAACATTTCCAACAATATTGAGCTGTTGCTGTCACATCTCAACATTTGATATTATATTGGATATTTATCTCAGCAAATATATCATTCATGCATTTTATTTAAACGTGTTAATTTTTGACAATCCAATCACATGAGTCAAGATATGATGATACTTGCTGATATTACCTCTATTCATCACACACGAAAATGGAAAGTCTAGTCAAGGGCATTGCATTGTGGGATACAGTATGGCATGCAGCGTGCTCTTGCATACTTCACATTTTTGGTAGAGGGCATTCCGTGCACACTGAAAATGCAAAACATTTAAAGCATAAATAATAAAACCACCATCACATTCGCATGTTTCCAAAGCAGTCTCAGTAACATCAAATTCAGTCTTCATTTAATCTCCCTCGTGTTGTTCAAAATCCGTCTCTTCTCTTGAACAGATGAAATTTTGAGAAATGTCCCTGTGGTTTTGTGTCAATGGGTTGCCGTGTTGATCGTTTTAAAACGTCTTGTTTTGCATTCTAAGAAAGTCAGCTTTGAATGACATAAGGGTGAGTAAATATTGAAATTACATTTATTTTTGGGTGAATAAAGGGTACGGCTCCCAAATATGCAAAATGACAGACAGAGAGCTTCTCTGATTGGCTCAAAACGAATGGACAGGACGCTTCTATGACCTCTTTTTGCTGTTTACAGTGTGTCATCCTATTGCAGAAAAGTGTGATTTATGTGACCGCATATTTCAGTGATATCTGTCAGGGTATAAAAAGCACCTTAACATTTGAAAGCATTGTCAAGAGTAAACAGTCGAGGTGTATTTTTTCATCCTCTTATCTCCGTTACGTTGTTGCATTGGGAAAAAACAACAACTGCTAGTCGCATCTGCTGAGAACAAAGGTCACTTACAGAAATGTTAGCAGCGGATATTTCAAATGCATGTTTAACGTTGTTGATTTATGCTAGTTGCTTCCTTGACATTTTTATAACATTTCTCCCTAAATCTTAGGTCAGAGTTTTCAGTGATATTCAGTCCAGGCCCAAGAGTTCAGGCATCTCAGAGAACTTTCATGGCCCGTTGTGAACTACAACACAACGTTTAAAAACAAATAGACAAGAAAGCAAACGATCCTGTTCGCAACTCGAGAACTCGCGTTTAGGAATCAACCACCTCACTCCTGTACGTCTGAGTAAAAAAGTGTGTGGCATTTCAATCCATAAATGTAAATACAGCGCTCCTCATCTGTGATGATAATGTAGAGCTTTTGTGTAGGTTGGTGCTAGCAGAGAGAGAGTGAAAATCTTTCTGCTAGTGGGTAAAATCTATTGATTGAGAATTCCTACAGCTCAGAGGTGATAAATATTCATGGCGGAATCTGATTGTGAAATGCCGATCAGCATTCGGACGGATCTCTTTCCACGCCTGAACATCGCCGGACGTAATTGTTTGACCACAGCTGGTACGGCGCGAGTTCACCCTCAGCTTCATATTCATGCGGGAGGCCTGCGTGTGTGTGAAAACACCAAAATAATAAATAAACATGGAAAGGCTCGTTCAGCTAAGGAATAGTTCAGAAGACATTGAAATTCTTGATTTACTCACTGTCTTCATTTATATCATTTAAAATCATACGCTTCACTCTAGAAACGCTGGGCCGCTATGGTTCGGTAAAGTAAAGACAGATCTACTGTACCAGATGGGTTAAATTAACCAAGAAAATGTCCATATTTGACCCAACCGTGGTTTGAAATAACCCAGCGTTTTTAAGCATGTTATTTTTTCGGTTGAAACAAACAGAATTTGTGAAGAGCCTTCACGCAATGAAGTTTTCAGATGGGTTTCTTTCGGGTTTTATGCTATATTGTAGTTTTCTTATTAGCTTGAATGACATGAACTTTGTTATATGACAGTGTGTACATTCCCTTACAAAAAAAGTGAATTCAAGTGTGCTACAGGAAAAAAGAAAGTATAAGAAATTTACTTTGTATACAAAGTGAAAATGGAAATTTTAAAACGCTTTTAGTTCGTCTACGGTTTAAGGTTTATTTCAAGTATACAAATTGAAAGTGCAAAAATAATAGTTCGTCTGTGTCTCTTCTTCTGAAACCTCATGTGTCCATATTCGCTGTTTTTCAGAGAATAGAAAAAAAACAGTATAAATAGTGTGTTGTCAAAGTTGACAAAACTCTGGAGATATAAGTGATGCTTCTCGATTCTTATTTGTGCATTCCTCGCATCTTAGCTCCACCCCTACTTTAGGCAGATTATATTATGTGAGAAGTGGTGAGAAATGTATATGAAATATGTCAAATATATGTTATGCTGTTTATAAATGTGAACTTTATTAATATATTAACTATGCTTTCTGAAATAGGTCTACATTTACAATAATATGATGCTTAATCATCACATATATGCATGTTTGAAGATGATCTAAAGATGTGACAATGTGCAGGAGAGGAGAAGTTATACATGTGACCGAACACTTCCGTGTTGGAAATAGCTGTGCATCCTCGCCTAAAGCCTCCTCGATCCTCGCCTCCACCCGCTGCAATTAGAGAATTGAGATGTCCTTAAAAATGGCTGAGATCGATTGGTTTCCGGGTCATAGGATGGAGAACGGAGGAGCGAGGAGACATATTGAGAAGCACCCAAAGTTTCAGAAGGACTGCGGCGATATTCTTGCAGTAAAAAAGTAGTTGAACATAGATTCCTGATACTAGAATAGAAAGTGCACTTTCATAAGCTAAAAAATGTGCAGTAAGTATAAACTCTAAGTTCCCTTGTAGTATAGTACAAACAAATTTTTTAGTTGTAAACTAATTGTGTACTTACTGTAAAGGTTACTTCTTACATTTAAGTAAGCTTTACTTAAAAGTTTACTTTAATATACTAAAAAGTGTACCTAAAAAGTTTGTAATAGGGCGAGTAAACAATGCCAGAATATAATTTTTTTGTCGAAACACTGTCTTAAGGAAATCTCACGACAGATGCGATTAAGATTCGTCCCTCCTCGCGAAGATTCAAAGAGAAAGATTCCCTCGATCCATTCCAGGCACATTCAAAGGCAAGGGACTCTGCCCGAACTCCCTCCTCTTCATTATCATTCTCAGTTTATCCACCGTCGAGCGAATCTGCAGCGCGAATGAATTAGTGAGAATGAAAGAGCGTCTGTGCTGTGAACCCTCTTCAAATCTCCGTTAAGATGAAAGTTACACATCTACCATCTCATGCACCTAAGCTCCAAGGGATCAAGCACCTCCATAAGTCCTCTCTCTTCTCTTGCCCTCCTCTTCTGAAACGGCAACGGCGCAGGCAGTTGATGTAGCCTACCGCCTGCTGACCGCGGGCCGGGCCGCATGGGTTTTTATACCGGGTACCGACGGGCGCACCTCCGATCGCTGCACATTAATTACAGACTTACAGCCATCTTTTCTTCTCCAGACTGGCCTTCCTTACATCTGAGCTCCTCAAAGGAAATCAAAGACCTCGGTGCCACCCTGAGAGATCAGCGGCCCGGGCGTCATGGAAGAACGCACGACGGCTGCGATGTTCACAGGAAACTTTTGCTTAACACAAACTGCTTAAAAACAGCAGAGTAAAGAGTTTAATAGTTTTCTGGTGTGATCGCTGACGGGTGACCGTGAGCCCTACATTTACATGCATTTCATCCAAAGTGACTTACGGTGCATTGTATTACAAGAGTACATTTTGTGAGCATCTGCATATTGTTACAACCCTCACATAAAAGTATAATTTAAGTTTATACTTAGTATGATGAAAATCAATCAAATCAGTTCCAAACTCACGTGCTATCAGTTAATGTGCTTCTGTGGAAAATAAATGAATTAAAGGACATGCAAGGACCTGTGTTGAGCTCTACGCCCTTTAACCATCTCACCCTCCCGCCAGGCCGGTTCTGAAGCAGACGGGTTCTGTCTTTCTCTTCGTTCGGCTCTCTTCTCCATCACACACTGGCCTCGTGCCGGACATCAAATGACCACTCAACCCCCCGAGGAGCGCTCAAGTTGCTACCTCCTCATTTGAGCGGCCTCCCGCTCTCCCCCAGCTCTCTCCGCACGGGGACACGCGACATCTGCCTGTCTGAGAGTGGGAGGCGTTCGCGGGCGAACCGTCCGTCTGTCAGCCGATCATATTGGCCTGTCACGTCGTCCGCCTCTTATTATTCAGTACAGGGAGAGAGAAAGAGAGAGGAGAGGAGTCGGGGGAAAATGAGAGAGAGAGAGAGTGCGGAAAACATTTTCATAGATTTCTGGCACTTCATTGTTTGTGCCAAATTGCCCCACAGATGCATGTAACTGGTTTTATTCACCAATGTTTACTCTGTAATCGTTATCACATAATCTAATTACTGCTCCTTTCCCAAACCCCATCACCCCCCCCCCACCCCATCAATTTGAGGCAGTGCGATCGATAGAGAGGAATTTGCATAAAAATCTATTTGGCATCTTGAACGGATGACGGCTTGGATCAAGCAGTGAGCTCTGGGGATGAAGATGCTGCCAGCCCCCATCCATCCCCCCCCAAAAACACAGAGGTGAACCGTCTCTACTTTACAGAGAATATGGGCTGGATTTAATCACGGTTTATACATTCTTATTCTTACAGCGCAGAAGTTCAATGATGGGTCATTTGTGGTAATGCACATTAGAGATGGGTTATAAATTAAACACTTGTGCTCATTTATATTTAGATTGTTGTTTTGGGAAGACACTTACAGAAATTGGCTATTCATGACTACTTCAGCAGTTAACCTTTGTATTGTGTTCATTTTAGTTTTTGTGGGGCAAATGAAGCCATGGAATTATTTGTTTTGCATCATACATCAAATCTATGTAAAAAAACTTTAGAGATGTTCCCTTTATGCCAATTTGAGCATATACATTATGTGCAAAATTTGAATATTGTACCTCTTTTAAATCACATTCATGAAACAAGTTGTCATATGTTTTTTTTATAAAATGTAGGAAAAAGGGTAAATATTATATGGGTGAAAACATTGTTGAAAATATAAACATGTATGAAAATGCAATAATGCTTTTTTTTACAAATGTAAAGTAAATTTGTAAATGGATTTATTTATTAAATCAGGTATACCTACATGTTATGGCGAATAAATGTTTGCAAAAACACAGCAATATAGGTACAGTTAGTGAAGTTATCTAAACGATAACAAATGGAACAACTACGATATATGTATATATAAATATGGTTATTTTTAACTATTTTATTTAATTATTTATTTTATTTTATCACATTTTTGTTGTCACACCATAGGACATATGTATGGTGTATTTGTAAACTCCTTAATGAAAATAAGAGCTGGGCAATATAGCTTCTATATATATATACTGAATATATATATAGATAAAGAGAGAGGATATATATTGCTGTGCTTTTTAGCTTCTCAGCACAGAGCTTTTACCCATATCTTGCTTCTGCTTGCTCTATGTTTCAGGCTGTTGTAAGGGATCTTTCAGGACCGGCGTTTGGCTCGCTTCCATGCGTATGTTTCACTGCCTGGGACCTGAAGCCTCCTGCTCGGAGCGCAGGGTGAAGGAGAAACTAACACAGTCTCCTTGTCAGCTGCAAGGGTAATTACTCCTGGCTGAAATTACTCAACATTTGTTTATTAGTTCCCCTGAGCACACTGTAAATAGATTGTCCGTTACAGTCCGATCGCATTAGAGACCGTGTAGCCCCTCAGAAGCCCCTCAGAAGCCCCCCAGCCTCCTGTTGGCTGTACGTCTGGTTTCTCACAGAGAGAACTATGTTCCAGCCGAGCGTTCTCCATTAGCGACGCTGTGCTGTGTCTAAAACACCACCACGGCCGATGTAACTGCTGAATTCTGTCACATAGCTTCAGCTTCTTTACAAACACTGAAGGGTTGAATAACAAAGAAACCGGCGGCACATAACAAAGGATATGTTTTTAAGTTAAACGTTTAGGTGCGTATTAGGCTTTGGTTTTTGTGAAAATTAAACGTTTGCTTCTTTACAGCACTTGTCAATTGGTAAAAATGGTAAAGGCGACTACTTATAATATAAGCAGGGAAGGTAAAACCAAAATACAATAAACACAACAATTTAGTATGCAAATACTACAACGATGCAACATACCTCCCCCTAAGATACATAAGTATTCTTTAAGTTATTTTTATTAAGTATAGAGTACTTAAGAAAAGTTAAAGTACATTTATAAACATGTTTTATGTATTAAGTACTAATATCAATGTACTGGTAGAATACTAGTAAATGTACAATTTCAGTAACTTGGGACTAAAATGGACCACTTTTTAGTTTATTAATTTAAGTATACTCAAAATGTAACCGTAGTAAACTTTGAGTATGCAAATAGTTTACAACAACGTTTTTCACTTGTATGTTTAAAAGTATACTGATGATTCACTCCCTGATAGCACGCATACATCTGGCTTACGTCTATTTGACATCTACATTTACATCTTACAGACATCTACAATACATAGTTTGCTCATCTGCAATACGTCTCTGAGATGTCTGCTGTCAGACGTTATATAGACATCTTGAAGACGTCTGTAAGATGTTTATGATTTAGAATGGAATGTTTATGATTTAGCATGGATGTAAATCTGCTGTTTCTAAGATGTTTAGCAGATGTTTTTATGCAGCAAATCTCAAGATCTTTAGCAGACGTATTACAGACATTCAAACGTCTCCGAGACGTATTGCAGATGAGCGAACTACGTATTGCAGATGTCTGTAAGAGGTAAATGCAGACATCAAATAGACGTAAGCCAAGATGGATTGTGCTATCTGGGCTAGCTTTACACTCGTAGCACACTTTTTAGTTAATGAAAGTACACTTCATTACTCTCAATAAACTAAGTAGTTTTTATCCGGAAAGTTTACTTGAAAGGTAAACTTTAACATCATACTGTCCGATTTTTACTTTAAGTTTACTATTAATTTATCATTTCACACTTATAGTATATTGTTATGTTGTTATTGAGGAATTCATTTGATATTTCAGAAATACCTTTATGTGTATTTTGAAGTATAGTAGATTTGAAGTTTTCTACTCACTGCGTATAAAGAAGATCAGGTTCAGATTCACGTGTTTTATTTTCCCCGAAAACGTGTAAGTATAACTTGAACATGTCATTTATCCAGTATGTCAAACCATGTGAAAAATGTATTTGGCAAAAGAATAAACTCAACTACAAGTCAAGTACACTTAGAATACTTTACTACACATATCTAAAGCAAAAGACTGAGGACAAGAATAGGTCAAATATACACGTATATATTATGAATTTCAGATTCACAGTTCAAGGAAAATAAAAATGACAATGCTTACTTTTCAATTAAATATTGCAGCGTTTACTTTGAATTGCGATTCAATGTGGGACATTCTCTTTTTAAAATTCATGTGCCCTCATAATCGTCTATTAAATGTGAAAGTGCACTTCCGCCCTAGTGACTATCCATCTCAATGACCTATGTGAGACGGCTTAGGCGGCGCATCCGTTAACTCCTCCCCTTGAACTGTCACTCTGCTGCCAGTTCCATTTAAAAATGCAACGGCTTTTTTTATACATCCAATCAAATCGCAGCAAAAAACGCAAGCCACGCCCAGAATTTTTCTTTTCGAAATTTCATTTAACTCGGAAATGTGTCAGAATGCGATCGCAACTTCCAGTTCACAGGGTCTAGACAAACTAACAAACCACCTTCACTAATAAAGCAGTCATGCAACAAGATAAAATCGTGAAACTTGTTCAATACTCAGCCTCAATGATGTCCGCACAAAAGCGAGGTTGAACCATGTCAGCCGTTCCCTACATATGATTTCGTACTGCTTTCCAGTACTTTATTGTAGTTATTTTCTGCCCGCCGCCCACCGGCGAGTGGACATCCTCCTGTCGGAGGCCTTGTATTTGTGTATTCTGTGATGGGAAGATGAGGCGAGCCAAGGTCTCTCCCTGTATTCATCGTGTTGGATGGTTCCTGTCAGATATGACATTCTGAAACACTTGACCCACAAAAATGAATTCTCGGCCAGAGCCCGGTGACAGCGATGGGCAATTCATTCCCCTAAAATGTGAGGAGATAAAAAGGAGGCGAAAGCAATAGTGCTGTCAAAGGAGAAGCGAGCGGACTCATGGAGTAAATCTATGTTTGAGAGTGTGAAAATCATACATAAAAGTGATTTCCAGGGAAATGGCTTTAGTTTAAGACGCTGGCTGATGTGGCTTTTGCTTTGATCGAGAAAGAGATTCGTTGGCCGGCCAATAAGACGGAGAAATTCTCTTCTCTCTCTCTGTAAAGTATTGTGTTGTTAGAGACGGGCTCTGTGGACGTTAGACTAATAAAATCTCGTCCTTCCATTTCTCTCCGTGCCTCCAGCGCTGGCCCTAATAACAGCCTGTGTGCAAATAAGGCCTTCGAGCCCCTGGACATCTATCAGAGCCCTCCTGAGTCACATTACACCACCTTAATGGCCACTTTGTGTGTGGTTATGATATTAATTTTTAGTGTTTTCTGAAGAGCTTTAATCAGTAATGTGACATTGTCTCACTGCTGCAGGGATTCCTCCTCCTCCATATTGCTTTTCTTTATGGACTCAATTTGTCAATGAGAGAAAAATGTGAAAATTTCTCAGTCCTCATTTTCTCATCTGCTCATTTTCTCTGTTTCCTGATTCTCCACTTCTACGCCTATTTTCCTTTTTATTTTCTCATCTACTCATTTTACCTCATTTTATCCACTTCTCTGCTCATTGTCTTCTCTCTTCTTCTCATACATACTCTGCTCATTTTCTCATCTCGAGTCATTTTCTTATTTTTATGTTTATGCTCCTCTTTCGCCCACTCTTTTTCTTCTCGCTCCGTATTTTCTCTCATCTGCTTATTTTTTCCTTTTCTCAGCTTTTTTCTCATTTCATTTTCTCATTGTTTATATTCTTTAGTCCTGCTCATTTTCTCCACTTTCCTTCTTCCCATCTCTCTTCTCTGCTAATGTTTTCATCCTCTCATTTTCTCCCCTCAGCTCATCATCTTTTCGTCTCTGCACATTTTCTGATCTCTTCTTTTTCTCGTCTCCCCATCGTTTCCCCTCTGCTCATTTTCTTCTCGCCTCATTTGCTCGTCTCTTCATTGTCTCCCCCCTGCTCATTGTCTCCTCCTTTTCTTCTCTTTTTTCATTTTCTTCTCTCCTAGTCGTCTCCCCTCTGTTTATTTTCTCATCTACTCATCGTCTCCCCCCTACCCATTTTCTTTTCTTAGTTCATTTTCTTCTCTCCTCATTGTCTCCCCTCTACTCATCTTCTTCTCTCCTCCTGTCTTCTTCCTTGTGGTCTCCCCACTGCTCATTTTCATCCTTTTATTTGTTCATTTTCTCATCTCCTCCTCGTCTCCTCTGTGCAAATGTTTTTCTAACCTGCTCATTTTCTTCTCTCTTCATTGTATCTCCCTGCTAATTTTTCCTCCTTTTCTTTTCTTTGTTCATATTCTCGTTTCCTCATTGTCTCCCCTCTGCTCATTTTCTTCTCATCTCCTAATTTCTCCTCTCCTCACAATCTTCCCTCTACTCATTTTCTTCTCTCCTCTTTGTCTTCTCTCCTCTTCTCTCTCTCCTCCCCACTGCTCATTTTCTCCTCTTTTTCTTCTCTTTGTTAATTTTCTCCTCTCCTCACGGTCTACCCTCTACACATTTTCTTCTCTCCTCATTTTCTCCTCTGCTCATTTTCTTTTCTTCTCATTGTCCCCCTTGCTCTTTTTTCTCCTTTTCTTTTCTTTGTTCATTTTCTCATCTCCTTGTCATCTCCCCTCTGCTCTTTTACTTTTAATATCCCCATTTTCTCCACTCCTCACTATCTTCCCATTTTCTATTCTCCTCCTTTCTTTTCTCCTCATTGCCCCCCACTGCTTATTTTCTCATCTACTCATCGTCTCCCCCCTACCCGTTTTATTTTCTTAGTTCATTTTCTTCTTTCCTCATTGTCTCCCCTCTATTCATCTTCTTCTCTCCTCCTGTCTTCTCTCCTTGTGGTCTTCCCACTGCTCATTTTCGTCCTTTTCTTTTATTTGTTCATTTTCTCATCTCCTCCTCGTCTCGTCTCCTCTCAGCAAATGTCTTTCTAATCTGCTCATTTTCTTCTCTCCTCATTGTCTCTCCCTGCTAATTTTTCCTCCTTTTCTTTTCTTTGTTCATTTTCTCGTCTCCTCATCATCTCCCCTCTGCTCATTTGCTTCTCATCTCCTAATTTCTCCACTCTTCACTATCTTCCCATTTTCTTTTCACCTCCTTTCTTTTCTCCTCATTGTCTCCCCCCTGCTCATTTTCTCATCTCATCATTTTCTTCTCATCTCCTCATTTTCTTCTCTTTTCTTCTCTTTGTTAATTTTCTCCTCCCCTCAAAGTCTACCCTCCACACATTTTCTTCTCTCCTCATTTTCTCTTCTGCTCATTTTCTCCTCCATTTCTTCTCTTTGTTAAATCTCTCATCTCCCCATTTTCTCCTCTGCTCATTTTCTTTTCTACTCATCGTCTCATCTCCCCGCTGCTCTTTTACTTTTAGTTTCCTAATTTTCTCCACTCCTCACTATCTTCCCATTTTCCTTTCTCCTCATTGTCTCCCTCCTGCTCATTTTCTCCTTTTCTTTTCATTGTTCATTTTCTCATCTTCTCCCTTTTACATTACATTTATGCATTTGGTGGACACTTTTATCCAAAGCGACATTGCATGATATTATATTCTTTTGTGTCTTGTTCCCTCTGCTCATTTTCTTCTCATCTCCTAACCCCCCCCCCGACTATCTTCACTTTACTCATGTTCTTCTCTCCACATTTTCTCCTCTCCTGTGAGAATGTTGATAGTGCGGCTGCTGTTAGTCCTGCCAAGTCTCAGCTCATGTGAGCGGATCAACAGATGGCCAGCTACACTCGTGGTCTGAGAAACAAGCTACAATGCAAACACTAGATGTCATTTTGCATTTTTAAATACACGTCACACCCCCCTCCTGCAGAATGTCAGAGTCTGATAGCATCAGCCGGCAGATTCCTCAAACAGATTTGGTTTAAAATGCCTTTCCTCAAAGAGCACAGCAAAACACGAAACTGCTTTCAAACGATAACGTTGTTTGCTCATTTATTATCATGCTATTATACTTCCACAATATAACACGTATTTTTAATGAAGAATATAGGTCAGGTCTGAATTTTATCCAAATGACCAAAACATAGAACAACATCGCAGCTGCTTAAAGCAGATAAAATATCAGAGATTTGTGATATTAGCGGCAAAGCGAGTAATTTCAGTTTAGTTAGATTTTTATTTTATTTTGCAGCAATAAACCATGCAAATGAAGTCCAGAAACATGCTTTAAGAAACCTTTTTAACACACGTCATCTGAATTTTTCGATCATCATTCAGATGTGTAAAAAATCTGGTTCAGTGAGAGTATTGATGTATTTACACTTAAGCCGCTGTGAAGATTTCAAACACTAAAGTTTTTACAGTATAAAAAGATAGTGAGTTTATTCCCATATCATACGAGCTTTTAAAGTAATTCTCCTTCCTCACTTCAGTTTGCACCATCACCTCATTGACCTCTTCAATTTCATCAACTCCCAATATGTATCTTAAAAATTCAAGGAAATGTTGTGTGCTTTTTGAAAGCCTCACATCTTTCCGGTTGTCTCTGCATTTAAACACACAGGTCATTCGCTTGCAAAACCTGCCAACATATCAGGCTGTTCTTTGTACTTTGGTGATCGTATAGATCACAGGCTTCTTGCGTAAAATCCTCAGCTGAGAAATCAAACCTGTACAACGATGTCTGCTCAAAATAGCCGGCGATGGAGAAAGAGAGAGAGAGAAGACGAACAAGGGGCGTTTAAAATGCAAGGAAACTCTTCCTCGCTTTCCTCGGAGCTCCAGGATTTGGAGGACGGGGAGGCGGAGGGGTACGAACGAACAGCCGTCACTCTCTGTGTGCAATTTCATTCATCTAACAAGGCTCTGGAAGTATGCTAGAGAGGAGCGGGCCGATGATAATTGCCTTTAAAGACTGAGGAAGAGAGAGGAGAGGAGATAAAAGATCCGCACCAAAGAGCACATTAGGACATGGGAGGGGCTGGCAGAGCCGCTGAGGCTTTTCGTATAAATAGTCATGAAATGAGAAGTTTCTGCCAAGGATTGAAGTGAAGAAATTCTCTCGGCGGGGGCAGCGGGCCACACCAAATAATCCTTTACTTAGGTCCTATTCTGAATCCCATATTAGCTACAGAGATTTAAATGTAAATATGCCATTAGGCTGTCATTAAAGTGATCAAACTGCGCACCACACAGGTCAGGACAGCCACTGTTAATTTTGCAGGCAAAAGCTTTTTTCCCATCTCTCTTGAAATGTTAATAACTTTCTATTAGTTAATGTAGCGTGACTAAAATTCAAATTAGACATAATTTATTTTAATATCTGTGACTAGCGAGCCTGACCGTTTAGCCATGGTCTGCAGAAGAATACAAGATTGTAAATCGGACTCATTTGCATCGCATGGTTTTAGAACGCCTTGTCTCTCGCCTTTTCGCCATTGTGATGAGTCATCTCTGATCCTGGAGGTACAACTGTTCTTTAGTGAATATCGCCACACGTCACATTCAATATATGTCTTTATGAGCACGCGTTGGGGTGGGTGAAACCAGAAAATGACCCCAAGGGCTATCCAGACTAATATGGTAAAATGATGATATTGTTTCTGGTTTGGAATAGAATATGGTCCTAAATGACAAATGTCATGTGTTATCTAAGTAAGAAATATTTGTATAACAATTTCAATGTACAAGTGAGAGGGGAAGCATTTTAACATCATAAAACATCAAACGTCAAGATTGAATTAGATAGAATTAATGCGCCTGAAAAAACTTTATTGATCTTAATAACATGAACTAAAAGAAAGTACTGCTGTGTTAAAAATATGTTTGCTAGACTATATCCCAAGTAAAAAAGTGCAGCATACTACACTTAAACTGCTCTTTTTTCACACACTAATGTAATGTACTCATGTAGCCTACTAAATTTTAATCATACATGTGTCCTAAGGTGTGACAGCAACATTTTGAAAACAAATTGTTAGTATTACATTGTGTTATATTATTTATATTTATCATATAAAAAGCATAAGACAGATTTATCTTCATTGTCTCACCCTAGGACAATTTTGCATATTAGTCTGTCAACTACCCATATACAAAAAAATGTTTTTTAGTACTTTAGATATTTGTAAGAAGACCTAACTGTACTCAACTGTGCTATTTCGAGGACCAAAAAAACTAGTACAAAGTACAAAAAAACTATGTTTTAAGTACTATAAGTACAAAATTAATGTATGACAGTAGAGCACTTTAAGTGCATAATTGAATTGTATTTTAAGTGTACTGGAATTTTATTGCACAATATTGCTTCTTATCATTTCTCATGTCAGAAGATAGTTTTGATGCTTTCTGAAGACACGCTCGCTTTACTATCAGAAGTTGTTGATAGCGTCAAAAGGCAACTCCTGCATTCTGAGAGGCAGACAGAAATAGGGGCTGAGAGCAAGTAAGGGCCTGTTGATTGGAAACAGCTGGGAAAAAGAGGGAGGACGCCCGCTTTGGAAAAATCTGGGTGACCTCCACTGGCATGTGAAAGCGCATCTTCTCAGCTGCCAAACCTAACGCAAGTTAAGTGGGATCTGTGAGCCACGGCGCAGAATGGTACTAACAGCACTTCACTCGTACACCGCACGGATTAGATGACACACGAGCATTACTTTAACACCAGCTTTAGATACCCGAAGGAATGATCTTCCAAAGCTACACCAAATCCTTTGCTATACCTTCAAAAAACAAACCACTTCATCTTCCCCATACAAACTCACGCACAATACCGTCAATGACTAAAGCTTTTTACAGTTGAAATAAAAATGCTTTAGTAAATAAGTAAAGTAAGAACATAATCTGGTCAGGTTATCTTAACATGTCAATTTGTATCAGGCAATATTTGAGTAATTGCAGAATGGCAGAATTACATAGCAAACGTTAAAAAAAAGAAAAGTGATATGATAGCAACATCTACTGTATGTTTTGTAAGTATTGATCTTAATCAGGAAAATTCACAACGAAATTTTTTTTTACATAAAAAAGTAAAAAATCCCAGTTTTTCCATTATATTCTGATTCCGATACCTGAATTGTAAGTATCGGCCGATACCGATCCGATACTAGAACAGTTTTTTCCTGATCAAAACTATGACAAATTTATGAAAGTTGACTGAAGATACTTGAAAAATGTACATGAGTAAAATAAAAATTTTGAAGATTTTGGATCTCCCAGCTGCTTCCGATACCTGATCCAGCAAAAAACGGCCGTATTGACGCGATACTGAGTATAGGGATTGGCCCAACCATATTGTAATAAGGTCTATTGTTTCAATATTCAGTACATAAAAACTATACAAAAAATGTAGTTTACTTCTTTTTTGGGGGGTGTAGATTGGGTACCCTTAGAGAAAGCTAAATGGTTATTCAACTGGTCTGGCTTCAGTACACAAACATCACTATTGTAGTAAAAAAAAGCGCTCAAAACAATGCCACTAATACCATAAAATAAATATTTCTAAATATATGACCCGTATTAAAATGTGCCGTGAACCAGCCAAAAAACCGACACCCGTCACTGCATATCAGCTCAAATCTTTCAGATGTGAGTCTTATCTCTTAAAAACATCACTCGCAAACAAAGACAAGTGCACGAGCAAGATAAACAAACAAACGTCTTCTCTGCTTGTCCCTGTTTCTACTATATGATTATATAGTCTCAGAGAGAAGGAATAATCTCAGTCGCTCATTCTCTGATGGAGTCAAAGGGTTGAAACCCCTCCTTCTGTCCGGCCCCCGACGAGGAGCAGTTGTGCCATAGCACGGCCCGGCCTCATCTGTCTACACGTGAGTAATATTCATTTGTGCGATTTCGCCAACACGGTCCTCAGTCTTCTCAGTCCATTCATATTTTAAGAATCACACCAAATATTACAGTGTTTAGTATTTCAGAGGAAGTGCTTTGTGCATTTCGGCAGCGGTCGACTACCATTTAGCACCCTTCATCATAACGCAAATCTGCATTGATATTAATATTAATGAATATGCTAATAAGGGTGGCTTGATGGGGGGACACTTATTCATATTAGATTCATTAATGTAATGAATGCATGGCATTATCAGTTCCTGTGTTCCCGTGTCCTTGATATGCAATGAGGGCTTTAAGATCAAACGTAAGGTGTGTCTTTGCCGAGATTATATGTAACATTCAGGGTGGGCGAAATATGTATACATTTGATATAAAACATGTAATGTTCAACATTGAAGAAATCAAGTTAATTTGCATCGGGCACTTAAACTGCGTACCACCATTCAAAACGATATCTGTCTAATACGGCGCAAAAAAAGAGGGTGAAACCAATTTAACTAGTGGCCACCAAAGTCGTCTGCGGAATGATCGGCATTGAGATTCGGCCCGTGTAAGCCTCTTATCAATGGCGGCGTAGAACCCTGTCTCACTTCTGAATTTCAGAGATATAGCAATACAATAAATGTGACATTTTAAAGCTTTGGCTTTACTTGTTAATTGGAAACTCATTTTAAATTGAACTTAGGGAACTTAATAAGTGTGTGTTTAGATTGAAGACTGTTCAGAGCTGAAGGAGGTGGGGGGGGGATCAGAGCGCCTACTTTCATGCGAGATTGACTAAAGGTCTAGAATTCTGGGTCATTTTATTTAACTCCTAATCAAGAGGTATTCCAGGTGGGTTCCTTTTTAAGGTGATTTATGGCTGTCATATTGCAGTTTAATTTGGGTGCGGTATGAATCCATGCTCTTTTCATTTAGCTTAATATCACAGAGCCTGTGCCGCATTATCTCTAAGCATTACACAAAACGTGCACGCAAGTCGGTCTGGTAAATTGACAGAGTCGGGCGGGAGAAAGGAATCACGTTTCGTAGCCGACGGAGGCCAGCGCGCCAGGCGTATGTGAGTGGACGCTCGCTGCTTTGCATAATATCCCACTAACAGGCAATTAAATGGCTGTCCCTCCTCATCCACAGGTGACTGTGACGTCCCACCTCCAGCAATAAGATGAATGCAATTTGAACTGTTTAAAGCCGACTGAACTCTAAGCGCAGATCTGCGTGAATGTAATGAACGTCTGGCAGTTTGGGTTTTTCGGAGTGAAAAACGATCACTCGTACGCATACTACCTAACAGTCCTCAAATCAGTTTCATAAGAAGTGGGTGTTACCAGAGTCATTGAGAGAGAGAGGCTGTGTACGAAACCGCTCCCTATCTCCTTTGTAGGTTGCTCTATATCCAGTAGCGGTGTTAAACACCATGCAAATGCATAGGGCCCCGCAAGCTTGGGGGGCACCTATTGGCCACAAGCGGTTAAATTGTTTGATGCTTTTTTATAAGTGGAATATGAGTTCACCGTAGTCTAGAAAGCAAGCACTGAAATCTTGAGGGTTCTTTAGTAAAATGAATATTTCTTGATTTGTGTTCATGCTATTTAGTTTCAATAATTATTGATAACTATAATCATATTTTATTTTAAATTATCGAAATGTGCCCCACAATTTTTCGGGTAGTGGTCCTGCACTGGGGCACGGATACACAGTCATGTAGCGCGCATATCAAATATTTGATTACAAAACAAAGAATGTTTCTTCTTATACCAAACTGTCAACAATTTTGTGTGCTGTTCAAAGTAAAATAAATCCAGGTTATATATGTCTCACTAATAACATGTACTCAATATTATTGTTGCGCAATTAAAAATGTATTTATTTTTTTCATCTGTGGGGGGCCCCTTGACTTTCCTTAGGGTGCCTAAAATGATAAACACGCCCCTGACTATATCGCATTTCCGCCAATTATGTACTGGTGTCCGAAACATGGTGAACTACTTCAATCCCTACATTCGTTCACACTTTTTTTACCCACAATGCACTCTGATTGTGAGTGTCCCTTTGCTACCTCACTCACTAGGTGTAAGATAACGTTATGTCAAATGTCCGCGACAGTACTGTCAGACGCAGGTTATATAACGTCACTGTCCGAAATCGTTCACTCATTTTCATTCACTTCTTCCTGATATAGTTGACTCAAATGTCATTCGCTATATAGAGATCAGTGAAGGAGTGAGCGAGGGAACGGTTTCAGACACAGCAAGAGAGTCGCGATAATGGAAGTTCACATTTTTCAAGCGTCACGTGATTCATGGAGCCTTCAGATAGTTCCAGGAAGTTCATATAATTTTATTTTTATTCTTTATTTCTTCACATTTTTATTCATTTAACGCATAAAACTTATGTATTAAAATGTGTTGAACGTTTACCTCTTTTGGTCCGTTTAGATGCAGCTCCACGCTAGTAACTTCTGCGAACTATTGAGAGACTTCATGATCCGCCATTGCTGTGAACAATTTTTTTGCACTTTCAAAGCTCAGGAGATGTCTTCAGTGTTTTATTTAAGTATCAACTTCATCTCAGATATTTCTCCTTAAATTGCCTTGGAGAAAAAATAGAAACAAACGAGACACTTTTTTTAACACGTGAAAAGTATGATGTAAAATGAATGTAGATTGAACAGGTGAAATTTGATGAGAAATGTTTGAGTTCACATTGAGATCTTCAATGATATCGACTTTTGATTGCAGACTTGACAAATCTGAACTCAGTTTGACACATCGTCGACATATCATCTGAAACTAATCATGGAGACATTTGTGAGATTTCTGCTTCTTTTTCTTAAGTCGCACATGAGACTTTTGAAAAAGTTTCAACTTGCTCTTCATTTCATCGCATTGATGTAAAACAAAAGAGATAACAAAATCTCATCTGTCATTTTTCTTATGGTTCTTCAACAACATGCACCATAAAACCAGACTCGCGAGCTGATAAAGTAAACAGGGTCAATTTTGATTTCGTGTTGAACTGTTTAAAAAATATCAGATTAAATGCTCCAGTAAATTCAGACGATAATAATATCAAAGGCACGCTGAGCCAAGTACGCTGAAAAATGCCTAATTAACACACATACCTCCTGTAGTTTCTCAAACTGCCATCAGATGCAGCATCGCGGGGCCTGCAGCCCCCTCGGAGGGATCATTCCACCCCACAGCGAGGGCCGCTGCATGGGGGGAGCTCCATCATTTTACCCCCAACTCTCCCCACCCCCTCGCTAATGGCTGCTGGAGCTATCCAATCAATTGTGTCTGTAACACAGAATTAGAATTTAATATCAACTATTCGCATTTGTTTGCCAGGCCTGTTAACAAGTCAAACCTAAACAGACTAGTCTTTTCCTAAATATCATGTATGCATCAAACAGTGTGAGTGAAATCACAGGGGTTGAGTCAAAAATGGATAATCCCCAAAATGTAAAACAGCAGACTGTTTATGATCGCAAAGATAACAGCTTTTTTCTTTATTTGGTTTTAAGTGAGCAAGTGTAGCATACGGTACAAGCAGTGGCGGAGCTAGAGTTTTTCACATGGGGTGTCCTGGGGGTGGCCAAGGCAACTTCAGGGGGTCCATAGACCATGATAGAAAGTCAGTGTGTAACCCTAACCTGGCATCAAAAGAGAAATAATAATTAACTTAACCTGGTGTTTTTTGTAAAGTGATTTGGCTTAAAAAAATTATTTACATACTATGAATTGTCAGAGTCTCTATCTCGTAACGCACAACTAGATTCGTTACATGGCTGGTCGTACTATCGAGTAACGTAGCTGTATTTCAAACGCGAATGGCCCGAATGAATCGCGCTATTCGCGCATAGTTGGACGCTTGGACATTTTGGGTTAACTCGCTTCCTTCGCGCGTCAAATTAACTTCACTGCAGACGCGAATTCGCGTCATGGGAGGGGCTCCTGCCAGGCGGCTCCAGTCTCGTTTATATATATTGCTCAAATTGTGTAAAGATCGTTTCTGACAATTTGGCAGATTAACCGACCTCCTCACTCACTTTCTTCCAAACAAGATCCTTTTTATTTATGTTTCGATCATAGTACGATGTATTGTACATCTCCAGGTATCCACATACAGCAACGATGATTTTGTCCTCCATTGTTGTTTGGGATTTCTGCCTCCGCGCGCAACATCATAATCTGAGCAAGATCCTCATTGGTTAACGCGACGAAAGTTTTTCCCAAAATTCAGATTTTTCCACTCGCGTCATTCGCGCCGCAAGTAGGCCTATCGCGTCTTTGAATTGACTAAACATGTAAATCACTCGCGCTTGACGCGCCATTCGCATTTGGTCTGAACACAACATAAGAGTTTCAAAGGTATCTTAACATTTAAACACTGGTGGTGGCTGTAGCTGACGTTAGCCTACATTAAGTTAACAGGTAAATAGTGTAATGTATTGGCACTGCACTGTTTATGTGTATATAACTTGCCCAAATGTAACGTTAAACATAATGTTTAGGCTAAATCGGGAACCGATCTCTCTTATCTGATAAACCCGTCTAGCGCCAACATTCATGTTTACTCATACAGCGACTTCACTTTCAAAATTATTTTTGCAAACAAAATCCCGATGCCTAGTGTTAAAACTAACCTTATGCGACATTTCCTTATTCTTCTGTTACTCGCATCACTTTCGTCCTTGATTAATTTGAACGCGAAGTGCGGCACTGGACGATTTTTCAGCATGTGGTGAAATGAGATGTCAATCATCATTAAACTGCCCAATAAAATTTGAGGTGGCACTCGGGGTGGCCAATCAGATGTCTGAGGGGTCCAGTGCCACCCAGGACACCCCTCTGGCTCCGCCACTGGGTACAAGTTACACAGAAGGTTTATGTACATATCAGATTATTCAATTGAATCAGCATTATTTTATGACTGTTTGGTTTAAATATAAAACAATAATATTTGTTTTGCAAAAATAAAGGGTATTAACTTATGCTTCATTGTGTTTTAAAAGACTCTTACATGCATGGGTGCATTTTGTGTGCCCATAACGTGTGAATCTGATATTATTATACTAATTACTTTACCTTATGAAATGGTTTTACTATAATACAATTATAGAAAGCATTTTTTAGCAGCCTGATAACCATAAGCATTACAATAGTTTTACTACAGACATCATGGTAAATTTACTATGGCAACCAGTCTAGTGTGTTGTGATACTAATGTTCTAAATGAAATCTTGATATTGATCAAATTAAATGTTGTCCATATTATTTTCTTTCTAAATAGTGAACATGTTATAAAGCTCTACTTTCTAGCTATTTAGGTTAAACTTAGTTTCTTTCGTGTATTTACGCATTCGTCGGGTAAAATATGATTAGGGCATCTTGTTAAAAATGGTGGAGTGAAGAAGTGACTCTTATTCTTAAAGATGGATGGGCGGCACTTGGGTGTCACTGAGCATTGTGTTTATTTAAAGCTGGTTTTGTTGGTGAAGGATCTTTCTGGGCAGCAGTTGGTACCCGGTTCGGGAGGAGAGGAGGACCACCGCCGGGCGCCTGACAGTGATGAAGCGCGCGCACACATGCACGCAGATTCATCTTTAGAGAGCTGCAGCAGCCAGAGCGAAGATGAGGAGAGGGTGTGACCGCGCAGAAGTACAGTCAAACTCCGACAAATTGCAGTATATTACACTGAAAAAGTTAGTTATAAAAATTATTTTTTACAGAAATGAATCAGTGTTTGAATTATGCCTTAAACATTTCTTGCTGTAATTGTAACTTAAGTATTATATTATAAAAAAGTGTAACGTTGCATTTGTTCTTTTAAGTATTCAAGACATTCAGAATTGTGTCCTGGTAAAGTTCAGGTACTTAAACTTTATGAATTATAACGTCATTAATTATAACGTCATTATTTACGGAATGGGATGGAAATAAAGAAAACAAACTTACACAGCGGAAATAAAGATTCAAAAGGTAAAAAAATTCTTTGAGGGGACATAAGGTATAAAGCATTATATATAAGTGTGTGTGTGCGAGCACATGAAATGACAGAGGTATGAATTTATTTATGTATTCAAGCTGCCCTCTGCTGTTGATTGTCTCCATGACAAGACAAAGGTTGATGAAGAGTGAAGATATTAATCTCTCATTACATGTGTGGAACCAAACACTCCGTGAGAAACAAAATTCATCTTGTCCTGTGTAACATATGTGTGACATTAACATTTTGATTATTAAAGGGACAGCTCACCCAAAAATGAAAATTCTTTTATCATTTTGTCACCCTTTGTCATTACAACGCTGTATGACTTTCTAACTACTGCAGAACACAAAAGAAGATGTTTTGAACAATGTTAGTAACCATACAACACTGAACACCATTGACTTCCATTGTATGAACACAAAATCACTGAAACGTTTCTCAAACGATCTTCTTTTGTTTTCCACTGAAGAGAGTAATTTAAAGGTTTTGAAAAACATAAGTGTGAATAAATGATAGAAAGTTACGTTTTTGCATAAACAATTGCTTTAATAAATGCACAGGGGAGGCCGTGGCAAATTGTCACAGGAGGCAGTTGCCACAAGGGACATACAGTATAAGCCAATATGCAAATTAGACCAATTGCAAAATGCTTTGTTTTCACTAGCATTCAACTGTCCTTAAAACTGTCCTAAATTAAAACAATTTGTGTCATTCTACAAGATAACTTTTTACGTTAACGTCTTGTTGCTAGTATCTTTTGGGTCAATAATAAAATGACAGTCATACATTAACAAAAAAGTCAGTTATGTCATAAAGATTTGAACTTTTAGCAAAATAAGAGATTGACACCATACATTTGCACTATTTTCTAAATAGCTTTGAACTTAATTGCTTTACTGTTCTTCTTTAAAAAAAAAACTAAACCGGCTGCACAATGACAAAATCTAATCACTGTTAAATGAACTGTATCCTGCTCCTGAGCAATAACGTTAGAAATGTTCAATGGCTTTTCTGATCAAACCTTTACAAAATATGTTTTGCCCATGTCCTCCTGAGACCATACATTTATGTCTTGTGCCTTTTTAATTTCTCTGAGACTATACATGCCACGGTTATAAGATATATCTGCCTTGAAAAGAGGACACCCTGTTCAGGGTTGAGCCAGGACAACTTCTGATTGAAAGCGTCTTCAAAGCATCAAAAGGCACAGACCGTTCTTACCCATCTGTCGGGTGTAATACTGAAGTATAAAGTGGTTTCACCAAAGCTCAGAATTTCTATATGACTCGTGGATAAAATGCTAAAACTGATGGAGGTGATTGTAACCGCACAGAGGGGCTGTGTGTATCTGTGACCTTCCATACGCTCATCCTTCCTCAAGGACAAGAAGATTCTGTTGAGGTAAATCAATAAGCCATGATAGAATGTGAGCTGGAGTGATTTTGCCGTGTCTAAATGAGTGTGCTTATAGATATATATACATAGATGCCTCATTAGTGACTCTATCCACAAGTCATCCGTCATATTGGAATGGTCAAAGTTGGTCTGAGAACATGTTGACTGCGCGTCTGCAATAGTATTTGAACGCATGTATCAAATGTAACGTGTTGTGTTGACTCAAACATAAAAACGCTAAACTGACATAATACTAAAAGACGAATGCGCTAGGAAACACAACATTTAAAAATGACCATACTTTGAAAAAGTTCATTTACATTTATGCATTTGGCAATTTACATTGCATTATACTTTACATTTGTATATGAGTGTGTTAGGGATTTCAAGGGAGAACCCAAGTGCAGGCAAGCACGAGACGGCAGGTAGGGGTTAACAGATATTTTAATAACAAACAAGACTACAAAAACAGCAAAACAAAACCCACGAGGGGGAAAACAGGAAAGTAATAATTATAAACAAAAGCAAGAACACTGACTAAACTAAACTAAGAAAACAAACACTGGGAACAAACACTAAACTAAGACTTACTAGACACGGGGAACAGGAACTAGGCAAGACGTATAGCATGTAGCACAATAGCATACACAGACGAGGGACATCAGGACTCAAAACAGCAAGTAGCAAACAAGGTAGACGAGGTACATCATACAATGAACGAGCGACGAGACAAAGAAACATGAGGACTCTTATAGGTAAGGTAATTAACACAAACTAGGAAACAGGAGGGTAGGGCAACAATGACGTGACTCGGGGAGAATATGGAAGACCGCAGGTGTCACAACCATCTCTCCCCACAAGAAACAGAGGATTCTGTATGATTCCACCTCTAAACCAAGAAATACCTGACAAGGAGAGGTGGAACCATGACAGAGTGTGTGCAATCCCCTGGGATCGAACTCATGGCCTTGGCATTGCTAGCACCATGCTATAACCATTGAGCTACAGGAAAGCAATAGAAAATAAATGCAAAGAAAACACAAAGCAACATATTCTCACCTGTGAAAGATTTCCCATTTCTTCAGGGATATAAATCTCGTTTTTTTTTAAACCAGAGGCCGTGCAATGTCTTGGCATCTTGGAAAACGTTTGATTTTTGCTGCATGGGACCACAGCAACTGAAGTGTTGACCGTTCCAAGATGGCAGATACACTTAATGTAGCATCTACCTATAAGTATCTATGGTATCGCCTATCAAATCAAGAGGAGGACTTTTATGACATCTACACTCAAAAAAAATGAACTGTCGCTGTTGTTAGTTTTACACAACCCATCCTAGTTCACAGTACATAAAGAAGGCAAGTAACTACATTAACGTAAGTTAACTATGTTATTTATTCAAAAAATGTAGTACTGTCGTCTTAGTTGACAAGTGTTTTCTGGTCAACTTAACATTGTCGAGTAAAACGCAAAACCCTATAATATTGGACCTATTGTTGACTTAATATAAACAAGTTAATTCAAGGAGACTGGATGAGGGGGATTTCCAGCATGCTTTGGGTAAGACTGCATTTAGGCAGCAAATTATTTTAAGTGTTTTTCAGTAAAGATAAAGACTTGTTTGTGCTTAATGTTCATTTATCTTTGAGGTGTATAGGGTTGCCATTGTTTAGAAGAGTGGTACATGGGCTGTGAGAGGTTAAAGCGTGTAAATGATGTCTATTGCATCATTCAATGAACATTAACTGTGCTAATGCCAGTACTGAGATGCCTCTCATCTGATTTGCTCATTGTGTTTTGACTTACATGTTATACATCTGTCAATAATTTATGTATTACATCAAAATAAGGAATTAAGAAGGATATATATTAAGGTTAATTAACTTAAAATTCCTGCTACGATCTGAATGGTTTGGATTTTCTCGACTACACTAAAATTTATTTAGTTTGTACAACTAAATTGTTAATTGTAGAAACAACTCAACATATTTGCATGCAACCACCTGATACTACTTTTTTATGTAAATCCTAATATCCAACAAATAAGTTTTTAAGTGTACATAACAGCTCATTCAATGGCTCGATTCACTCAGGCCGTCACCGTTAAAGCGTCTCAATCACTTTGAATGGTTGACATCACGCATGCTAACCTGAAAGTTGGGGCGGTTGCATCACTAAGGTTATGCGCAACAGAAGATGAATATTTTTTTCATTTTTTCATATTTTTTTTTCATATTTTTTGTCGTGGTCCAATGTGGTTCTCAGTTGTCACTACGAGAGATCCCGCCCCCTTGATAGGCTTTTCTCAATAGGTGACAATTACACTGGTGTTGTTAATGCTCTACATCATAATCATTGAAGTCAGATCAGCAAGGCCCTGTTCCATATGCAAACTAGGCCGACATACTCCATCCCAACCCCTTTCCACATCTGCATCTCATTAGAATTCCCTTACAAAACAACAGAGACCTGCACCCCCTGATGCGTCAGCTCATGTATACGTCGCCAATAAGATCCAGCGCTCAAAGTCAAGTGCCTCCCACATTGAAAGTCGGGGCGATAACAAAGCATCCCCGCTTTAATACGCCGGCTCCTCTACACGAAGGCCCTCTTTAAAAGGAAATTGTGGTTTTTAACCTCAGAATATTACCTTCTTTATTCTCCGTCTCTTCCCGCGGGCTGTGGGTAAACGGCGGCGAGGTATTTGGCAAGGCCGGAACAGACCCGACTGATAATCCCGTCTCTTTAAGCGCTGATAAGACGAGCAATTTAATGTAATTATAAACCTGGTGGCACAAATGGAACGGCAGTATTTTCAAATGGCGTAAAACGCTAAAAGACACTCGGCGATTTGAATCGCGCTCCTCCAATTACCTCCCGGATGACAATACAGCCATGAAAGTAATTTTGCTCAAAATTTGACATTATCAACATAATTGGCTCTCACGGAAGGCTTGCGTGACACATTCATCACATCGCCGGCTATAAATACAACAGAGGAATGCGTTAAGAGGCCGAGCAAACACAGCTCATCTCTCAAATAAACGTTGTTGACTAACACTATCATTACCTCGCCGCTTAATTACTTTTTGCTTTTTTGATTTAATTGCTTCAATAAAAAGAACCCGTAATGCATTTTTAATTACACTGTCCAAGTGACCTATGTAGAGAGAATTTTACAACACTGGGCCAATAATTAGCCTGTCATCGCTCAGTTAGCGAGTATTGTGAGGCTGTCCCCTCGCCGCCCGGCCCGGCCACGTGAGGCTTCCGTATTTTAGCTCTCATTCTTTTTTACAAAAGCGTGACAATAAGAGCGGCATGAGAAGATGTGGGTTGTCTAATTTGGGTTGTGTCTGCTATTCATAGTCTCTGGCACGGTGAAATCTTCTGGGATCTGCGGTGAAAGGCGCGAGGATTGGGATTTGAGACGGCCTCCGGATGACCCTCAACTATGGACAGAACTTCCCAACTATACAAAACTTGATACCCAACACAACGAAAATGTTCCAACTCTTAACTCTGATTGGATGAGACACTTTATAGACCTCTGGAACCTGTTTCCAATTGCTCTCCTTTTAATCTCATCAATGTTTACGAGATATCAATGAGATCCCGTCTGTGATTCTCTCGTTAAGGGAAGCACCTCAAATACTGTAAAATAACACACAGCCTTATTTTATCATCAGCAGCGTCACACCTGAAGCTCTAAAAGATCTTGGAGGGTAAAGAGCAAAACAACCTGCGCTCACTGCGTTCTTTCCACTCACTGAGTTTAATACACTTCTAGACGATTGCACCTCGCGGTTCATCATATTCATACAAAGAATGTGTTCGCTGGCTCTCCGCATTAACCTGCGTCACTGAACAAACACAGCGAAAACGTGCCACACCATCCTGACCCTTCCAGCTCTTCATTCACAGATATTATTTCTGATACAATAAATAAAACCGGGACCGGCAGCATCTCTGGGAAACAATATGTGCCGCTTCTCCCGGCTCGGACTGTTCCAGAGTCTCAGATCATTGCACACAATGTCTGCTGAGCAGAGGCGCTCTGTGCCAGCGTGTGGTCCGGCTTGTGCGCTTGTGATGATAGCCAGGTGGAAACATGGTGATATTTGTAATATTTTTAGGGCGGATGTCTTTTTATGTCATCCCTTGCTGAGAGTGAGCGCTGATATTCTATCAGGTTACACTTCAATAAAGATCAATCGGAGTCGGGGTGGTCTCATGACGGACTATCTGTAATGACCTTTAGGCAGGACGGTTGCTTTCTGTTTTTTACACAGGTTGGTAAACCAAACTCAGTATTCAGTTCCTTCAAATATCTAGGCTGTTTATAGAGTTCGTTCCCCTAAAATAAAATTATCATCATTTAAAGTTCTTAAAATAATTGTGTAATTTATTCTCCCTTTCATGTCATTCAAAACCTGAATATGACTCTTTCTCCTGGGGAACACAAAAGATATTTTGTGAACATTTTTGTGTTCAAACAATGGAAGTCAACAGGGTTCAGTGTTGTTTGGATACTCTTCAAATATCTTCTGCTGTGTTCTGTAGAAGAAACAAATTCATTCAGGTAGCAAATTAAATGAGGGAAAAATCATTTTGGGTTGAACTATCCCTCGAACAACATTTCTATACATATACATCTTCACTATTTTATTTTTGGTTTAAAACTAACAGCATCCAGGTTTGGAATTGGATTATTGTTGAGTAAATAATAAATCAGTTTATGATGGGAAAACTATTCTTTTAACTCTTTCCCAGTCAGCAAATAAAAAAAAACCTGCAAGCACCAGCTAAGATTGACAGATTTGTCTAGGAATATGAACCTACTATATACCAAATAAAAGATCATTTTATAAGAGATTTTTATCTCCCTCCAATATAGGTAGTTTTCTTCAAAATGACATTTTAACAAAAACCTAAAGAAAATTAGTTTTGTCAACAATTTCTACGAAAACGGATTTTTTTGTTCGTAGATGCTATACCCTTTCAAAAGATGTTTAACAGCAGTCCCTACAGTACACTTTCAGAAACTGATACAAAATCTGTCACTGGGGAGGTACCCTTTCAAAAATGAGACTTTTGCACCTAAAGAGTGCATGTTAGTACCCGGTAGCATGTTAACCACCCTGCAAACCCAATCCAAATGCGCAGGGCCCCGTAAGCTTGGGGGCCCCTAGTGGCTACTCAGATGTATGCAATAAAGCGTGCGTATTTAAGCGTTGCTCAAAAACGATAGAAAGCAAAAGAAAATAAATCTAATACTAATTTTACGAATATAGCAAAACAATGCTATGAAAAGAAGCATGAAAAGAATAATCGTGCACGTTTTTAATTCTTATACTGTAGCTAAAAGCACTCTGTATTATACTGAATAAAACAAAGGACACTTTTTCATCCCGAAACCCAAGTAGGTTTATTCTCAAAACAAATTGTATAGAATTTTGTGCTGTTATGTGGTTTGCAATGTAAATTAAATCCAGTTTATATTTGTATGCATTTATGTCACAAAAATGTTAAGCAAGGTGTGTGGGGCCTCAGGTCTTGACTTTGCTTAGGGCCTCCAAAATTGTAAACACGCCAATATTAGTACCTATGGATACATACTGGTGCCAAATGTATAGATGGTTTCATCGGACCCAAGCGCCTGGTCTGTGTTCGGTTATAACAATTTATTTTATATTTAATTTATAATAGCATCATTAATTTCGACTAATATTTCATGTATATTAATTGCATTCATAACTTCCTGTAGACCTCGGCAAAGAATCAATGACTGGGCCACCTAACTTTTGTGTATATTGTTGCTGCTGAAACCGTCTATACTGCATATATCTAAATAGGACTTATCAGGACCTATTTAAAGGGCGCCGTATACAAATATCAGCTTCTGTACCTTTTCTCTGAAAGTGTCTATATAAAACTGAAAAGATGGAATGCCGGGGATATGTCATAATTCTCTTTAATGGCGTGAACAGATTTTCCTTGAATCCAATTTTTTTAATCCGTCTATGTTGATCAAGTGAGGTGTCATTTTTATTAAAGCAAATATACAGATATGAATGTAAACTGTGCTTTAGAGCGTCTGTCCTTTGGGCAGCGCACCGAGCCATGGCAGCACTAGCGCGGAGAGCTCTGACCTTGTTATTCTGCTACGGCACTGGCAGGCAGCCATATTGATTGAAGTATTTCTGGACTTCTCTCCTGAATCTCCAGGTGGACTCGGATGCCTCGGTCCCTTAGAACCTTAAACCAAACGCTCCTCGTCTTAAATCCCTCCATCCCATGAGCGAAAGAAAAAAGAGGCAAGTGAGAGTAGAGAAAGAAGGACCGCCGCTGCCTGGGGACCGTAGGAGAGAGAGGAGGGGGCGTCTACGATTCGCACTGCTGAGAGCACGGACAATTAGAGCGCTCCCCAATGCCTCTTTGCTCTCTGGCTGCCTGGTGGGTTGCACCGCGGGCTGCGAGCTGAGGGATCGGCGCCTGGATGGGCCTCGGGCCGAGAGCTGGGGGAACACGTAATCCGCTACCCCCACCCCCGAGATCTTCAGAGGGGCGGGCGAGATCGAGCTCTATTGGACAAAGACGGTCTCTCTCTCTCTTTGCTTTAAGACTATGGATTCACACACGATCACACACACTGATTGGTGCCATCGAGAGTGGATTTTCTCTTGACTGGATGTCAGAGGACTTTTTTAAACACACTCGGAGTCAATTTGTGGAAACATACAAGACGTTTTTTTGAAGAACTATGTCAGAATGCATCTTTTGATATGTCTATTAAGGGACTATAGAGATGGATTATACAGTAGCAGTGCAGTCGTTGACTCATGTGTCACGACCTAAATACCGCTTGCGGTTTGTTCTGAATAAAAAGAGAAAACTATGCAAAATGCAATTAACAAAGTGTATATGATTGTACATACAGTAGTTAGGAAGACAGAATAACAGAGACAAGAACATGCTTTCGATATATTTAGACACTTATTATTTCACATTGTAAAACAATGATGAACTTATTAAAGCTATAAACAATGCTTGGGGTCCCGTCTATTCTGTGCTCTTATTGGCTCCTTTTTATCATTACTCATTCCAATATTATCAAAAAACAAAAACTCTGTGAAATGTAGGTCTGCTCAGCTTTTCTTATACAGCGCAAGTAATAGAAAAAGAGGATAAATGTAACAGAAAGGAGCGAACATAACAGAAAGCGAAGATAAATAATACGAAAAGAATAATATTCATAACTACATTACTGTGTAGACTATTTAACAATGTCTCACTTTACATTTTGAATTTATTGCCTCAAATCGAGCGTGTGGTTTTAGTCTGAAGAGCGGATCTAAAGTACTCCCTCTTGGCTCCAAAGCCTATAAAGCTAAAAACCAGTTTGCTTTGCACCCGCCTGGAATTAAGGCCGACTCTCTCCGTGAAATTCCCCTGGCCCGTGACACAATTTAACAGTTCACCGTGTTATACCTATAGATACGTTACTTTGATGTACTGTAGAATCGCTCAGATGAACAACACGCACCAAATCGCCCCGGCTGAATATGACAACGGTCGAAACAAGCGGCCTAATTAGGGTGCTACATGTCTGAGAATGCACAGGCGAACTTAGCACAAATAGGAAAAGGTGCTTTCAGCCCGGCGCAGTCCACCACCTCAGTCCCTTAATGTATTACCGGCCGCAACCGCAATCACCGGAGCCACATTTAAATGCTGATGATACGAGAGAGACGGGGCGCAGGCCGGCGAAAAGCCATGCGAGAGGTGATTTAAAACATTGGTCCTAATGAGACTGACCGCTGGCCGTCTGATCTGAATGTGATGGTGGAAATTAGATGAGGAAAGAGGTCAGATACTGCGGCGGAGAGGCCACGGTACAAATGAAACGGATTCTACGACGCGGCTGTCAGGCGCTCTGTTTACTTCGTATTGAGAAAACAGTGGTTTGCGAGCTTGCGGCGCAGACAAAATAATCAATCGGTTTGTTTCTGTGTTGGGAATGTGTTTTGCGAGGCTGTGGGCGTGTGTTTTCACCAGCTGGAACGGGTCCACAGCAGGTGAAGAATAGATTGCCTCAGCTGTGTCTTTCTCACTCTTGTGAAGCCGTATACACACTCCACATCTCTCCGCACAACAGCATGGACACCTCACACACCATCATGGAGAAAAACAACCTATCATCTACAATCAACCCAACATCTGCCCCCTTTTAATAGCTCCAGTCGCGGAAGTTGCACGAGTTGCCTCTCTACTTCTAAAGCTGATGAAAACTCACCTCACAATTGATTTCAAGAGCACGCTACTCTTGTAATAAGCATTAAAAAGAAAATCCTTAAACGTAGAATGAAATAGTCGGATGTAAATTACTTTAAAATTAATCATGAGTGAAAAAATGATGTTTGCCTGCACCTCAGACTTCAGATACAAGTCATCTTTACTTATAGACCTCTTCGCAAGATGTAAACACTCGGTTCACAAGCACGTCGGGATTCATATCTCACATACATAATTCATCTTAAAGATAGAAATGATAGAAAATTAGAAATTAGAAATGTACTGTTGGTAGTTCAAACGTTTGGAAGAGTTAAAAAATTCTTGGACCGGTGTTGTTTAAATCTTAAGAAGTGGTCTAAACAGTGGTACATACAAAGCAGATTGCTTCAAAGCAGCTTTACAGTAAAAGAAATTGATATTTTATACATATTTTAATGTAAAATAGTACACACGATACAGAAAGTAAACTCTGGTTGAGTTTGATAAGTTTCAATTATTAACAATTATTAACATTCACGGATCACATCGTTTCATCCTTAAACTTTAAAAGTAAAAAAAAAATCTGACAGAGTATTTTAATAGGAACCCAGAGATTGTTGAACATTAGGTGCAGGATGTAGCAATGCATCATGGGATTGTTTACTCTATCAGCAATACATGCAATACGGTCTGAATTCAATTCAATTGCAACCGTGCTCACTGGGTTTTGGAGTGTAGAAATATCTGAATTTGGAAATTCGAAAGGCAGAGCTCATTTTAGTCTAAACATCAATCCGAGTATATCTGAAAAAGGCTTGTGAAAAATCAAGCCTTCTGCCAAATCCATTAGGACCAGTTCAACCATATCGTCTGGAACACGAGATGAAAGCAAAGAGCCAGCAATCTTACGCAGGGCCTCGGAATGACGCCGAGTACCTGATCCCTGGCATTTTGATTGACAGCTACTGACCACCACTCAACTGGCCCCGGCGTCTTCAGCTTGCCGAGCGCAGCGGGGGCTGTCGAGTCTCGGGGAGCCGTGCAATCAACTGGGCCTTACAGAGATAAACAACGCTCCAGACCAAAGGCACGTATCGCACAGTTCCATCACGCGGTCTAGCAGGGTTCACTGACTTCACTGTTTCAGAAATTGCAGGATGGATTCAAACAGAGGCGCGGACTTCATTGTTCTGTCGGCTGGTAAAGGTTGTGATGGAAAGACAGATTCCCGGAATCCTCAGACTGGGGGATTAGAATGCACAGAAAGATGCATCAAACGCATTTATGTAAAACAGCATGCAAACTCCTACTATTAGAGTAAAAGTCCTTTTCGAAGCTCAGAATTGATTTTGCACATTCAAACTAAACTAGAGAAGCTAATTCTGCACACACAAAAGAAAAGGAGCGCCGAGCAAAACCGGGCGATGATAGATGCAAGGCCACTGCGGAAAGTTTCTTTTAACATATTTAACAACGCCTCGACATCAATTCTCAGTAAATGACATACGGGAAAACCACAAAAGTTGCTTGCCCGTCCTTGGGCGTGTGATTAGCATACCAAAAATAGCGTTCTCCAGCTCAAAACAAACAGTTAAATAAATAAACAAAACTGGCATAATGCAGGTTACGTAAGTGTCATCTTTATCTGGTAAACATTCCCACGAGCAATGCAAAGAAGCACCCAAGAGCATTTACATCCCTAATTTAGCCATCCATTAAAGAGAAGGATGCTTTCATAGTAGCGGCGTGTTTATCGGCCGTCTTGCGGGATTCATTAGATCCGACGCTGCCTTCAGAACATAATCTATTGCTTAATTAAACTTCCCAAATATGAAATTTGAACCCATGAATAAGAAGAGAAGTTATCGCTTTGTTGTTTCTCCTTTGCACAATATTTTAATGAACACAAACTCCAGATACATTACCATTTGCATGTAAATAAAGCTTTTCCTCAACCACTTAAGGGCTTTGATTTGACTGCGCCGGGCTGTAAGTCATGTTTTTTTCTGCTTGATGTATCTCTGAAGGATACGAATTGAAGCTCATTGACTGCGTTGGGAAATTTCACAGCTAGTGGCTCCGTCGCACATCATTGCGAAGTGTGAAATTTTAATCAGCGATGTTGTGAAGAAACAAGGATCGTCCGTCGACCATAATTAATGACTTCTGTCATAGAGATTAGGCTGGCAGATTTGAATGCGCCACTGTTTTAAAGAGCGAGAGAAAATGCATTAACTAAATTGTATGGCATGAAGCGCTGGTGAATTACAGACGTCGCGCCGGCGTGTCAGTTTGTGTGCGTCTGTATTCTCTGTTGTATTGGACGCCGGTCGATTACGTTTAATTGAACAGCGGATTCTGATGCTCTAGTTCGATGGCGTTCATTTCACGCAGAGCTTACTGATGCGTAATATTCTGCAAATGATTGCATGAGACAAAAAGTTTGTTTGCGTTGGACGTCTATGATAAACTTATGTCGCCTATCTTCATGCATCTCTTCTGCTCATATCACTCTCGTTACATAAAGCGAACTTATTATAGTGTATATATTAAATATACTACCATGGGACTCGTAGGCCCCAGGAAAGAAATGAAATGGCTTTCTTACTCCCTAAGCATCACCGTGTGATCTTTTATTAAAACGTTTTGGTAAAATATAGTCTATTTGCAAAATCAGATTGTCAACAATTATGTTTATTGTGTTAATTAGCTCTGTTTTTTGAGTTATCATTACTTAATCAAAACAACCCAATTGTAGTTTGATTAATATTAGCCTACTTGAAATGCAAAAAAAATGATTTTGGACATTTTTTAAAAACGTTGTTATCAGTTTTCGCAGAGAAATTAGATATTAGATACAGATATTAAATGATATAATGATAATTATTAATATCTATTGTTAGACCGGAGCACAGAAATGAAACATTTCTATTTTACTCTTCTTCCTTTTTTTATTTAGAGAGAAATAAAGCAGAAAAGATGCGTTTTACTACATTTTACTTAGTAATTCAAAGAAAAAACTAACAAAACATCCTGATCAGCCATTTCAGAGTGAATATACACTACCGATCAAACTTTCTAAACCACATGACTGAAATTGATTAATAAAACTTGACCTGAAGGTGTACGTCTGCTTAAAGTTTGTACACAAAAATGTATTGTGCAAGCATGTAAGTTTCTTTCACAACAAAAGCAAATACTGTTAAAAAAACAATTCCTTAAAATGGATGACTTGGCCCCAAATAATGATGAAAAAATCTAATAAGAGTCCAGAGTAAATAGAAACTTCTTCAAAACATCTCAGGATGAGATCTCAATATGCTGCCTGACTGAATGAGAAAAAAAAATATTTCTGGAAATTCATTGCAAAGGATGACTACAATAAACTTGTCAAAATAACTTTATCATTACGTGTCAATTCAGAGTTTTGATGAGTATGCTACTCGTCTAAAATCTGAAAATAAATACTAAATGAGAATAAGTGACCCTAAACTTGTAGATTGGATCTGATATTGTTTACAGGAGCTGTGTTTCAAGAGCCATTTATTTCTCCGACCAGCTCATTAATATGCAAATAGTGAATTGAATGTTGTTATTTTCCAGCACAGTAATCTGGTGCTGTTTATCCAATCACCAACTTTTATTTTACTAGCTTGAATTAAAGAGCGAGAGAGAGATTGTGCTTCGAAGCATGCACACATTTTGAAGTGGCCGCTAATCACAGATTGCAAACTCAAGTGTAGCCTGGAAGTGGCTGGCCCCCATTACGCTGCGCCGGTGCCCTCGCTGCGCCCCGAGTTGTGTTTCTGGCCCTGGGGTGACCCGCGGGCTAATTCCGGCAATCAATATTTTAAGTGCTTCCTGATTCACTTCTGTCACATCCTGTGGCACGGATTTTGATATGTGATTAATTTAATAGTCCGAGAAGCATTTCAGAAGGTAAAATGTGTAGAACAGACTGATTACTGATTGTTAATTGCCAAGTGTCTTAATTTCAGACGAAATGTGAAAAGTGTATTTCAGGACACTTAGCCGTTATGAATCTCATTGCTGAAAAAGAAAAACAACAATAATGATTAAGGTTTACTGCCCTCGCTGATTTGTGCCTAAGACCCTTGAATCAAATGCGCATGAACTAAAGTGTTAAGATATTCTTGACCGGCTCCAAAATCAAAGTTTGCGGAACAATGCGATACACAATATGATAGAACTTTAGGTTTGTAAAATTACTTAAAATCTTATTCAAATGGCGCGGAAAAAAGTAAGACACCATTACAAATTTTCATTTAATGAGCATTCCTGCACTGTAAACTTTTTTGCTGTAGTTATGCAACTAGTTGCCAGTAACTTACTGTAGATGAATATTTATCTAATTTACGGGCAACAGTTTGTTCAAAGATAAATCAATATTTAACATTAAACGATACGATAAAATAACAGCCTCATGCAAAGCATTCTGGGACACCAGAAATCAACATAAAGCTTTTTTTCAAATTTTGGTTCCCAGAATGCTTTGCATTAGGCTGTTATTTTATAGTTTTTTCCTGTAAGGATAAAGACTTGTTAATGTTCAAGGATCATTCATCTTTAAACAAACTGTCGCCAGTAAATTACATAAATGTAAAGCCAAAAAGATTTGTTTCCTAAATACATGTAGAAATGTAGAATGTATTGCATTGCTTAACAGTGAATATGAACTTATTTTCTGTGCAGTATTTGAGGTCTAAAAAATACAGAGAAAATATTTTTCTGCAAATAAATGCAATAGAATGAATATTTTTATTTGAAATTTGATAAAATATTGTCAGTAGTTCACAGAATGAAACATCAATGATTGTTTTGCCTAAAGACATACCTTTAAATAGTAAATTCATTAGTAAATGGTCTCTTTTTTTTCGAGGCATTTAAAATCTTAAAAAGGTTTAACCAACATACAACTCGTGACTGTTAACAACTTATGTGTTTGCTATGCAACCAACCAACCGCTACGTGTCAGTCTCTCTGCTATCTTCATAAACCTGACACTTTTACTATACAGAACTTTTGAAGTACTTAAATCATTTAGTGGTGTGTGTCCTGCTCTGTTAGACTTAGTACAGAATGTCAAAAAAGTTGTAGATGGTTGCATCCAGACCAAAAACCGTATCTGCTGGAACCAGCAGAATAAATACCAACAAAATTAAATCATAGAATACTACCCTCTCATAAATTAAACTGGCCTTAACATTTAATAAACAAATATTTAAAAAAAGATTTAGGAGCACTGTGTTACAGAAGCCAGCCAAATGTGATGGGTTGGATTCATACTGAAAACACACAAACTGAAAACATCTATAGCTTGAATTCTCTACAAGTATGTTTGAATAAAACCGTTTGCATCAAGTACAAATGCAATAAGGACATGCAGAATCTTCACGGGCCTGGCTGCTTTAAGCGTTACGATATCTACTGTGCAAATAAAAAGGCCACAGGTTCAGATCCATGTAGACCGACGTGACCCAGAATGTGAAGGTTTACTGTGAGAAAAGTCCAGTTCTCATAATCTCCCCCTTGAGCATCACACTTAACCCCCGGTTGCTCCAGTGGTACTCCAGAAAGAACCCTGCACGGTACTTTGAATGAGAAAACGTGCCTGCTAAATACCAAAATTGACAGATTCTTAGCTAGTGGAATTAAGTCTGGTTCACTTTTATTTTGCAGGCCAAATCCCATGCACAGGAAAGTATCCGATCGATCAATAAAATTGAGACACAGATTTTAAGGCGGGATACCATGCCGTCATGCATTCTGACTTCTTTACCATGTTGAACGTGCTGGCTCCTCATGCTTAACATGGTCAACTTGTTAAAATACAAGTTGGATGTATGACTGTGAGTGGGTTACCCGATCTGCAAAGAGACCCAAAGCTAAAAAGTCGAATCGGTCCAAATCTGTATATATTTCTTTGTTCTGATGAACACCGAGTAAGATATTTGGAAGATTGCTTGTAACCAAACAGTTCTTGGCCACCACTTACTACCTTAGTAGGAAAAGTAGCTTTATACATTTCTTTGTTCTGTTGAACACAAAAGAGGACATTTTGAAGTATGTAGGAAAGCAAACAGTTCTGACCCTTTTGACCACCATTGACATTTTTTGGTAGTCAATGGTGCAAGAATTGTTTGGTTCATTCTTCCAAATATCCTTCTCTTCCAATACCAGACTAGTGTTGTTTTTATCATCAGCGTGACATCAAGCAGGCCAAAATTGGACTTCTATTCACAGCTTCCACATAGCTGGCAGAACTTTGGGTCGGCGCCGACTCCTGGCGACCTGCCCGACGTTTACCGGCACCGCGCTACAATTCTCTGACGTTAGGGTTTGTTTCACAACCTGCCTAATCAATTGTAAAACAGCCCTTTAGAATGGAAGCTGGCACTCTGATACATTCCTCCATTGTGTCGTCCGTCGCGAACACAAATAACACACGGCTTGACAGTCGGCCACACGCTCCCGTCTCACCCGGCGCGAAACGAGAGGGACGTTAAACAAATTGTATGTTATTGTATGCTGCTGCGCGGAGGGCACTGCCCGCTTTTTGTTTGTCATCTACAGTAGAGAGCGTGAACATTCACGTCCGTGCTAAAACGCTGCCAGGTGGGAACCCCATTGTGTTTGGCTGACAAGCGGTGTTAATGAAATCACAGACGCCTGTCCGGCAAACAACGGGAAACCACCAGAGAGAAGCTTTACACCGAGACAGTGGCAGCGCTTTGCAGTCTGACGCTGGTACTAATTTACTCCACACGGGAGGAGAGGGAGAAGGTGCGCGCGGGACTCGAGTCATTCATTACCGTTCCTGATATCAGCCTGAAGGATGTAAATGACAGATTCTGTTCTCCGTGGTGGAGCAGAGACGGCGTTGATAAGCTGGAGGCAGGGCAAGAAGGACTGATGGAGCATCGCAGACTCCACAACAGCGCCCGCCGCTGCCCCTGTATGTTCACACGTCTGCGCGGACAAATTAAAGCCGCATCAACGCTGCGTCCAGAGATTCATCACTGCCAGAGTTTAAGAGAACAAACAGATGCCATTGGGTGAGAAATGTTGACAGGTCATTACCGTTTCCTATGCGAAACAAAGTGCATAATGGCCTAAGACGCCGAATCTACCATTGAGTCACAATGGGATCTTATCATCTTACTGGAAACTTTCAACTGCTGTCATAAGTGGTCCTATGTTAAGAGATGAAAGAAAAGCAAAAAAGAATTATAAAACAAAAATTTAATTGGCACATGAAATACAAAACGATTTAATCAAAGTGCTGAGAAAAGCATCATACTGCGTTTCAGCAGTCATCTGGATGTCATCGGCTTGGGCTGGAAAGGTTTGACAAAGATGAATTAAACAATTAAACTCATATTCAGGTAGAGATATAATATAATGTTATACACTCTTTACCATTTCTATGACTATTCCAGCCATTAGCCGTTTCTCCAGTTCCATGTGACTGCTGATGTCATGAAAGCCTTATCACCTAACCATCATTCTTGCCTCTTTCCAAACACTCTATCCATGCACACAACTTCGTGTTGATGGCTGTAAAAAACTTGATTTGAGTTACATACAGTACACCGTGTCTTCTTCCGGCTAAAGTGAAGGAGGTTTGACCTTCAGGGTTAACAAACGTTGTCTGTGCTGTAAGGCCACGAGCAGGCCCAATCCGGCCCTCGCATTGTAATGGCCCAGTCTTCATTCTTCCGGTTCCCGTGCCTCCGCTCCTTTGCTAATTGCTGGCGGTCGACACGCAGTGTGTGGCCGGCTGCGCCTCTGCAAGCGGTTCAGCTTCTTAATGAGGGGTTTAGGCTTCTGTGTCCAAAACCTGCAGTAATGGGTGAACGTGGACAGAGCAGAATCATGGAGAAACACCATTAATTGGATTGGGTGTTTCCAGCATGGCTTGCAGGAGTAGATTCGCTATAAAGCCTCTAAAAGACCTCTCCTATCGGCTGCTTTAAACCTGGACGTCTTATTAGATTATTTTATTAGACTGGGGTGTTCTGTCATCCAAAATCAAGCTTTCCTTTACTCCAGGCGATCCACTTGCTTTGGATGTCCTCTCTCTTTTTCTGACAATTGTTTGTCATTTCTCTGTGTGAATTGATAGAATGTGTAAAAGTCAGTTGCACAAATCGTGTCTTGAATTTTATTTTGTTTGTCGTTCGACACAATGTTCATAACAATATGACTTCCAGTGTGTTATTTTTTGGAGGACCTATTGACAGAAATGCAATATAATATGCATACATATGTCTTCAGGGGTGTATAAAGAAGTTCCATAATGAAGCGTTATGTTTGTATCACATTAGAAAGAGGTATTTCTATCTACATAAACCACGAGGCCCCTTACATGGAAGTCACCCTAAATGGACAAACTCCTCTCATTTATATTTCACAATTATGCATTTGGCAGACGCTTTTATCCAAAGCGACTTTCAAGAAAATTTCATTATCCTATACATTTTTACATAGGTATGTGCAATCCCCTGGGATTGAACCAACAACCTTGCCTTGTTAACGCAATGCTCTTACCACTCAGCTACAGGCAAGTCTTCTACAGAACTCATTTCGTAAATATGTTTTCTCCTTGTGACGAAATGTGACAACATCATAATCCTGTATTAGCCACCATAGGGCTTCGAAGGGAGGGGTGGAGTGAGCCGTTGGTTGCAGTTTGCAAACTCACCTCTAGATGTCACTAAATCTCACAACCTGTACCTTGACTATAAAAAACAAGTATTAAAATAACTACAAAGTGGGCATTTGGAATAGTCTCAGACTTTAATCTTAAAATATTACTGTCTCTTTTTTTATAGAGACATGCCAGTGTGTCTTATTGTAAGGTATGTTTGTAAAAAAAACTTAAATGTTTTACACTTGGCTTAATCTAATCCCCGTCTCAAACATTGTTATTTTTAAAACGAATATGCATAATTCTTCTTCAAGCTCTTAAAAAATGTGTTGGGGCCTTCAAATAAATTGTGGACAACGGTTGGGGCCTCAGTCAAAACGTTTGAGATCCACTGATTTAGCAGGTGCTTTTATGCAAAGTAATACGTATTAATTCCTATTACTGTCAATGCTGATTTTCATTACATATTCATGAGCAAGGCTAATTATTTTTATATTGTGGCTTGAATTTCACCCTTCCATTACAGGAAACACATTTCAGACTGTCACTGTCTATCTTAATGGCAATTATTTTTTCAACAGTGCGAGGATGTTGTGAACTGTAATAACAATAATCCCACAATGCAAAACATATGTTTCATATTCCTAAATAGAAACCAAATGTTTGTTCCTTTCTTTTTTATATGAATGTGCAATATCTTCTCGACAGGTTTCGGGAGAGACAGTTTGGGAGAATCATGTGTTTACCCATCTGTAAAAAAATCACGGTCATTTGAACCCAAGCTGTTCTAAAAGGCTGCTCAGGAAGTTCCAAAGTAAAAACCTCCCTGAATCCTTCATAGTGGAAATCAAACTCCTGACAGGTGAAATGAACTTCTTTCATCGCCCGGCTGTATATGAAATCCATTTATTTGTGGCTTTCAGTGTACGGTTACCCAAGACCACGCGGCAGGTCACCTTCTGACCGTCTTCATTTGTCCTAAACACAAAGTTGTCCCAGAAATCTTTGCAAGACTCCTCACAGACCACTATCTCAAGACATATACCGTTACACATCCAGCAATTACGCCCGCGTGTAAGAACACAACAACGGCAGCCCGGAATATCAACAGATAATGTTTCCGCTGTGCATTTCTTCATGTCACCAAATGAACATTATGAGCTTGTGTAATGGTATCTGGAGAGGGGGTTGATGTATATGCTGTGTGTAGTAACGGTTAGTCTGCTCTTTTGTAAATCACCTTCAAAGTACCTTCAGAGTGATTTGATGGGCATAATATTGTCTGCTGCCCGGATTCCCCGAGTCCGTCTCGCCCGGTGAAACAGTAATTATGGGATGTGGATCTAGCGCAAACAGGAAAGGGTCTGTTCCCACTGCCTTATTGGACAAATTTGCTCATATTGCCTTAAATAAATGAGCAAATCAATTCAGTGACGGGCTCTGGACTACAGCAAGCTACAGCTCTCACACACACACTCAGACACACACACACACACACACACACACTGTTATTAGCACTTTGGAGGCACTGAAAGTTCATGAGCACAGCCAGCTAACATTAATCAACCTACTGCAGAGACTGCGGGAGAGAGAGAGAGAGAGAGAGAGAGAGAGAGAGAGAAGGTGTGTGTGGACAGAAATGTGTGTTTCTGAAAGCAGCGGGAAAGACAGATGTCATGAGCGCCATTCAGAACTAAAAAAACTGAATTGAGAAGGACTTCAAAGTTTCAATTCAAATCCTGAATTTAAGATTCATTTGAACTGAAATAGCAAAAAGAATGTATGAAATATTTTTTCTAACATGGTTTACCCCAAGCCATTCAATTATAGACTATAACCTGACCGAGACTGTAAATAATATTTTAAATGCCATGTTTTAAAATATCTAAAGGTGTTTTATTTGCAAAAAAATGCTTTTCTATTGTGCATTACAACTTAGTTATATCAATGAAACCTGCAGTTGAGTTGTTTTGATTATGTAGGAGATAATCCATGGCCTCCGCGAAGTGCATTAAAATCCTTTTAATGCATGGCTAGCCATGGATTATCCAGCTTATACCATGATTATTAGCCAAGTTAAAGCTTTAATTGATGTGTACAGTGTCAAAAGTTTGAAAATTATGGTTATTTTGTCAGTTCATTTTAAATGTGATCAATCTGACAGGAGCTTCTCGTGCGTTAATGCTTTTAATGCAAACCTTCCAGCCAATCAGAATCCAGTATTCAAACAGACCACGGCATAAGTAATCATACCCAACATAATAAAAATCATGATTTTTGATGACAAATTCACTCCTCAAATATACACATCTAAGAATAAATCATAATTCATCATATTCATTATTATTCAACATTGTATATTTGTTGCAAAAATTATGACTAACTGAATTGTCCAATAAAAAAATAGAAATTTGCGAAATGCAATTCAAGTTATCTCAAATATCAAATTCCATGTCAAGTTCTTGTGGGGACAAATCAATTTAAATTCCAATTCGTGAACTGAAAGTGAGAAAATTCTAAGATTTTGTGCGTCCCTGGTGTGTGTTGGGGGGGTAGCCCTGTGTGTTTCCGTGAGCAGTTGGAAAGCAGGTGTCACGTGCATTGTGTATGTGTCGAGCCAAGGAAAGACAGGAGTGAAACAAAGAGAAAGAGAGAGAAGGACTAGAACTGATGGAACCCCAGGAGTGTTCTGTGCTCCAGATCTAACCCTGCTCACGGGCACACTGTTCTCACCAGACATTATTTACCACCAGACCCTACAGCAGAGAACGAATGAGAGAGAGAGAGAGAGAGAGAGAGAGAGGGATCTTATTTACTAAGAGCCTTTCCGTGGTTGGTCACCATTGAGGGGCTTCAGCCTGCAGCTACTGCAAATACCCCCCATTTCAATCCAGAAAGAGAGAGAGAGAGGATGAGATCCTGGTCAAGCGTTAATGTTTACTCACTGCTTTGGAAGATGGACTCCATCAAAAAAGATCCACGTTCAAATTGGCTCAAAGCTGCATTCGCTGTTATTTCATCTTATGAGACGGGAGAAAAGAGAGTGAGAAGAGAGCAGAGCAGCTGAGAATGAGAGAAGAGAGTTTGAAAATAGGAAAAGAAACTGAAAGTCAAAGAGAAAGAGAAAACAACAATAGAACAACAGAAGAGAGGAGAAAACAAGATCAGAGATGCGGATTGAATGAGAGGAAAGCCAAAGAGAGGAGCACATCGGGAAAATGAGAAAAGAGAGAAGATGTTGAATACGTTGAAATGCACCCTCATAATGTGATTGAAATAGGATTTGGGAAATACAGCGATTACACTTTACCTCTTGTCAGATTTAGCTCATAATCGCAGTAAACATAATCGAGTAACATATGTAATCGCAGTTGAAGGCATGTAAACACCTTAATCCCATTAATGCTGCTCTGATCAGGGTGTGCATGTGCCTCTGTCAAGCATCTTAAGCGCAAATTAATGTTAAACATGACAGTCTGAAGTTTTACCGTCAACACAACTTGGTGTCAGCAGACTCTGCTTCTTTTTTTCTCACCGAAACAACGCGAACGTTGACATTTTCCGAACATTATTATTCATCACGGCACCGAATAACCATAAAATATTTCCAAATAGTGATGCATATTTATTTAAAAGGATAGCCAGTAACACACCTACTGTATCTGAGATCATCGTTTGTGTCAGCTAATAATCAGACTACAAAAACGTCCATTAAAATGTGTTCTCATGTCATTTAAACATGTTTCTGCGATTAAGTCCTTACTCCAATCATTGGAAATAATCGCATTATTGATGTGTTTGTAAACGTAGTCAATGAAGAAAACCAGAAGAGAGAGTGAAAGAAGGACAAAAGAAGGGAGGGAATGAGAGAAGAATATAAGATAGAGGACGTTGAGAGGAGAATAGAGAAGAACAAAAACAGACGAGAGAATGAGAGGAGAGCAGAAGACAGAAGAACAGATTGAGTGGAGAGGACAAGATGGGAGAAAAAGAGGAGGGCAGAGGAAAACTAAAGAGAGGACAGAATAAGATGTTATTCAACCATTTTCAAGGAGAAAAAATAAGGCGGTTCAAAAAAATACAAGAAATACAAGATCTATAATCAAAGTAATAAATATACATGAATAAAAAACTACAGGGAAATTAAAATCTGTTATTTCTCAAAATCTGTAAAAATAAATAAATAAGAGAAATTAAGAGAAAAGAAGAAAGCAGAGAGAGAGAGAGAAAAAATATTGTTATACAGTTCAAATGTGACCTTGGACAATAAAATTGACCTTTTGGGTCAATTTTTCCGAATTGAGATTTTTACATAATCTGAAAACTGAAAAAATAAGATTTAAACCATTAAACAACCATTTAAAACTCTGAGAGTGCAAAAAAAATCTAAATATTGAGATATTTGATGTTGTTAATGAGGGCCACTGTGGCAGGACATCCACTCACAAAAATAAAGTTTTGATATATTTAAGGTAGGAAATTTACAAAATATCTTCATGGAACATTATCTTTACTTAATATCCTAATGATTTTGGGCATAAAAGAAAAATAGATCATTTTGACCCATACAATGTATTTTTGTCTTTTACTAAAATGTTCCTGTGCTAAGACTAAACACGGATTAGTGAAGCAACTGGAGCGCCGTACAAAAAATAACAAAGATTTGATTTCAGACCCAAACTAGAAAGACACGAGAAGAGAAGACGGCCCTGTTTGTTGTATGCGGTGATGCTGGTCTAGTGTGTTGGAGCAGACAGACACAGACAGAGACATGGAGGGGTGTTAGAGAGGTAAAAGAGAGAGCTCAGCTAATGACTAGCTCTTATGCATCAGTGCTCATACTAATGAGCTTCCAGGGAGAGAGGAAGAACATGTGGACCGCTCTGGCCGAGATGCGAGGTGCCCGGCCATCTCTCCCCCACAGAGATCTCTTCCTCCCCACTCGTAGGGAACCCCGACTCCCAGCCACTAATGAGAGAGAGACAGACAGAGAGAGGGAGAGAGAGAGAGAGAGACTTCAGTGCACCTGCCAGCTTGTCTATCTGCCGAGTTTGGCTCTGGCCTCTGGATGACTGTGGGGGGCAGCTGCATTCATTCACCCTTAATAATTTACATTGAATCGATTTTATCCAGCTCTTCTTCACCCCACCCCGTTCTCTCTGCTACATTCTTTTTTCATTTTCACCTTCCCAAAGAAAGAACAGGAATTATGATCCTACAAAAGACACAGCATGTTTCCTCTCGCTTGCAAAGCAGCGACGGATAACGCTGGAAGCGCTCTGCGTCCGCTGGAATCCGTCAGGGTTTTTCACCGATGAATTTTCCATCATGTGTGATTTCTGGACTTCAGAAATCATTCGGGTTGTATTGCCACATGTGTGAGAAGCGCTAGTCTCTTAAAATGATAAAACAATATATTACTCGGACACTTTCCGGGAATCAAACAGTAAGTTGCACTTGTGATTGATCTGCTAGGATATCCACAAAAAAGTATCCTCAGATCGGTCTTTGCAAAAATGTGAAGAGTTTGAAGAATTAAAGGTCTTTTCTCCTTTGCCAACTCTGTTTGAAACATACAACTGAAGATGACTTTACATAACTTTCACGACATGTCCCACGAAATCTGACTTGACAGCTAAAAATATGAATCAATTCAAAATTAGCTTTCCTGTAGCTCAGTGGTAAGAGCATTGGTTGTGGGTTCTAACCCAGGGGATTGCAAATACCTATGTAAAATGTATAGGGTAAAGCAATGTAAGTCGCTTTGGATAAAAGCGTCTGCCAAATGCCTAAATGTAAATATAAATGTAAAATCAGTCGTTATTAAATCATTCACCATAAAGAATCTTGGTAAGGAGACATCTTCGAACACAGATTTGAATGTACTGAACAATTTGTTGCTTATTTTTAACCCAAAAAGTGTGGACCTTTAAACTGAGAATTTAATGTTTAACTTGTTCAATAACATAACTTAATTTAGATGTCCAAACACTTAATTAATTATATATTTATACACAGTTTCTTTGGACACACACAACTGGCCCAAATTTAACTTCTGGCCTCTGTTTGGTTATAATCTACCAATTTATTTTATATTTAAACATTAATTTATATTAAAATATTGTATATTTATTGTTTAACATTCAATAAAAAAAACTTTAGTTATTGATTCTTCTGAGTCCACCGGAAGTTAAGTTTGGGCCAACATTTGTTCATATTGTTGCAGCTGAAACCCCCTGTAAAAAAAAGTATTTTACAGGACTGGATGATTTAAAAATTCTTGTATATTTTCAAGATTTGGCAGTGGGAACCGTGCTCTACACATCCGTCCGGCTCTTTCCGCTCGCCGCAGTGTTTACCCATTTACAACCCAAATTACCACGCATCCACGGCTAGATTAACAGTGGACACACATGGACCGGAGACATTTGGCGCTGCCGCCTGTGTTCGCGGGGAGGTGAACTTTATCTTCACCTGAATTGTTATGTAAAACACACTCTACCTGTCTGTTCTCTCATTGACATGCCAAGATTCTGATATATTAATATTTCAGGGGAAATTCTTTTTTTCCCCCGCTGTTTTTCAGATAAAACAGTAAAATATACAGAAGTGGCCTGACCAAAGAAAACCTATCAAAGGTGCGAAAATAACAGGAAGAAAGAAAATGAATAATGTATCCAGCGTCTAGTTTAACCCCTCATCAGATAGCAGGAGCAGGAAAATTAGTATTCGTCCGCAGTCAACATTCTGATCTGTAAACTCCCCGTTTTAAATATTCATAGTCGCGCCACAGTCTTTACCTTACGCTGATTTATTATTTAAATGATATGAATGTTACATACCTTGGCATTTCCCTCACCCCTCCTATCTTTTTCCCTTCTTTGTCTGAGAAAAACCTGGATTTAAGACAATACAAGTTTTATAAAATATTATCATATTTCCACACGGAACCACTAGGTTTGAAAAGTGTTGAGGAAAGAAACCTTTAACTGACCTCTTTAGCATATGGGGCCATTATGAAGAGGACACCAAAGAGAGATGTGATGACAGGTCCATAACAACTGTCAATTTTGTTTACCAAGCACTGCCCCCTTGTGCCACAAAATGAAACTTCAAATTTATAAATAATGCCCATCGCAGATCAAGTCAATGGTTCTGATGGTGTTGTGAATCCTCATTGCAAAAATTAAATGCAACAAAATATTTAGCCTATACAGTTTCTGTATAAACAAAATAAGCTAATAAAATGTTTCCAGACAAAAGTACAAGACCACCATTATTCAAACATGTTTTATCAGAAGAAAAAACAACCCACAGTGCACATGGAGAATAAAAGCCAAGCTATTCATACACAAAACTATGACCTACAAAAGTAAATAAATACAACCGGACTACAATTGTAAATATAATATATAGCTTACAGAATCTTAAGAGTAAACTGGATGAGAAGCATCAAATAGCATTATAAGAAACTTCCAGCCTGTAAGAGAAGAGATCCGGGGTATATACCTCCTCTTCCTGTGATTGACAGAGGTCAATACGAGAACAAATAGAGGGGGAGCAGTGTGCACGTACGTTTGTGTTTGTAGAAGGTTATGATAGTAAAGGACAGATACGGGTTTTACTTTCGATTTAAATCAAGTAGTCACTTAAGCACAAATCAGATTCAGTTCTGAAAACCGTACCATGTGTCCTATCGTGTTACAGCAAAAATTTAGAAAACAAACTGTTGTTAATATTTATATTTTTATAAAACAGCCTAAGGCCGTGTTCAGACTTGGCTTCTTTATGAAGCTGCTATCGTCTCTTTTACATTATAAACCTATGGAGTTAACAGTGTTTTCAAAAAATGTCCTGAGCGCCTTTTTTACGACAGTGCCGGCGTCTTTTTCGGGTAGTGTTCCGTTTCCATAACAACATGCGAGGGAGGTGATTGGTCATGCTCGAAAAAATTTAATGCTGGCCGAAACACAGGTTGGAGTATAGTTTTGTATAAATGGAAATTTTACTTTCAATAACTTTTGTCTGCATTTCAATCAGGAAATTAGTATTATAGTTTTTAAATATGTGATCGGTTTTTGCAAAGCTGCCTCTCTGTTAGTAATTCACTTCTGTTACACTGCCTTTCTGTTTCTCTGGGCTGCTTTCGTACACAGACGCTGACAACAAAGTCATGGCGTTCAGCTGCTGTTTGTAACCAAACGCTGCCAGGGTTTTTTTTACTGTAAAAGAGATGAGAATATATCTGTAAATATTTTGGCATTTTGAAATGAGTTATCTCAATAAATTATAATAATAAAAAAAGCGCTTTTGTCAACGTTTTCTTATCAAAAAAGACATCAAGTGTGTTCATGGCCTAAGGCCGTGTTCACAATCGACTTATTATGGTAACAAATAGCACCCATTGGGGAGCGTCTTTGCACTGACCAAACACATATTTAAAAACTACAATACTCATTTCTCGCTAGACAGGCATGTAGAAGTTATTAAAGGTGAAAATTAGACTTAAATTATACAAAAAAATGCTTCAACAGCCATTAAATTATTTCGAGCTTGAGTCTTTTCGACCAGTCACGTGCCTTGCATGTTGTTATGGAAACGAAAGGTCTCTGTCATTGGTTAGCTGTGAAAAAGGTACCATTTTTTTTAAACCTTTTTTCTTCAGAAAAGTTGAACTTTTTTCCACCTCAAAAGTCGTTCTAATTTGCAGAAAAATGCGCTGGCGTTTAAAAAACACGTTTTTCTCCATAGGATTATAGTGTCAAACACACGCTAGTAGCTTCAACAAAGAAGTCAAGTGTGAACACATCCTAAGAGAGACTTATCTTCAGTGGTAGTTTCTTTTCTACACTTTTCCTATGTCCCACCATTTTTTTCAACTACACATCTTGGTTTGCTTTCATTTCCCCCCTTTTTTAAATCCTTTATTTAATGCTCTTCCATTGTAAGCTCGTATTCGTATTTTTTTCTGCTGTTTTCACAGCACACCATGAAGGATTTACATTAGCATTGTTCCGCCGCTTTTAAAGACACTCTGAACCATCTCATACGGTGCCAGCATAAATATTTAATACGTCTATCTGCTCAACCTAATTTAGGAATCTCATTCACATGCTAAATTCTCTTCCTGTTCACGACACAAGAACTAGCCTAACGCAGACTTCTATTAACGTTAATGGCCTATTAATAATTTTTGAGGATTTATCAGTAGATCGTGAATGTGTAGTAGGAGGTTTACTGTATTTTATAGCGCAACATTTGGTGGGCTTCTCCCAGGCAGACGGCGTGAATCTGAGAGCTCGGCTAATGACCCCTCCACTTCTGCTCCATCGGCCTGGAATATTAATTTTGGCTGCACGATGTGCTTAAAACAATGGCGTAAATTGCCCAAGCAGGACTGTAATTGTTTATGAAGATGTAAATTGCTCTGCAGTGGGAGAAACTAATAGCTTCCGCGGGCAGGAAAATGAACTATTCTGTGGGGGAGGCTATTTTCTTTATGACTGGTATTTTTCTTTTTTATTAAAGATAATACAGTCAGAGGCTGGCTGTAAAACAGTGTGTTTCTGTACAGAATCGTGTTGATATTGGGCCTTTTTTCATCCATCAGGGGCCTGTTTCATGACTCTAATGGGTACAATCATCCTACAGGAGGTGATGAGCTTCTCCGGCATATGAGCTAATTTTTACTTGTAATATGTCTGGATAATAATGATATTATCACGAAAGCCCCTAAACATGGCCTAGTTTAACTGTGCCCTGAGATTTCTGTACAGGCCTATTATTTTCGACTGAAAATGAGGATGTGATGTTTTTATACACTATTGATGTAAAGCATTTGTTTAAAACATTTTTGTGAATTTGAGACGCAATTAAAAACAAAGAGACGACTTGGGACATTAACATAGGTGTTGTGGGTAGTTGGTATTAGTGAGCTGCTAAAGGCGTTGCTTTCATAGTCAAGACAACCACCTGCCTAAAACGTAACAGCAAGGAAAGATGCAGCTTTATAAACACATTGCCAACCCATGTGCAATACAAACAGCATCACCAATAGAAAACAGAAAAAGGCGTGTGAAATTTGAAAGCCATCTTACACAATGCAAAGCACATTTATATTATTCACAACACTCTCCGTTGTTAAATAGCAGGATATAAAGGCATGTGCATGCATGCATATTTGTATTTGTGTTTACATTAACTCAAGTCATTAATATAAAGAATTATCTGCGTGGTTTCTAGACTCAGTAAAGCTTTTAATTCAGATCCTTATAGAAATGATTCAATGAGGCATTTTCATTGCCCATTAAAGCAGAATTAAAACAAGTGAAATCCACAGTGCACACTACATAATTGCTTTATGAGTGAGAGTAAAGGGTCTCTTTGCTGCCCCTGCTGGATACGAACCAAATCACATTACAGAACATTACAAAATGATGCGTTCATATTTTCCAATTAGGTCTAAAACACTGAGTAAGACATGACAAAAATAAAATACTCAAAAGGTAAAATCAAGAATTTTTCCATTTTAAAACTGTTTTATGGCAGTGCAATAAAACACGAAAATGGTTTTGGGAAACTAATTATACATTTGCAAATACATATTTACGTTCAAGCTTGTTATATAATACAACAGTATTACTAGAAAAATACATATTTACCTTCCTTTGGTTCTTCACATTTGTGTCTCCTAACCTAAACTAAACTAAACTAAACTAAACTAAACTAAACTAAACTAAACTAAACTAAACTAAACTAAACTAAACTAAACTTTGTCTCCTTACCCAAGTACACTTCATTTGTACCTCACGCACCAGCAAAATGTTTGCTAAAGACGAGAGACTGTCGTTTGTGTAAAACTTCCGGTTTGTTTTTTATAAAACGTATAAAATGTCAAATGTCCGATTTCAACAACAGCAGCTGAAAAGGTAGCATGACACCGCGCATGCGCAAAACCTGCGCAGTTTAACCCAAACGTTTTAGGGAGCGGACAGTCTCAGACATTAAAAAAATGTAATATGGCTTACAAGTGTATAAGTTTACCAATAATTCTGTTATTTGTGGTGCATTCTAGTGTTCAACGACACCCTAGTAAAGTATTTTGCGGCCGTTTTATGTCATAGGTCAAAAAGGGAACGGGTGAAAGGTCAGTGTCAACTGTGTGTGTTGCATCGCCGTATTTTTACTACTTGTCGTGAATATTGTCTGTAAAAATGTTTGATGCTTTAATGTTAATTTATAACTTGCTATCTTACCACTGCATGCCTGGAAAGTACCTTTCAGAAAAATCCTCGACAGACTTGTTTTATAGGAAATATTTTTAGTTGTTGTGGTTCACTTTATTAAAATTAATGTAGATACCACATGTCATCTTTGTTAACATTGTGTTTCGAATTAAGAGTATATAAAATGGTTAAAAACAGTGGGTGGTGGTGATGAGGTTTATCATATTGCGTCTGCTTCAGTCTGGTAGTGTGGCTGCTAAATGTACCGCGGCACAACGTCCACTAGATGGCAACAAGAACCCAGACATTTTTCCACCCAACTAATGCATCATAAAAAAGGAGTCAAACAAGAGTTGCTTGAAAGACCTTTTATAACATTGACATGATGATGTTCCTACGATAGAATCACTCTTAACATATCTATACTATAAATAACGTTGAGCATCTTGTTACCAGAACTTCTAGTTCACTTTTAATATTGTTAAAGGAAAGCGCATTATAGTGCATTTCAGTATTATTTGCAATATTATTGCATTGATCCTCCTGTTAAAAGAAACTGTTAAAACTGCCACATTCAAGTTATGGACTTATTGAGATTTTGCATTAAAAATCATTTTAGCAGTTAGGTGCAAAACCAAGATAAACATCTAAAGGGTTTTTAAGGGGTCTGAGGGTGTTGTACAAGAACTTTGGCTCTTAAGACCTCTTCAAAATGAAACCAAACTGAGACTGGGGAGAAAGTGTGACTATAACTGGGATCTATTCACTCAACTTAATAACGGTCTGATTTTTGTTCACTCAAGTGTAGAAACAACCTTAGGGACATCTCTTTGGCTGCCGGCCAGACTTACTGTTGTGGAGACAGACAGACTACCCACAATCCCACGGTCCTCCGAGGGCCACGTTACTGACAAACAGTGTGCGTGTGTGTTTTAGTGTCTGGATCATTTTATTCTAACACTTTTTTCTTCCATAAATACAAAAGTCAAATGGCCACTATGGGTTCACTGTGTCATGGAGGCGTTACATCAAATTTTGATCAAATCAGTGGTTCAGGTGCTTTTGCTTTAGGATTTTACATTGGACATCAAGTGGCAACCAAACACAGAATTTAAAATGAAAAAAAAATGCATTAGCATTAGCTGCTAAATTATAGATAATTTTATAGATAATACATAATTTTGATTCAACTGGTCATTTTGTTTTCTTAACATCTTCAGAATTTCAATAGTTTTTATACTATTAGCAGCTAATTCTTCACAGCATAGAACGACCCATGTGTATCATTCCTGCAAGTGAATTAATAATGAAGTTTCCTCCCTATTAAAAGTTGCACTGTTCTATACAGTTACATTTTATTCTTTGCATTTCACATACCTTTCTTGCTGTCCAGAACCCTTAATGAAGAGACCTGACGCGCCGATTGAGAACCTGTGAAAACACTCACACACCAGAGCAGAAAGTCAGAATCATTTCACTGTGGAAAAGTGACACTGTATCTGGGCTGTTTCATTGGGAAGGGCAGTTTTCTGATCACGCTGCGACAGGTGGAGGATCTGGGAGTCTTTTGAAGCACAAAGTCAATTTGCATTGAGGAAAAGCAGGCTGTGATGGTGCAGGGCGGTTACTATGGTTACGTGTGCAATGGCGGGGGCCAGGTCAGACACAGATGAGGGCGAGGTAACAAGCCCGTGGAAAACACACAGTACATTGAGCTTGGTTTTGTGTTTGATACAGTGGTATAAATATGTGTTCATGAGCTTAAAGTCTTTAGCCATAAATCAAAGACACAGACTCTGAGGCGTGAATGTGTTGTAAAAATCAGCCTTGATTTTCACAAAAATGATTCGATATTGTTCATGGTTAAAGATGCGTCATTTTAATGCAAGTTTTCTAAACATGACAGACAAAAGTGAGAAATACTAAAAGTTCTCGGGTCTTCTTTGACTTAAAGGGATAGTTCAACCAACAATGAAAATGATGTCATCATTTACTCTCCCTCAGATTGTTCCTGTATACATTTATTTGTTCTGATGAACACCGAGAAAGAAATGAGGGAAGAATATCAGTCACCAAGCAGATCTCATGCCCCATTGAATCCCATAGTATTTTTGTTCCCTACTATCTCAGTAAATGGGGGATAAGATGTGTTCGGCTACTATTCTTCCAAATATCTTCCTTTTTTGTTCAGCAGAACAAACAAATTAACAAACATATGACAGAATATTCATTTCTGGGTTAACTATATCTTTAAAGGAACAGTTCACCTTCAAAATGTAAATTCTGTCATCAATTACTCGCCCTTTTGTCATTTTTAACTTGTGTGATTTATTTCTTCTGCAAAACACAAAAGAAGCTATTTTGAAAAATGTTTGTAACCAAAAACCGTTGGTCCCCGCAGGGACTTCTATTCTATGGACACAAAATCAATGCAAGTCACTGGGGACCCACGGTTTCTGTTACCAACAATTTTCAATATATATTTTGTGTTCTGCTGAAGAAAGGAAGTCAAACAGGATTGAAATGACAAGAGTAAATAATGAAATCATTTTCATTTTGAAAGTGATTCCAACAGAGTCAGAATATAAAACCAGAGGTACGTTTAAGGGTTTTTATTTAAGCTATATATATAATAATTAAAACAAAACATGTTTTGTATTTAATAAAAATAAAAACCTTTAAATTATTTGTATTTAAATTTAGCAGATTAACTGACTTTGTGCTTCAAAAGACCTCATATCCCCAAACCTTGACAGCATGATAAAAAACTCTACTAAAATGTATAGGTTAAACCTATTTATTTTGTTTTTATGAAGCAATTTAAAAAATACCTAATGTAAATTAAATTGTCTCAGAACAAATACGCTGCAAAAAATTATCGGTTTTTAGTTATTTTTCTTTCTTTAATGTTATTTAATTATTTGAATTTGTTAATAGGATTATTTACTCTTTACCCCTGGTTATTTTATTTGTATTTTCTGTACTTAGTAGTTTTAAGCAATAATACAAAATAAAAAAAACTATAAAATTGTGCACTTTTTTGGTGATAAGAGCCAAGTTAAACACTGACGTACTGTAACTTGTCCAATAATGACCCGTACAAAAATTAGTACACTTTACCCTTGTGCCTGAAAAACATCCAGGGTTACCCAGAAAAGATTCAGGACTACACCCCCATCAGCACAGGTCTAAAAATACATGAGTATCTACATTCATACTGGAGCAGAGAGAATCGTGAAACCTGTGTGTGTCTGACCTAATTGTACTGTACACAATCATCACAGGTAATCCTGCGTCCCGTTAATCCACAGACATGATTTCATTCATGTGAACGGTGATTCTTGTCATTCATGTGTATATTTCATTCATTTCTCATACATATTTTAAGAAAATCATATAGTTAAAATAATTATATAGTTAAAGTATATTTGAAGATTATGGTTCCAAAGTGAGATGAAGCCATGATTTAAGCCATATTAACAGAATAATATTGTTTTATTAATTAACACACTAAAAACATGACAACATAAAGGTCATCCTCGAACATATTATAATCATTGTTATTGGTGTACATTGTTGTTAGGGAAACTTTGATATTGTATACAGAGATTCCTGTAAATTGTTTCAATAGACAGACGCTGCTATGTGTGACCATAATCTGGACACTCAAGCATGTTATCAATTGTGGTATTAAGTGCCGACATGTGTTTTCAATCTAGCGGACAATTTCTCCAGCAGGGCGGAGCTGGAGAGATGCCAGACTTGAGGACATGGGGGTTGCCGTGCCCTTTCAACAACCCAGATAACCTCATCAGAGAGATCCCACCCTCAAAGTCTCTCTCTAAATCACAAAATGTTAAACCAGCAGGTGATACAACACAAAGGAATGGTGTCGGAGGTAAAAGGAAAGGTGATGGCAGAGAGAGAGATAAAAACAAGAAAACGTTTACGACGGGCTATGACACCATCTGTAGCTGACAGACGACAATACGGCGAACGAGAGAATATAGGGGGAGACGGAAGAGTTTTATGACGGGGTGGCTGCGCTATCAGCACGTGACAGGCGGGATGTGTCTGTCCTTGCGAATGTACATTGTGGCCTCTTCCCACGGGACACAGTCTCTCCTCTCTAAAGATAGAACCTCTTGCATGGTGAGACGCTTATCACCTCTCTAAATGAAAGGAAAAAAACACAGAGAGAAGTTTTTGCACTGTACACTGTAAACAAGGCATGCATACACGCGCTTTTATACTTTGTGTAAAGATCCCAAATCCAACTTGCTAAGGAGATTTTGGAGACATTTTTATAAACGCAATATCCGACAAACTTTGTGAATATTTCTTAAAAACAATGTCTGGTTGCTAGTTTAAAAAACAATGTAAAGGACAAAGTTTAATGATAATACTAGTAATGTAAGAATGGGATGGAAACATGGGTGGAAACAAAATGTTCATTTGTGAAGAAAATAGAGTTAATCGATTTGTAGTCTGAGCTGAGCTGAGTCCGTTCTTCTGCGTTTTGCAAAAGCTTTATTTTATAACCTGGATCAGAATTACCACTCAAAACTCTACGATGTGTAACCGTCTTAAAAGTTTAGCTCACATTTAGATGAAAGGAGAGCGGGTAACAGAGCTTCCGTCGATGACAGCACTGCCTGCTCTTGCACTTTTTATCCATATTTTTCCTTTTGATCCAGACCAGCTGTTTTGAAAGTGAAATGACAACAGGGCTGAGAAAGACAGAGAGGGAGAAGGGAAAGAGAGATATAGCCCAAACAAATCCGTGTATATTGTTATAGAAAAGGCTGATGGCATCGAGCTTAATCGTGATGGACGCCAGCAGACGAGACAGAGAGAGAGAGAGACCATTAGAGACATCATAGGTACAGACGAGAAGAAGTGGTCTCAGCATCACAGAGATGGGCTCCCTGACGTGAGAGGTGGACTAGCTGCTCCTCTCTCCTGCTGCTTTTCAATCGCTTCTCATTCCCAAAGTTTAAGAGAAAATGAACGTCCAATCGCGGCCTGTCACGAAGAAGAAGGTCAGCTTTTTGAATCAATCAAGAGCAATGCAACCCAGCACGGCTCTCTCTTTCTCTCTCAGTGAATCCATCACAGTAGGCATGAGGAGGAACAAAGTCAACTAAATCATGTTTTTACTAGAACATGCGTGTAGTGGTTGCACATGAGAACCCACTGCCGTGATGCTATGAAGTTCCAGATGCCCATCAGAGGGTGTAACTATGGTGTTCTGACTGATTGCTAGGGAACCTGGGTAGTTACTAGAATGATGCTATGCAGTTACTAAGGCATTCTGTGCGGTTGCTAAGGCCATACTAAGGGCTATGCAGCGGCTAGGATGTTTGGTTTACTAAGGCATCGCGAGAGGGTTGAAAAGGCAGTTTGCTCATTGTCTGGATGCACCGACAAACTGTTAGATAACAAAAATTAATTTTCAAAGACACTGTATGGGTCCCAGCTTACCTCGGTCCAAAGCATCCAGATTCACATGGTTGCTTCAGTGTCGTCCCTGTGAGGCAAACGTTGCAAAGTTTAAACATTTATATATTGAAGGTCAAACGCGACAGCGAGATCGCTCTGTTTACCCGGCTCTGTGTAGAGATGTCCTCATTCTGGTGTACCTGTATTTAGAAGAGAACAGATCAATAAGACTATCTATAGCCTCAGAGACACTAGACTTTGCTTTAGTTCAGGACTTAGAATTTGATAGTGAACATTAAGTAACACTAAACACTGTACTTAACTTGTGCAAAGTCCAAAAGTGTCCCTAAATGTAACCAATAAAGATGTATAAATATATAATAGTACACATTCCTGAGGCCCAACAGCACACATAGGCTTGATTGACCATTTTGATTTCTTAATATCTTTTGAATTCTGAGGATTTCATGACACTCAGAAATTCACTTCACAAAAGAAAATGTAGAAAGCACATACCTACTTTACATCTCAGGCTGTAAAGTAAGAGAGTAGAATCCTTTATCTAACATTCAGACAACTTCAAAATAATTTTTCATCAAAACTTTTAATTTTAAGATTCTAAATCTAGTTTTTTTTTTCAGAAAGAAATCCTAAGATTTCTTTATAATGTCTGCACTCTGCAAGAAAAAGGGTACAAAAGATGTCGGTGGGATGGTAGCTTTCCTGTAGCTCAGTGGTAAGAGCATGGTGATAACAATGCCAAGGTCGTGGGTTCAATCACAGGGGATTGCTCATACTTAAACAAAATGTATAGGATAATGCAATGTAAATCGATTGGATAAAAGCATCTGCCAAATGCATAAAAATGTTTAAAAAAAATGGTACCGAGTGGCAACATTCCAGTCTCTCTCGTGAAACCAACATGGACGTGACTTAAACTGCAATTTACCGACTGGCCGTGAGAGACTGGCTCCAAAACAGAGCAGAATCTCATCGAGCCCCAAGTTAAAATCCCCAACTTTTTAGCAGAGAAAAACATGTCTACAGCTGGGTACAAAGTAGACTTAATATTGTAATAATATTTTTTTATTATTTTATATATATAACTCATCCATTTAGATTATACTAAGACTTAAAATTCTGCATAATTAAGAGCGTGGCCAGTTGAGTGACATGTGGTTTCACCAACCAGGCATTTTTTATAATCCGGAAGAGCTGCCAAGATGGCGTCGACCGGCTCCGCCCACTTTTGGCTACAAAATTGCTCATCACAAACCTCCGGGTGATGTCACTTACACACCGTCCATGTTTTATACAGTCTATGGTTGGTACCCTTTCAAAAAGAACGCCTTTGCATCTAAACAGTACATATTAGTACATCTAAAGGTACATACTTGTACATTAAATTGATCTACCCAAGTGGTCTATGCTAGGACCGTTTTGAATAGTACTGTCCCAGTGACATGTTCTGTATCTTATTTTCTAACAGTGTGTGTTTGAACACAGCACAGACCAGGGTGTTTATAGAACAAGTAAGATCATTCTAGTAGATAATATCGAATAAATGCCATCTCCCGGTGAGCAATCCGGCCAACAATGCCCTGTGGCGAGGAACCCAAACTCCAATGAAAAATGAGATAAAATGAATGGAGATAAAAAAACTCGGGAGAAACCTCAGCCGGGAGGGCCAGATCTCCTCTGACGTGTCACAGCTGCACTCAGTTACTTTGAATAAAAGTTACTGAGTAAATGTTTATGATAAACAGGGAGAGTTTATTAGTTGTGATTAAGGAAGTTTCATTTGTTGAAACTGTTTGGGTCTAATTTGATCAACTTGAAAACTAATTGTCACATGCCAATATTCATTTTAAGAGCCTAAGAATGATACACAGTTCTCACAAAAAGATGTCTCTGCTGTGCTTGAAATGGCTCGTCCAGATGGGGAGTACTGTAGTTCATAACAGGCTCCCTCTCACGCTGCGATTCATTTAAATCTCACACGCAGGATTAGTAACATCCCCTTTACCCGGCGTCAACTCACACCCCAGAGTCAACAGGGCTGCACTGATGAAAGTACATCGTGCAATTTAGTTTGCATGAACCCTGTCAGTTCATGTACATCAGCTGCTGACCTTCACTGGTTAAAAATGTATGAAAGGACACATTTCATTTGTATACATGCTAAAAGGTTTGTATGGACTAGTGTTTGGGGACTCTATATACTTCTATATTTCACACAATATCAAGCATCTGTGTGCTCATGCTGTTCTTCCACACATACATTTGTGCCGGGAGAATATCAATCTCAGTGTGATTTTCCCGCATTAGGTCTAAATTACAGGCTCTCAGATCATTCGAGTGCTTCTGTATCTCCTCGTGACAGACAGCTCAGCACACACACATACAGAGCTCACACTTCTCACTCGAGGAAAAGCTGAGAGTGCCCTGAAACATTCATGCTGTTGCTATACTTTCAGAAACGTACATTACCACAGCGGTTTAACTGTGCTGCAAATCATTCGACTTCTGAGAAGGATGCCGTTCCAGATCTGTTGTCACCAATATGTGTTCACTTATGAAATCCAAATCCCATCGCATCTCAAAATCGAAAGAAAAATACACATATAAGTGCAAAAGATGGAGCACGATAGGACTATTGCAATCGTTTTGCATTCGTGACAATATTGCTATTGCTGTAATGCATTGTCTAAGAGCATTCAACCTTAAAAGTTAGATCATTTAGACAAAATCTTATTGGTCTGAGTGGGTTAAAATAACAACAGTATGCCCATCCAGTGCTTTCTGTTAAGCATCAGCATCGCCAACAGTGTCAACATCAGTGGTAAACCCAAAGCAGTAACTCTGTATGTGTTTTAAAGGGCTTCTTTAGCTTGTGATCATCCAACTTTTGTGGATTGAGGTAATTGTGAAACTTGGGAAATTTGTCATTAACATGTCTGATAAACAAGTCTTTAACAAAACCAAACATTGAGTAAGGCTGAAAAGAGCAGCGGGTGAGGTGAAGGGCTTTTTGTTGTCGTTTCAGTTGTTTGCATTTCAATGCTGTCCGGCCACTTGTTTTTCTCAATGGAGCAGATGGGTTTTCAGCCCTCACAGAAATACTGGGACAGATGTTTCAGTCTTCAATCTCTCTATTCTCTCTCCTTTTCTTTTTTCACTACAGTTGAAGCTGCGCGCATGCAGCACGAGCTTGGAGATTAGCTTGAAATCTCCGGTAGGGCATATATGGATTAATGCAGACGCCCGGCGGTGGAAAAGCCCATTCAGTAAATTTGCATCGTGTTTACGAGGGCTGGGTATTAAGGGTTAGGGAAATAGAGGCCTGGTGGTCATTTAGGTTGGGGATACGGGGGAGGCCGGATCTGGAGTGTGTTCAGCACCATGGACAGGTCACTGGTCTTTCGGCTGTAGTTTTTTTTTTACATTAGACACATGCTGAAAAACGCCATTTATATGGCGTATTAAGATGTTTTCTTGAATGAAAAAAAATCGTAATATTTTTCTTGTACATTTTTTGAAACACTTGTTTATTTTTTAAATGTCAGATCTATTTCCATTTTCTTACAAATACAGATATGCATTTAGCAGATGCTTTGATCGAAGTGAAATACAGTGCATTACATGTGATTCACATCCAAAACCTTTCCGTTGCTAATGCAAAAAACTCTACAAAGCGAGCAATGGGAATTTCATTAACTTTAGCTATAGAAATTACATGTGCAATATTTTCAGGTTTTTGTCTGAAATTTACTCAAGCTAGTTCGTAACAATGCACATTTTAAAAATGCCAAGCAAAAACTTTAAGCTACTTGGTTACTGAAATTGCAGCGAGTCACAGTGACTCTGCCCCCTTTTACGCGTCATGGACGCAACGAGCGCAATGTGCCAGAATCTGCGCCCGGGGTGAGTTAGGTTTCAGTCTGGGGCGGAGGAGCTCAACCACAGCCCCTAGAGGCGGATAAACACACAGCCTTCCGTTCGCGTTCAGCACCACCACGGGACTCCATCCATCCGCGGACAGCGATGCTTCTCCACCCGAATCTCACCCGAGTCGTCCTCGCGTCCGATTCCTCTCGGTGTCGGGTTCGAGGAGTTCAGCCAATGTTCCGACACGCGTGTGACCACAACCACCGTATCTGAGTTAACATCAACGAAAGGTGGCCGAAAGTGGAGAGATCGCGGGCTGCATCTGACAAAGAGGTCGTGGTTCAGATGTAACTTTGTGGACGTTTGGGGAGGAACACGGGTTTTCGTGCGCACATCTAAAGACTGTTGTCATCATGCCTGTAAGGAGAGGTCATGTCGCTCCTCAAAACACGTTTCTTGGAATAATAATACGGAAATTCGAGGGACAGAGTAAGTAAAACACATTAAATATGAACTCGTTTCTTTTCATAGTATCATTGTGGTGATAAAGAAGTATTGCGTACAGCTTGCAGGTTTAAGCCTGAACATTTAGACAAAGTAAATAATTGTCTCTTTTTGTTCAATCTCTAGTTTTGTTTTGTTTGTTCCATATTGTTTAATATAGAGGCGAAACAACGAAACAGAAACAATAGCATTGCAGTCTATAGAAAATAACTTGCACATGTACATTTTATCTAATATTATTTTGAGAAGCATTAGGGGATCAGAGAAAAGTCAGGGACAAAGAGAGAGACGCACACAAAGGCTCTCCTGATAATGGATATCATTCTTTGTGAAAACATGAGGACTGGCACACGACAGCTTTGCTTTTGCTTTTATCTCGGCTGTTTACAGTTCAGTTACATCCGTAAAAAACATGTTTACATGCACAGCGTTATAGCATTGAAATCTATGAATGACAGCATGCTCCTATTGAGATAAAACACGCGCCGCTACACGTATGCAATGCAAGGTTTATATACGTACACATATGTACGTTTTTATATTGATGCATCTAATAAAACGTAAAATATTGGAAAATTAAAAAAATGTAAGAACAAAGTCTAGAATCAAATGTTAAAGTGTAATAAAATTATTTATTATATAAATATATATAGTTGAGTCAAATATGGACAAACCCAAGCGTTGGGTGTAAACAAAGCTTGAAAACCTCCAAATTTAACCAAACCATGAGTTCAAAACACACATTTGAAATTCTAAGACGTGTTTTACTTGTTTGTTTTTACAGATAAGAAGTTTATCATAGCCAACGCCCGGGTCCAGAACTGTGCTATAATTTACTGTAATGACTTATTCTGCGAGATGACAGGATTCTCACGACCGGACATCATGCAGAAGCCTTGTACGTGTGACTTTCTGCATGGGGAGCAAACAAAGCGACAGGCGATTGCCCAAGTGGCCCAAGCACTCCTGGGGTCAGAGGAACGGAAGGTGACCATCACGTACCACCGCAAGGACGGTACGTCTAAACTGGCTTTGCTTTTAGGTCATCGGTACCGATGTCTGTCAAGCCGTACTGTCTTAAAATACTCTCCACTGCTGATTGTAGCTTTCACCGTATTTTCTTTCCTTGAGCGTGACACGGTGCATTCTGGGATTGTCTTGTCTTTGAAGGATATTTATGGTGCTGGCTTAGCATTTGTCAAAAAGAAGATATGTTAGAAGACAGCTGAATCATGCTGTCAGGAGCGTGACTGTGATGTCTTAAATGCTGTCTAGTTAGGCAGCTCACACGGTCTTGAAATGGAAAGAAATGTAAGTAGTGTGTCACTGGAAAATCTCTCTCTCTCTTCAATATCGTAAGCGTCTCATTTAGTGTGGAGGAAAGCTGACTTCAGCTGAAGTGTGCAGTCAAGCACACGCTCTAATGTGGGCATCCTTACATCCACCTAGAGCTACTCAGTCAAATTCATCCCTCAGCCTGTCCAATCTCCTCAAACACACAGGATTAAAGAAAACACACACGCCAGCGTCTGTTTTCAGAGCTCGGATCTGTTTCCTCTCTCTTCATGTTAGCAGCGTTTGAACAGTTACGCAGAAAGATACACAACTGATGTGCCAGAGGTCTGCGTGTGTTAGATGAGCCATGAGGTCTCTGTGTCTCTCTAAAGTGCGAATTATGCTCTAATGATGGAATATTGCTTTCCATTAGACTTTGATATCTGATGTAAAATATGTTATCATAAATGTTACTTTAAAGCAAGGACCATTTCTATTTCTTATGCTTTTGGTTTGTTCGATCCATAACCTACTATTTTCTATTTTAAGATTAAAAACTAGCCCCACAACATACGATACAGAACTGTCTCTAAAGTAGAACCCAGAACTTTATAGAAACTTGGACGGCTCCCTAGAAACTGAATAACAACCCACCAGCAACCACTCGATATGTGGCGACCGCTTACAACAACATGTACCAAGCAACATTTCATCACTGTCCTCATGAAACCTCTGATGTCCAAATTCGCAGTTATTCAAGAAATGGAAAAAAAAACATAAAGGGTGCCTAATAATAATGACTTATTATGGCCAAAAATAAAAATCACGAAATATTGAGATACAAGGTTTCAGAAGGACCGCAGCGATTTGGATTACTTTTAGAACATTTCAAGTTCTAGCTTGATTTATAAGTATTGTTTGCATTAAAATAAATCCTTATTGTGTCAACATAAATACAACCATTTTCCAAAGGCTTTCCAGCAATTAAGTAAATGCAGTAATATAATTCATGCCTCCATCAATGAAAACTCATAATGAGGAAAGGCATTAGTGCAGTTCCATTGTGCTACAGAGCTGCCATATGGCAACACAGCAATTCGTCTATAATGGCTCCCAGTTGCCATATGGCAATGATCGTATATTCTCAATTAACTGCTAAACGATCTTATAAGTCGATCGTAGAACAACGACAACAATTTACTTATCGTAGATCCAGCAAAAAATCCAGATGCATGCAGAAATGGGCACAGCCTGAGCATCTCTTTAGCGTTTCTCCTTCCTGAAGGGAAAACCAAAACAATGTTAGAAGTAAATACGAATTCCATGCATCTTAAAAATCATTGGTTATTGGTTACTTAAGAGAATGCTTTTTGAATTATAACCATCTCATATGTTCCAAACCACACGACAGGCATCTTGAAAAGCTACATACGGGGAGAATGAGTAAGTCAATGGTTCCCCCAGCTCATAGAGGAGGTCTATTACAATTCTAATAGCCCCAGCTAGAGATGTATGTATAAAAATCTTTTGTTTAATTGCAGAGGTGCCATCATTATCGCCCTTGCCGTATCAGACGAATAAAGCAGTTTAATAGCAGCGGGTGTGAAAAGGAAGGTTATTTAAACAGCTATTTCCCCTGTACATGGATATTATTGAGCAGCGTTTTCACTGGTGTAAAAGTGGAGCTGAAGGCAGACCGAGTCTCATTAAGGAATCATTAAAGGTTGGGTTAAAGAGAGCCATCAGTCGAGAGTGAAACTCAACACCGTGTACACACGGCCAACAATACATCACATCAGCTGAGCTCACCTGAGACATCAGCCCTACTCTACCAACCTGGTGCTGGCTATTCATCTGATGATATGAATTATAAAGAAGGTGTGATTAAATTTGAGAGTGATAAAGCACCTCGATGAAGAGGACTGATCCTGTTTAAGACACAGAGGGCCTTTGAAATGAGCTGATCACCATCTCAGAGGCTTTGTCTTGCTCGACACATCCTAAACAAGTTACCGTGTTATAGACCGTAGAGGCAGCTGGAATAAACCAAAATTGAATACTTTGCTGTAAATTTGCCAGAAATATGCTATTTATTAAATTATTACACGGCTCGTTGGAATGCTCGATTTTGATTGGTCAGTCGCGACATTTGGAGGTTCGTTATTCTCAGATAACAACATTTCAAAACTAATATCACCTAGTAACCCGGAGCTCAACAAATCTTTTTGACAGGCTTTTTTGACAAGTTAAATATAAATATGCGTTTTAATAACATACGACATTATATTTACAATTAAATGACATGTTCATGACATTTGAACGTAGTTTCTTTCCTTAAAAACGAAAGTAAACGACTTTTCCCCACGGAAGGTCTGCATTCGGTAAAAATTCACATTTCAAGTCCATTTTTTTTCTCATGTGGCAAGTAGCTGTGTAATAAGCAGGATAATGTACAGGCAGTCGGGGCTTATTTCTGCGATAACAACAGGCTGCCTCTACATTATCCCTTACTTAGAGATGCACCGATATATCGGCCAATAATCGGTATCGGTCCATATAAGCGCCCTGCTAATATTAAAGAGGACATGACCATGCAACAAATTTGTGCCCTGTAAATAGAAAATGTTAAGAAACATCACAATTTGATGTTCAATATTAATAGTAATTATATGAATTAATCCCATTCAAAAAGTTAAGAAATATTAATGAAATCTTCAGGATCGGTATCGGCAGATATCACTTTGAATCACGGTGGAGAAATTGAGTATCCTCATATTAAATACATTGCAAATAAACATGCTTTATCCAGTTTGAATATTGCAAAAAAGTGCACATTTGCAAAGAGCACCAATAAATAGAAATTATAAAATTTTAATTAAAAATATTAATAAAAAACTAACAATACAATTCAGCACAAAATCAATATAATTAATGTTCAAATACAACTTTAAACAATGCATGAAGCCAGAATTAAGGCTAAAAATTACTTAAAGGTACAGATCACCCAAAAATAAGTCTGTTAGGATTTATTCACCCTCATGTTGTTCAATAGAGCCCACGAGAAAAGAAATCTTTCTGGTTTGTGTTCATACAATTCAAGTCAATGGAGGCCAAGTGTTGTTTGGTTACCAACATTCTTCAAATATCTTCTTTTGTGTTCTGCAGAAGGAAGAAACTCACTCAAGTCTGGAATGATATGAAGAAATGCAAAAAATATGTTTTAGTTTAAGGTGAACTATCCCTTTAATAACTTTAATAAGTTCTTCCTTGTCTAGACTTGTTTAAGACACGTCCTGCGCTGTAGTTTCACATTACATCACCCTTCTTCATCACTCTCACTGAGAGACGATGGCATTTGTAAAGACTTCACACAAGACACCTCTTGCCCCCGAACACCGTTTTAACAAGCGGCTTTACATTGAATCGATTTGCAATCCCTAAGTCGCTGTGGGAGCAAATCTATGTGTGTCTACGAGCCCAGACTCATTCCACGGTCTCAATCAGCCGACAACACACATGACCGCACCGCAAATCTGTCGTGACCCCGGGTATGGTGAGTTTATTTAGTACTTCCAGAGCACTGTGCGGATGAATGGGTTTGTGGGTAATGGGCTCTGATGTCAGAACGCTGTTGTGGAGCATATGGAGATGTCAGCACGTGTGCAGTGTTAATGGAATCTCTACACCAGCGTGCCCTGACACTCCACTGCCAGCTCATGATGGTTTATATATACACTTTACAGTTTACACTACCTACCAATTGGCCGATAAAACCGTTTGTTCTATATAGTATGAGTAGTATGAATACATTTCGGACAGACTGCGTCGGCCATGTTTTATGGTCATGTGACCCAGTATGCTCTTTGACCTATGACGTTTTAACTACAACCTACACGTGAGCGTTGATAAAAACAAAATTTTGTAACGAGAAATTCATTTATTGGCACATGCATTAAAAATAGACGTCTGCCTTAAAGTTTTCTGCTTTATTTATATAATTTAATTTTGAAATTTGTCTGTTGCTCAGCTCCAGTGGCATCATGGGATATATAAGTGTCCCTCCCAACCACACACACAAATCTCGATGGAAGTAGTAGACCATCCAGGTATTTTTCGCCTACTGTTTTTTGCATACTGATGTTTCCGACAGACTATTCATGACTCATGCTCATTTTCGCCTACTATATAGTATGGAAAGAATAAGGACCCTCTCACATTTGCCCATGGGTCGACGCGCAAAAGATGCTAAATGTATACGGCCCCTAAGTGATTCGTACAGGGCATGGTAATAAAACATTCGGGGCTTCATCCCCCTTACCCACCTCTAGTGGCGACACTGACTCTCGCTCACTCACTAACTCATCTGAGCTCTTCTGTCCACTTTCATTTTTAATTTCACAAATGCTTTTCATGTCCAACATGTGTCATCAGGTATTTCTTCTCTTTCATGAGTTTGCTATAGGATGAATGATGTCAAGGTGCGTGTTTGTCAGATCTGTTGAAGTGCCTGCTCGTGGCGCCCTGTGAAGTCATGCGTCTTTCAAAGGACAAAAGTTGACACCGATGAAGCGTGCAATGGCTCGGTCGCCGCACGCAAACTCCGCAGTGTCCGAGGCATGTGGCGATCGAGGGTGCCGGGTTTCACTCACCTTGACAGGTTGGGCCTTGGGGCTCGAACCTGGTCTTTCTCTCATCCACAGCTGAAGGCAGATGGTTAAGGGCTCTGCAGGTAAAGCGTAACAGCAGGTGCGGGATGGTCGCTCCGAAAAGGACGGCATCTATTATTAAAGGGCCAGCACCTCTTTGGTTACTCTTGAATCTGTTATGAAATATTGGCCTGTGTTTGGCTGGGTCAAAGGCAAGTGCGTCTGGCAGAGAGAGTGAGATCGCTTAGCCAATCAGAATGCGGCAAATGGTGTTATCATTCAAAACATATCGAGTTTAATTTGAGATCAGGTGTCGTGACAACAGCGTTCTCCCGAGCTGTCACTGGTGTGACAGGGCGGACATTGTGTTCTTGTTATGAATAAATACAGAAGCGCTGACAGGTACCTGAATATATTAAAATCGAAGTTTTACTAAAAATGATAACGACATATGATAAGACAGCTGAAAATAAACCAGTTACTTAGCAGAAAATCAGGGGTGAAAAACAGAAAGATAATGATGTGCCGTCAGAGACCTTTTTCAAGAACGTTTGCCATCGTTAGACTTTTTTACTTAAAGGATAAGTGCGTAAAGTAAATTTGCAATTTTTTGTTTGAAACATTCTCATGTTGACGGCTTGACACTGGGAAGAGATTTTGCAGGCATTAGAAAGACTGTAGAAAGAGTCATGTCTTATGTATTACATAAAATAAAAGGTCTGTGGATTCTGAGTTTAAAAAGAAGGATTAAAGTCAGGCAGGAGCTAGGACCTGCGGAGATACTTGTGTAGATTATATAGAGTCTCATGGAGATTCTTTCCAGCAGAGAGACGTTGGAGGGAAAGAACGTCTAAAAATCATCATCGGGGAGTTTGCTTTGATTCAAGTCAGTATGTGAGTCACACACTAACATACCAAGATATGTTGTTGTTGTAATATTAGCTGTGTAACGGAGCAGTTTTGAGAGTCATTGTTTATCTGGTACCGCTTTAATATTGTACTCGTCCAGAAAGTGTTACTTGAGAGAGAGAGATTGTGTTGGAGCTGAAATTTAGGAGCGAGCGAGTATTAGTCTTTGACTCAATGATGAATAAACTTTCAGTTAATCTTTGTGTCACATGCGTTCACGATCAGTAACGGATCCGTTTCAACATGGCGGCGTATTCAATGTATGTAGGGCCGCTCTGTATGAAGATATTAACAGCTTATTCTAAGGTATTACTAACATAATAGTTCATTACGTACGGTTTTTATACACCTCTGAAGATATAGTTGTGTATATTATATTGCATTTCCGTCAATATATCCTCCTGAAACGGCCTATTTTTCCTTTGAAAATGAAAACTTCATAGACTGTACTCATCCAATTTGTCCTTCCAACCAAGAATTACCGTCTTTCCTGTGTAAAACACGAAAGGAGATGATGTCATTATCAGTCATGTGACATGTGAGAACCAATAGTGTTTGCTGACACAATATCACTCCTGGTGTGACGCCTCTAAAATTAAAAGAAGTTCTTTTTAAGAACATGTGAGTTCCAGCAAAAGGTGAGCATTGTCAGAAGATTTTATATTTCAGAAATAAAATTCAAATAATTAGAGGTCTCCGTTATTTATAATTCAAGCATCAACTTATTTTTACATGTTTCTCCTCTAGTGTTCCTTCAAAAAGACTCAAAGAGGACTATTTGTATAGTAAGATCTTAACCATTTGTTATTCAATTACAGTAGATCTCACAGGAAAACATTAACAACATTGCACTCTTATAAAAACACACATCTACACAAACACAAACGTCACTGCGGCAAAAGCAGATCATACGAAAACATAAAGAGATTGTATGAATTGATATGCATTTGCCACCAACGCAACCATGTCAAATAGTTATGAATTGCCATAAGGCAAATTTGGTTAAATAAAATGTTTTGATTTTAGGAAAATATTAAAGGGTGTTTAATATTTAATATTAAACACCCAAAGAGTGCAAAATCTGTCATAATATTTCTCTCCCTCAACTTGTTCCAAACCTGTTTACATTTATTTGTTCTAATGAACACAAAGAAAGATATTTAAAAAATGTGAGCAACTTACACTTCATCATTGACTACCGTGTTCAACAGAACAAAGAGATGTATACAGGTTATGAACAACTACGTTTTTGGGTGGAGTATAATTTTAAAACACCCATCACACACTTTGATTAATGCCCCATTAAAGTACATCGAAACTGGAGGTTTCATATAGAAAACAATCTTATGTATTCCTCATACACTTCTTAAAGTTCATCACGTTTACTTTCATTCAGCACAAATAATACGAGTCCAGAACACTTCTTCAGGAGCATCATATGAAGATGAGATTAATAATGGCATATGTACATCATGACGGCTCTGCTAATGAAACAGACCCTGCTCGACTAAGGGAACCCTTTTTGAAAGCCATCCAGAGGCAACCTAAACCATCTGTTCCTCTACCGCTGCCAGCACTCCTCCTCTCAGCCCTTCTGAAGCCACATCTAATCTGACTGGCACATGGAAAGGGTGAAACCGAGAGCGTCGTGTTTCCATTATAAAATCTGTTTTTAGAATCAAAGCTTTAAGAGCGGCAAACCATTCTTGGGAATTTTAGATTTTGCTCTAGATTGTCCTTCCACTGAATGAAGTCAGATCAACAGAAGAAAGGCTGCGTATGAAACTGCCGTGATCTAGACAACATTTTCGTATGAATGCACATACTACGCCAACTGCTACAGGAAATGTCTACAGTAAATAATGAACATTTATGAATCAATCATCTGTTTTTGTTACATTCTTCGGAATACTTGATTCTAATTGGTCGATTTAGCAGCATTCACATTCAGCTGGAAATATTTGATAATGATATTTGATAGTTCATGTAATCTAATAAAAATCTATTTAAATCAATATTTTATGTTCATGTATTAATTTATTTGATTTAGATATGATAATATACAGTCAGTCAGTCAATAACAGAATAAAGTCCTTCAGGGTGTTTCGCCGACCTTTAAACCTGCCAGGGTTTGTTTTGCTATGATCGACAGACTAAACGTTGCTTACATAATACTAGTTTTGGTATTTTGAGGCTTTTGTTTTGTTACGTAACGCAAAGCTTTTCTGCTCTGAAGTCAGACTTATTATGCATTTCTCATCTTTTGGTTAGCTTCCATCAATTCCATTTGAAAGAGAAAACAAAAATAAATACATTTTCTATATAATGAGTCAGTAAAAGTCACTTTGTATAGAATGCATGATCTTATAAAGAGAGATTGCACATTACATAAAACACCGAATTGCAATTTTAACAAAACACTGCTTCAAGACACAGATGAGGAGCGGAATATAAGAATATGACAAATGCCTTCAACCATTTCAAAACACGACACATCAACCTCCCAGTAGAGGATATCATCTCTATCCTGCGTGAGTGGAACAGCCAATGGGTTTTCTCATAGAGTGGGCGTGACAGGGTGATCCGTCTGAAGGGCGACACGAAGCAGTGCTGATGGGAAATGAAAGTAGGCCAGTGCCGTGTGCCTCGAAGTAGCCTCGGTAAAACCACAGCGAGCCAAACGGCCACCAGACCCCAAACAAAGGGTTACTGGGTCTCTATCCCCTCCTCCAATGCTTGTCTCTGATTGGTCGAATCCCACGGAACAAAACAGCCCACAACATCAACACAGTCAGAATGCATTAGAGAGACAACTGGGGGAAAATACATTTCTGTCTTCTCATGGCCATTGAGTTTTAATTGTCTCTCTTACATTTTTCTCCAACAATACACAAAGAATTTTGTTTTTATCTTTTTGTTTTACTTATTTTTTACAACATTCGCTTGCTCATCTTCACTTGTATCACATGAGAGGTTAGTGAAATTAAGTGTCTCTTTTAAAAGCATCACGCTGTGAAGATATCACCGCTTCGCGTGACTATGCCGTGACTCCGTACCTTTCTGAAAGTAGGTCATCTAACTTGAAGAAAACCAAAAATAAAACAGACTCGTCTATTATACTATATGGTGTTTGTCTATTATTAATACTATAAACCTTACAACATATGCAATATAAACATATACTGTGAAAGAGAAAAAAAACTGTTGGATATTAACCGAGTAAACTATAGTAAAATTGCTAGATAGATCATACTGTACAAACAACAGTACAATGTAATATTATATATAATATATATATTATAGAATATTTTATTACAGTTTATTATAGTAAATACTATAGTCTGATACAGTATTTTGTGTATACTTTTGTTCATTTCTAAAATCAATATAAATAATATCAACATAAATAAACACACCGGATATTAAAATAAAATAATTTCATAATTGACTATTTATAGGTATGTGTAAATATAAACTGATCATTTTTGTTTTATTTTGTGAACCACTAAGAATATTTCTTGCGAATTTCAAATAAAAATATTGTTTCTATTCGCATTTATTCGCAGAAAATTAAAACAAATGAAACAAAAGCTCATATTCACTTTTAAGCAATCCAACAGTCATATTTCTACATGTATTTATAACGGTCAAAAATGTTTTTTTATGTGATTATCTTTTTATCACAGCTGTGTCTTGTCATGCTGTCAGTCTTTTGGATGACTTTGTCACGCCTGAGCTTTGATTTAGCTGACACCGAGTAAGTACACAGAAGGATGTTAATTGTTTGGAGGGATAAGTCATGGTACGAAGTCTAGGAAACACCGCTCTCAGTGATACTCAAGTGTTTCCGCAAGTGTTCAACATCAGTGGATTAAAGTAGTTATCAGGTTGAGATTACCCAAGCGTACGCCGTAATCAGATTCTCTCGTGTGTTCATTCAGAATTCGATTGCTTAGACTCTCGTTCGCTTTCTCTACCATAATGGATCTCAGCTGCTGTAACATTGAGCCCTCACCTTTAAATTGCATTACGGTTAAAAACACAGGCGCGAATGAGGAATCTGCACTCTTCACCTGCGGTCATTAGACTGTGATGTCTTGTCTAGAGTATAAAGAGCCTCTCGGTGGAGGGAGATAGAGAGTGAAATCCATCCCTTCGCTCGGTAATGACTTCACATAGACTTTCCTGAAGGTATGACCATTATGGGTCTAAATTTAGCCTCATGCCTTCACAAGCCGTAACTCAACCAGCGGATAAAACCAAATCTCTCCCTGGGGATGCTGCGCTTCAATCGCCCGTGTCCGAGGAGGACAAAGTGGCGTTTTAGAAAAATTACGAGAGGGGTCTGGGAAAAAGTGTTTATTTAGCATTGTGATTTTTAGCTTTAGGCGAATAAAGATAACGCTGCTCTTGTAGGCAATTGCTTTGTCACCTTGTAATGCGTTCATTAAATCAAGCAATAACATAACGTTTGGCGTAACGGAAACGACGAGCCTATGGCAGGTTTTAAAGCTCTGCTCCTGTCATGACACTGAGACTGATAATGAAGTGCAGGTTTCTATTAAAGATCATCACGTTTGGACTTGCCCGTCACATTTACGCCTGAATAAAGTCTTTTGTTACACCAACACTGTGGCCGTATTCGCTATTATAAATACATACCAGAAGGAAGACGTCATGGAAAGAGTAAATGTTTCATGACCAGTGTTGGGGAAGTTTCTCTGAAAAAGTAATTCATTAACAGTTACTAATTACATATTCAATAGTGTAATTAGATTACTATACAAATTACTCTCTCCAAAAAGTATTTATTTACTGATTACTTTCTATATCCTATATCAACCTTGTTTAGTTAAGTGATTCAAGGATAGACATCAAACGGCACATTTAATCCATTCAAATAAATAAAATAAACACATTATTTAGTTTAATTACATCAGAAGAAAAATAAGAGTAATCCCTTACTTTATATATTCGAGGGAAAAGTAATAAAATAAGTAACAGTACCAATAATTACTTAATAACAACACTGTTCGTGACAGGTGATGTCATGCCTATGAGAAAATCAAATATTGAAATATTGAAGACCTAGATATGAGATGAAATGTATAGCATATGCATCTCATAAACTGTATTTCTCATAAGAAATGAAGCAGAAATCTCACAGATGCCTCCATCAGATTTGGCAAGTGTGCAATCACAAGTCAATTTTGTTGTAGATCTCAATATGAATTTGAACATTTCTCATACAATTTATGCAAATCCAGATTATTTTACCTCTACAATCTACATTCATTTTGCACCTACATACTGTATTTAAACAGTTCTCTACTTTGTTTCTATTTTATGAGAAACAAATAGATTTTTAGATAAAACACAACTGCGAATCAAATGAGCAACATTGGAAAAACAAAATTTAATATGTCCTTGGGCAATGACAGAACTCATGTCGAGTGATGCTTTTTGTCACAAATACACAACAGCTAAATAATTAATTTGTATAAAAATAGTGCAAAACACAGTTGAATGAAATATTTATGGGCACTCTTGATTCACTCGTCATTGGTAGGTGTGGCACAAAGTTTATTTTGGACCCTGAGGGTGTAGGCCAACAAGCTTCCTCCAGAACGTCCTGAGTGAAATGCATACTTGTGTATTGATGTCTTCGATGTGCCACAATGGTTTAATAATTGATGGTGGAAATAGCAATCTAATGAAATTTCCATCATCTTGAAAGAGGAACTATGGTTATAACAGGAGCCTTTTCAGTGCGCGATACGGCAGAGAAGTCCAAAACATACTGCAATTAGTTTCTATCTGTTCTCAGTTTCAAAGTGAGAGTCATTGACGGTTCAATTTCACACGCAGGTCTCGGAGCAGAGACTATTTCAAAACGGAAGAAATGGAGAGATGTGCACACGCTGGTCAATGTACAGCGGCTGTTTTAAACTGGGAGAAATCGGGGTCTCTTAGGTTGATCTTAGTGTTGATGTTATTCTAGAGAGCGAATTCAGTTACGGTTTGATATCTCAGTTAGTAAAAGATTGATACTGTATATCATGTATATCAGTTTGAGAATATCTGAATGGCTTAGAACAGAAGTGTCCCGAATTGTAGTTGCAAATCTGCTTATAACCTTTTCAACAATAGTAAAAAAGTATTTTAAAGAAGATGTTATTTTAATGTTGTTGATGTTAATTTGATTGGGTATACTTTACTCCTTACTGCAGTAAATTGAAGTACACTGTAGTATATGTGACCATGGACAACAAAACCTTAGAGGTCAAATTTTCGAAATTGAGATTTTTACATAATCTGAAAGCTGAATAAATAAGTTTTCTACGGATGTATGAGTTGTTAGAATAGGACAATATCTGGCTGAGATACAACCGTTTAAAACTCAGGAATCTGAGAGAGCAAAAAAATCTAAATATTGAGAAAATTGACTTTGAAGTTGTGAATCATTGACACTGTGGCAGGCCATCCACTCACAAAATAAAGTTTTTATATATTTGAGGCAGGGGATTTGCTTAATATCTTCATGGAACATGATCTTTACTTAATATCCTAGTGATTTTCTGCATAAAAGAAGAATCAATAATTTTGACCCATACAATATATTTTTATCTTTTACTAAATATGTCCCCGCGCTACTAAAGACACATATTATATTAGTAGTTATTACACTTTGTGTAAAAGCAAAACTGATGAACGATAATGATTTCAACAGTATACTTTAATATTTACTATAGTATATTACTATGAACTAGTGATAAACTGTTGTGAAAACAGTAGTATGCTACAGTAGGACTCAGGAATTTTACTACAGTGCGATACAGTAAATACAAAAGTATAGTAAAAAATCTGTCATGTGGGATCTATGAGCAACTGTAAAACCGATCGCTTGTTAAAGCAAAGTTTAAGCTCCCTTCCCAAAGTTGCACATGATTAATACTTACATTTGAGCAATCGTATTATTAAAAAATATATATATCATACCCTACAGGTCTCCGATCAGGCGGTCAATGTTTATTTATAAATATAGGGTTAGACTATGAATGAACGAGTGTATTGTTAACAGCACCCTGACAGCTGAGTGTAGTGTGTGAGTGAAGCCGAGGATTTCCTAACTGACGTGTTGGATGCTGAAGGCCCCGGGGAACACAAAGTGTGTATTGAGCTGGAAAAACAGCGAGTCAGTGAGGCCGAAGACGTCTGTCATGCGCTACGGTATAGAGTGAAGAGCCCCGGCTGGTAAATACCGTAACTGCCGTCTCTTAATTCCGGAAAGAAACAATGTAATCTAAAGATTAGAGGTTATCTCTTGTCACCTGACGACTGTAACATGAAGCAGGTTACTGATACATTGACACTATAAACAATTCCACCAGCACATGAGTGTCACCGGCTAACTACTGCAATCTCTTGTACAGATATCTTTACTATCTGACACTTGAGAACAACTTGAAACACAAGACATGGCCAAAAGTGATGTAAAATTTTGGAATATGAAGATCTTCACCCTTTAGTCAAATAGAGTGCACGCAGGACGATGACTTACTTCCGCTAAATCTCGGCCAGCGATGTGTTTAGTAAGCAAAAATTCTAATGTCGGCGAACCGACAGCACTGTGGGCGAGCATTGTTAAGTCTTCATGCCTCATCGAGTGCAAACTTTGTTTTTTTCATATTTGTTGATGTATCTTGAAACGGACAGCCTGAAGTGCTTCTCCTTTTTGGTTGTCGACGTATGGCGAAGTGTTTGAATAATTAGACTCACGGTGATGATCGTAATCCTATGTGCATCCTTAAGCGAAACGCCATTGTTCCCTATGCGCTGGACGTGACAGAGCTGGAAGAGGTTTTAGGGGAAGGACATCATCACTCTGTGTGCATATACCCCATACGGTACACTCTTAAAAATAAACCTTCTGTCATCATTTACTCAGCCTCAGGTTGTTCCAAATCTCTATGTAGGCCTTTGTTCCTGAGGAACACAAAGAAAGATAGTTGGAAGAATGCCAGTAACCGAGCAGATTTCATCCTCCATTTACTCCCAGAGTAGGGAAAATACTACGGGAGTCATTAAGGGAGGCGATTTGTTTGGTCACTGACATTCTTCCAACTATCTTTATTCATTTTTAGCAGAACGAAGACATTTAACAGATTTGGAACAACCCGAGGGTATTTTCTGGTTGAACTATCCCTTTAAAAGGTTCTTCACAGCGATGCCAAAGTAGATAGGAGAACCATTTTTGTTTCCACAGAGAACTTTTCAGTCAAAGGCTCTATAAGGAACCTTCCTTTTCTTACTTTTTTTATAATCGGGAATGTAAATGATTAAAGATATTAAAACAACTTATTTAAAATGTTATATGCAAACTATAAAGCGTGTTAACTATACGGAGTATTTAATAAGGCTTAGCTAAAAACAACACCACACGAGCACTCATTGAGGCATTTTTTCCGCGCATTTGATTACATTTTTGAATAAATCCCATATTTCCTCAAATGCTTTAGTCTGCCTTTAATGTTTGGCAGCTGTTATCTGTTTATTTATTTGTCAAATGGATACCATACACATCATATTTTGATGGTTTGCTTGAACCTAAAGGAGCGTTTAAACCAAATGATGTGTAAATATTCCTTCTGGACATTACTTGTGGCGGCTCTACGTGTATATGAGCGCGCTGACATGCCAAGCTTTGTAACATGTGACTTTCAGCGTGGTACAGGATGTCAAGAGACCTCTTCATTGAACTACGCTTTGTCCATCTGCTTATGTTCTCAATGCCCAAAACAAACAGTGATTCAAGCCAGAAACTGTAACAACTGTTGCCCACATCACAACAAGAGACTTTAATGCTGTACTTCAAGCATCAAACTAGCCATCAATATCTCACTTGTAAATCACAAAAACAGCACATAATATTTGGACTGTTGTCCATTTCTTTTTTCCCATAAAACCCATTGAAAAGATTACAAAACTATGATACATCTAGGCATTTGGCAGACGCTTTTATCCTGAACATTTGAGTATGTGCAATCCCAGGAGTCGAACCCATGACCTTGGTGTTGCTATCCCCATGCTCTAACCATTGAGCTACAGCACTGGCTGTTGAAACAATGACAGCTAATAACATGACACTAGTCCATGTCTCTTGGCTGTGACTTTCTTGACGTCTTTCTCTTAACGTGACCTCCATCAGGACACCAGATCTTCTCCATCACTACGTCTACTGGATCTTTTATCAGTGTAATGTCGTCCGTGGTGTCTTTTATCCTGATGAGATTCCAGAGACCAATTACACAGTTTACTGTCGAGTTAGTGACACCAAACATACAGGAGACGTGCTTTAATAACACTTACTAAATAACTATCTTTAATCCTTCCTGACTTCACTAGATATCAACCGAAAGAATTATATTTATTCTGCACACGAGGACATTCAATTCAGCCAAATTATTAGTTCAATAATTGTTAGTCAACTCACACGGTTTTTTACCAGGTCATCAGCTTCACTTTCAATCCTGTTATTCTTTATGAAATTAAGAGTTTGTAACATTATTCTGCACAAACACCACCACCAAGTTTAGTTTAATGGTTTAGTTTATCACTGAAATCAGTATGATTAAATACAGTATTCCATGTAAAGATATCAAAGTTAACACCTGTACGCTGAGTGTATGCTGATTCTCACTAAACAACTAATTTTAGCTTTTAATTTAAACCCTGTTAAACCCTGTCAATAACCAATACATATACTAACAATGAACAATGCTTCAAAAACGTTTACTTATTACATGAAGAATGAACAATTCTATATACTTTATGTAAACATTACACAAACATAAACAAAGATTGTGCTGTAAAATATGTTGCTTGTGGTAGTTTGTGTTGTCTGTTAACTAAGGTTCATGAATTTGATCTTATTGTTAAAGCGGGCATAACACATGGGGATTCTGCAAATCTCATATGAATCTTGAGTACCTATAGATCAGTATTGCATACTTCGTATCTTCTAAGAGTATTTAGTTTGATCATATTTATAAAAGATAGATACAGCTTTACGATTTTTTCCAAATCATACGACGCGTGCGGGGGGGAGGGGTAGGCTGAACTAAAGCACATGTGAACAAAACACAGACATCAGTTTCACTTACTTTATGCGGTTCATGTTCGGCATCTTTTAGCGCTGGGAGTGCTCCATATATCAGTTTCAAACGATCTCCAAATCCAGAGTTATATCTACGGTTTATATAACATTCATCACCAAAATGCAGTGAACAAACATACACCTGAACTTCGCGAACATATGCTCTCTCTCTCCTGCATACAAGTGAAAGTGACGTCTGCGCATGCTCCTTCTCCTGCACTTCTAGCTGCCGTGTGGCCGTGACGCATGCTTTTTCGGGAGAATTGTCCAATAAGGGAGGAAGAAAAGTTGTTACAGAACAGTTTTATTTGTTCGAAAAAAACGTAACGAAACTTGTACGATCGCTGGGGGAGTGTATCGAGCAGAGAAATACTACGTCATACGCCCAACTCGATTTTTGACAAGTTGAACATGTTAAGCATGAGAAGACAGCACGTTTAACATTGTAAAGAAGTCAGAATGCATGAAACACCGTTGCAAAGCCGCTTTAAGTGCTACTACAAGTTTCAAGGTTCCAGGTCCTGTAGTACAGGACTGACTTGTGTTTTTCAGTTGTAAAGTGGTACCGTTGGAACAGTACATGATGTAGAGTGGCAACATGAGAAACCCGACTGAAACTGGGCCAACAAAACGCCAACCAGACAGACCAGCAGGATCCATGTCTGTCCTCCATTATTAATTACAGAAAGAGCCATCGTGCTGTCATTAGTGACTGGAAGCATTGTGAAACATAAATGATACGACCTTAAGACCATGAATAATGAACTCGCAAGAATTTATGACTCTTATGAATCAGAAAGAAAATGTTTGCATCACGTTCTCAAAATACTGATGATAGTGTCTAACTAATACAATTTCAACTAATCCCAGAAATTATTTCACCATTTACCCATCAATGCAAGTCAATGGAATCAGTGTTGTTTGGTTACCAACATTCTTCCAAATATCTTATTTGGTGTTGTGCAGAAGAACATGAGGGTGAGTAAATGATGAAAGATTTATACTCTCCTTTTAAAGGTCTCGTCTGGAATTGCTCAATGGTGAAATGTGTTTCGGTGGGCGTGATTCAGTCCCTCATAATTTTAGCTTTCTTGATTTATAAACCAACACTGTGAGTCGTGGAAGACGGCTGCTGCTAACATACCCCTCCTGTTTCCCACCGTGTAGTAAGCAGACAGATCAGATGATCGTCACAGCAGAACGTGTCTGTTCGTCTCAGTCTGGCTTTGAAAAGCTCTCACACACGTTCAGTTCTCTCTCTCCGTTTCGGAAGCGACCGTCAGCGGCATTCATTAGCAGTATGCTGGCTGTCTGACTAAATTTAACCGACTCGTGCTAGGAGCAGATTAGCAGTGGCAGACTTCAGACTGCTCAGAACCAGAGAAACCTCGGAGGACTGGGAGCCGTCTTGGATTCAATCCACATTCATGTTGATGTTTCCATTTGTCAAGCTTGGCCTCTATCTGAGAAAAAATATCACTAAAAGTCTCGTTTTTCTACATACCGTTTTTTGAGTTCGTTCTGTGATCTGGGATGTGGAGGAAGATCTGGCGTTCTGCACTAAGATTGCCACCAATGTAATCCAAACACATAAGCATGATAGAAAATGTACATTTACTCATTCAGAGTTTAATCTGAATTAACCACAAAAGTCTTAAAGAGTTTTTTAAACCACTTTTAGTTCGATATTTGGGTATTTTCTCAATACTATAAGTTCTTAGATGTAGTAAAAGGGTTGAACGCAGAGATCATACCTTCTCATGGTCAGGTCATGACATTTTTTATCTTCAGAAGATTTTCAAAGCCACTTTCAGACCGGATGCCCTTTTGATAATATTGAGCGCATAGATTGAACAGCATTAGACAAAAACACTTCACACCTCATTTAATCCGTTTTCTTGAGCGTTTGTGTTTATAATATTAATGATGCCTGTCTGTGCAGAAGACGTTGATGTAGTGTTTGAGATGTAAGAAATGCTAAGTTGTCCACATTCATGCCGCTCTCACACCATAATCCACTGCGTTAGACCTTCAGTATATGACCTTTAGTGCTGTATGGTTTAAAAGTAATATATTTGCTTCCTGCTGGGTGTGTCTGTGGACATGAGAGGCAAAATATGAGCAAACAGCATCAAATGAAATGCGCTTAAAGGCCTAGTACAATAACCTGATCATTTTGGGGACATATTTTGGAGAAAAAAATTAATACTTCAGAACAGAAATCTAAAACCGAATTTAAAGACCCCTTGAAGTGCCTTAAAATTGAGATTTTGATACATTTACGTAATTTCGTAATGCATTACGTGATGAAACAAAGTTAGGAGGAGATAAAAAGTGGTCCAATCCCTTTTAACTCCCTTTTCCTCACAGCCTGGAATCTGAGGAGAAGCTACAAAATACAAATAAAACTCACCACTTGCTAAAGATCACTAAAATAACTCTACATTTATATTTTAAATTCATAAATACATAAAAATACAAAAGTTAAAATGGCTATGAAGATCATATAGTTACGGTTCAAAATAACCATATTATGTCAAAAAAAACGAATTCTATATTTTATACCTACAGCCTCGGGAAAAATTAAGAGACCATTTAAAAAACGTTTTTTTACTATTATTTAAATTTTATTTGTACTATTTAAAAGGTTTGTTTTAGGGTAAAAATATCATTTTAGTTTTATATTGTGAACGGCAAACAATATTCTCCCAAATTTGGAAAAAACATATGGGTGAAACAGGCTCTATATATTTTTTCAGACCTCAAATACTGCAAAGAAAAGAAGTTCATATTCACTTTTAAACAATACAATAGTAATATTTGTACTTGTATTTAGGAAAAGAAAAAAAAAAATGTTATTCAAATCAATTCCGGCCACAATTTATAAATAAATGCTGATTAAATGAAAATGTGGAATGGTCATTTTTCTCCTCTGTATATTCTACATGTGTTTTCATTTACAAAAACCACCAGGGCCGACAAAACACAAGCATATTTGTCCTGATCGGACACCCAAACATTAATAATCCTCTCGCGCATCAGATATCTGGAGCCTGCGAGGCATTTTTGTATCCTTTCATCTCTAAAGGGGCTTTGGCGGTGGACTCAATGAGAGAGAGATAAGGATGGATTGGACCGAAAAAAAGAACACTGATGTCCGAGCGGACAAATTCATTGTGCTACAGAGCTCTGCTTTCTGTCACACAGCACGCAGGCACGTGTCTGTGGAATAAGGGCAGGCAAACGGGGCTGAGCCTGCAGAGAGCAGTACGGGCTCTGACCTTTGACCTCCGGGTCGGTTTCACCGCATTTATCCACAGTTACATCCTCTGGCGTACATCCAGCTCTGGGGGTGGTTTTCAGAAGAGAGTATTTCTGTAATTCACCGTCTGTTCCGCAGATGTAAGTTGTCATCAAGTATTCAGGGATTATTAAATAAATAATGTTTGTAATTGAATAAAGAGCCGTGACTAAGCTGTGCTGATGAGTTGATGTGACGTGTGTTATTGTGTATGAAATATGATGTGTGTTGTCAGTGGATGGTTGTTTAATATCCCCCGGATTTAATGCTTAACTGTCAAAAATGAATTGCGGTCAGAACAAGTGACTGATATCATTTATGAACATTTTTACCAGTGTAATGTAAGAACAGATATTCACCGGTTAAATAAATCTATTAATCCAGTAATGAAGATTTGATCATTTACTTGCCGTTAAGTCACTGAATGTAGAACCATGAATGTACTGTATCTTAAATGTAGAGCAATATGATTCACTTTACCTTCAAAATATATTATTATTATTTATATATAATTATTTAATCATTATAATAATAATGAATAATAAATTATTAAATAATATATCAATATAAGTGCAAAATTTTATACTTGAAATGGAGTCTATCTTGTGTTCCTGCAAACCGTGCAAATAATGGTATTTTGTTTAGTATTTCTTTTCTGAAAACACCATCTCCATATTACAGATACATTTTGAGATTGACAGGTTATGTTTTGCACTACTCGTGAGATGTAAAAAGTGAGTTGCCCCGAGTTGACCACGAGTATTTCAATGATATATAACATACCTAAAGTCCATATCATTGTATTATACATTTTCTGAAACCCAATGACAGCTTTGGGTTAGAAATAGGCAGAATTGAAGTCAGTTACTCACTAAAATCCTTTAACATGTACACAAAAGGTGCTTCACGATGCCAAAGTGAAACCTTTTTTGTCTAAATGGTTTCAAAAAGAAAATTTGACAATCCGTTTTGAAAGGGTTCTTTGTGGCCAAAAAGGTTCTTCAGATTATAAAAAGGTAAGAAAAAGACGGTTCTTTAAAGTACCTTTGACTGAATGGATCTTTGTGGAACTAAAAATGTTTCTTTTATGCCATCGCGGTGAAGAATTTTGAAAACACTTTCGTGCTGTTGGTGATAAGTGCAGTCAGTTACTGTGATCTTGTTCTCAGTTGAAGCGTCATTCATTTGGCAGTTCGAAATCCTCAGTGATCTCTGTTTTCCATTCACAGCTCTCAATCTGGGCTTCGGGCCGTATGTCTTCATTACCACGCTAGAGGAAATCCACACAACAGTTGGGGGTGTTAACAAGATGAAACATTGCAGGCTTTCCAAAACGATGTTTGTTTTCATATTTACCGTTTTCATCTATAGGTTCCGAATTCCTCTGCAACACTCACATCATCCCTGTGAAGAACGAAGAAGGCGTCGTCATGATGTTCATCCTGAACTTCGATTGTGTTCTCGACGAGGACAGCAATGACTCTACAGAGAGACTGAACCTCACCCCGCCTGCCAAACCTGACATTAGTGAGTCAAAACTGTGCTTTTTTTAGTTCTTGTTTCTAGAAAGTGTGTGAAGGAAACATCTGCTGAGTGTTGATTCCCAACATATCATCTTTGGCACTGCTTTTCGCTGCCTTAAATGTTTAAGCACAATCAAATTGGTTCAAATGATTCATTTCAATTTATGGGTAATGTTGAGTTGCTCCAACTTAAAAAAATAAGTTACAATCAATGACGTATTTTGGATAATGTAAAATAGTTAAAGTCACTCTGATTATACTGAACATTTGACACTGTATTAACCGAGGAAGGTTTTGTTGGGATCATACATTGGCCTTTCTATATTCAGCCTCACAATACTGTATTGGTGATAGTCTTTATTGTGTTTATTTAATATGTTCCTGGCTGATATTTAATTTATTTAGCTTTTTTCACAATTTGCGCACTTTAACAAAAAAAGGCATTTTAGAAAAGGCAGTGGATACAAAAAAATTCAAATATATATTAAAAATCTATACCAATTATTAAAAAATAATGATATTCATCCAATAGAGTAAAAAATCGCACGTTTGTCACAAGATACTGTTTTAAAAAGAGATGCCGATAAGCTCCATATTGTGAACATTCTGAGGCAGAAAAATATTTAAAAATAGATTGTTGGGCAACATTCGATTAAACCTCAGACCTGAAGGGGGACAGAGTTAGATTCAAACATCTGTGCCATCAAACATTATTCAGATGACTATGAAGATGTCAACCACATCAACACCAAAAATGCAACATATGCTCACATCAGGTTATAAACTGAAGCGGTTTTCATTTTGTGTGCCGTATTCCTCAGACGTTCAGCCAACGATCCGTGGGCATGGCATGGCGTCTGAGACTGTGCAGAGTTTAACCAGCCGTTGTAATTCTGCTACCTGGCAGGGTTGAGAACAGGAAGAACTTTCTCTGGCCTGCGTGGGGATCATCTGAGCGCAGTGGGGCGTTCACCATCACTGAATGTTAATGAGACAGGAGGATTACGCCGGGACTGCTCAGAAACAGTTGGGATGTTGCCATCTCCTCTCTGCGGTTTTATAATTGGCCTCTTATCAATAAAGGATTTAACATGCTTATCAGCGTGTGCAGATTTAGCTGTCTGAATGGAGAAGGAGATTATATCCAATATGTTCTTCTTTCTGTTCTCTCAAATGATAGCATGCTGTCCTACAGGATTCCACACTGAGCGTATTCTGTCCAAGAACCTCTTAGTTAGACAAGAAGAAACTCTGAAGACTAGTTGATTGACATGTTAAGTAACCAATGATAGGTTTGCTTTACTGTATGTCCCTTAGAGTAAAGCCACATGAATTTCACATGCGCAAAAACATACAGCAGGGTCGCATGTGAAACATTTCCACATGTACTGCAAAAAATTATCTTGTTTTCCAGCTAAAAAAAACCTAAACAATCTTAAATCAGGATACATTCACTTGAAAAAAATATATATTAACAATATATCAAGTTTTGCTAATAAGAAACAAAAATGTCAGTAGAGTATTAAAAACCCATTCAAAGTTTTGCCTCTGAATTAAGTGTAAAGTATTTTTTTATCCTGTTGGCAAATATTTATTTATGTAGTGAATTTTTCTAGATTTTTCTTCATTATGATGCATTTTTAAGAAAACAAGACTTAAAGAAGTCAAGTTGCTTATCAAGTATCTTGATTTAGGAACACTTAGTATTTTTTGTCTTGTTTAAGAGTAGAAATACTAAGTAAGAAAATCATTTTTGCAGTGTGGGATCCCCTGAGAATTTAGGTTTTTCTGTGAAGCATAGCGGATGGAAGAACTTTTTTCCAGAAATTTATAATACAAAAAAAGAGCAGCTGTTAAGAAAAAGTTATGCCAAATTTGTTAGGACTCATTTTTAGAACAGTACCTATACAGAGTACCTATAGAGTAGTATTGCATACTTCATATCTTCAAAGAGTATTTAGTTTGATCACATTTATAAAAGATAGATACAGCTGTACGATTATTTCCGAAAGCATACGGCACATGCGGGGGGGGAGGGGTAGGCTGAACTAAAGCACGTGCACACCCATTTCCAACAAAACACAGACATTAGTTTCACTCACGCATGTTCGGCATCTTTTAGTGCTGGGACGGCTCAGTATATCAGTTTCAAACGATCTCCAAATCCTGGATTATCGCCACCGTTTTTATAACATTCATTACCCAAATGCAGTGAACAAACAAACACCTGAACTTCGCGAACGTATGCTCTCTCTCCTGCTTACAAGTAAAAGTGTTGTCTGCGCATGCTCCTTCTCCTGCTCTCCTTGCCGGGGTAATTGTCCAAAAAGGGACTTATAAAAAATGCTTACGAAACAGTTTTATATGTTAGAAAAAAACATTCGAAAAAGTACGCCCAACTCGTTTTTGACAAGTTGACCATGTTAAGAACGAGAAGACAGCACGTTTAAAATTGTAAAGAACTCAGAATGCATGACCCGCAGTTGCACCACCCCTTTGAATTTGGCAAATTTAGTGATTTGTTTTTTCCTCACAAGCACTCATACTATTTAACCAGTACACACAAGTTGTATGGTTTTAAGTGCTCTTTTGTCTTTAAAAGGGCTGGGGTCTTTATCATCACGATAACTTCCATCTGCAGGCCAGTTTTCTCTGCTCCGTCTGACTGTGAAACACCCCGCAGGCCGGACAATCATTGTCATGCATGTTTGCATGTCCGCGAGGTTGGTGCGGTCGTGTACGGCTCTGCGCAGCTGCTCAGGCCCCAGGTGGACTCTCATTTCTGAAATCCTCACTCAGCACGGCGCTCCGCTCTAGGTGAAGTTTATTTTTAGCTGGGAATGTCGCTGAATGTTTCATGTCTCTGGGCGTCATAGAGAGTGAACTTCAACTCCAATCTTAATTTTTTTTATTACAATATTGCCTGAACCCAAATGAAGTAACACGCTACCTTAACTAGTGCACCAGCAATGTGTTTGTGAGTCAAGTTTAGTGCGTTCACAAGCATGAGTCTGCAATGCTGCCTAAAGGATGCAAATCTGATTAAAGTCACCTTTAAAACCCAATGGTGATATATGAGGTGTTGTCTCGGGAGGTACGAAAGTTGCAAACTTTATTTCCGAATAAAACGACATTATTGCTTCGCCAGTCCGTACTAACCAGACACGTTTGGTCAGACAGACATGAACAGCAACCAGTGACTTGTTTTTTTCTGTTGGATGGCCATAAATATAATAAAATAGTAAAGTATAGGAAATTATTTAAATAAAAGGAGATTATTCTCAAATCACAGTCATGGCGGACAAAATTAGTCTGGAAAAATCCCATTTAAATCAATGGAATGGTAAAACACTAACCAAAACATGCAACACAATTAAGCAAAATGTTTAAAATACTTTAAACTTTTTAAGACAGAAGGGACTTCTAGGGGCAAACATAAAAACATTTATATACCTTACAGTATCATATCAACAAATTAAAGCACAGAAATCATGGGATGTAAGGTTCAAGTGTATACTGAAATAAACTCTATCAGTGTGAATGAGACACATGCTCAGACTACACAAATCTATTACGCTTCATTCAGATAAGTCAACACCAATCAAACACAAAGTCATTTACATGTACATTAAAACCAAACAGCATAAAATCTTCAGATTCAAACATACAAGTGCTCAGATATACTACTATAGAGCCATTTCATTTTCTGTCTAAACAAAATGATATATCCGGATTAAGGAATAAATTGAGGACAAATTGGATATTACATGTGCATTTGGGGACTAACCCAGTTATGGTTTAATAACAAATCAGAATATTGTCCCATAGCCCACATGGGATGAAAACACGGCTCACCAACTGTTTCCTAACAACATCTTTAGATGTCTGCCCAGTTTTTCCCTGTATGTTAAAAGAAAAAGAAATCAGTCTGATTGATCTGAAGTGCAGATTAATAATAAATCACACCTTCATGAGTCCTTCTTTACTTTTATATTCAACTGAGAAATGAAGAACCTTACAGTGCACACACAGGTCGGAAGGCGCCAAGATACAGAGACAGTAACAAAAAATGATAATAACAATGAGTACGAATAATAATTTTGCCATTTAATATGTCCACACTTCATTTTTTTTTTAATAATAAAAATATCAGTAAAAAGAAATACAAATTTGACAAAAGGAAAATATTAGAGGACAATACAGAGTAGTTTGTCTTTACAGAGAATGGAGATAATAAAGAGAGCACACAAAATCCAGTGGAGCAGAACGACAGAATTCCGCTTTTTAACAACATGCCCAAATTATACACAAATCAAAGAATAATTTTTACACCCAATTGACAAACACCGCAAAGTTTGTTACCTGAATAATCTATGAAAAAAGACAACCAGCCAAACAACCATGAAACGCTGTAAAACACACATAAACTGACTATATGATTCTTATATACTTTAAAGTCACAGTTCAACGAAAAATGAAAATTCTCTCATCATTTACTCACCCTCTTGTCATTTCAAACCTTTATATCTTTCGATCATCCGCGGAATACAAAAGAAGATATTTTGAAGAAAGTTGGTAACCGAAGATCATGGGCCCCCATTCCCTTCTATAGTTGACACAAAACCAATGCAAGTGAATGGGGTCCAGTTCGCAACATTCTTCAAAATATCTTCTTTTGTATTCTGCGGAAGGAAGGAAGTCCTATGCGTTTAAAATGATGAGAGGGTGAGTAAATGATGACAGGATTTTAATATTGGATGAACTGGGAATCAGCATTTGTGAGAAGAAGATTGTTTGTTTATATGCTTTGGCAATGTAATGACTTACCACGTCACTAAAGCTTTTAAATCTTGAATAGACCGACACACACATAGAGAGAGAGGCAGAATGAAGGATGGAAATAAAAGCAGAGAGAGAGAGACAGAGAGAGAAAGTAAGAGAGAGAGAGAGAGACAGAGAGAGAAAGTAAGAGAGAGAGCGAGCGAGCACATGATTGAGTATAATGTGCTGACAGTCACAGGAAGAACAGAGCAAGAATCTGTGATGGTTTAATATCTCATTATGTTTAATTAACCTCTCGACTCACACTGACTTTCTTGCTGTCAACATCACTCAGTATCACAAAGCCTGATGTCTCACTGCTTTGTGCGGTCTAAATGATGTTTATAGCCTTTGGTTTTACCTCTTACTTGTGTCAGGGTCTTTGCTCTGCGAGACAGCGCTCCAAAATACAGTTCAGGATACAAAACAATAAAGTAACAAAGATGTGTCCACGCCTGCCTGTACCCCCGGGACCACTGTATCATGTGTAACTGTCAGGAGCGCATCAACACGCGTGACAGGAGGACTGCAGGCGGCGGTGACAGAAGGCCAAGGGTTCGATGAGTGAGGGAGTCCTCGTATTCCCGGCCGCTGGCTCTCGTTCAGCTCTGGCTTTGTGATTGATCACCTGAACCTGCCCTCCCGAGAAGGGTTTACATTCACACGCGTGGCATCTATGCCTACAGCGGTGTTTTCTCATCAGCAGTTGGCAGGTTAACGCCTCGGTTCTGACTGAGCGCACCTGCCTTTGTTTTACAGGTGCACCCCATGTGCCGAATGAGGTGTGCTGACATTTGCCAAAAAGCTTTTAATCGAGCGGCTCGGGTCATTCTGTCGGCACGTGAGTTAGAAACGCTGAATCGCTGAAACCCTGCACACCTTTATCAACTAGCCCTTTAAGACCATCTACTGTCTTAAAGGGCTAGTTCACCCAAAAAGGACAATTCTGTAATAGTTTACTCACCCTCTTGTCATTTCAAAACCTTTATGACTTTCTTTCGTCCGCAGAACACAAAAGAAAAATTTTGAACGAAGTTGGTAATCGGACCGCACTGGACCCCTTTAACTTCTGTTGTTGACTCAAAACCAATGCAAGTGAATGGGGGGCTGTTAACAACATTCTTCAAAATATCTCCTTTTGTGTTCTGCGGAAGAATGAAAGTCATACAGGTTTGAAATGACAGGTGGGTGAGTAAATGATGAAAGATTTGTTTTGGGGGGGATGACCTACAATTTAATAAAGAGGTCTTTAAAAGTTTTTGAACTAATAGTGGGCAGGTGTTGAAGCACGAGTGTTGTAAACTGCTCATGCAATTGTTTTCTAAGGTGTCGTCACAGCTCATCCATAAACTTAAGTATGAAATTCTGTCATGATTTATTCACCCAATATGACCCAATCATGTACTGTATTGTGTTAATTATGTTATTTATATTTAAGAATAAAAAAAAAGAGTTAATGGTCCCATTTAATTTTGAGGTCTAAAAAGCATTAACTACGACTTTTGCCTCAATAAACTACTAACCTGGGGCTTATTAAAGTGGTCATATGACACGGATGAAACAAATATTATCGTTGTTTTAGATGTAATGTAAGGTGTATACACCAATTTAGGTTCAAAAACGCTATGATTTCAAAATTCCATGTATGTTTGTATCTCCTCTTTGCTCCGCCTCTGTGAAACTCTGTGCAGATTTCTTACAAAGCTCATCGCTCTGAAAAGCAAGGTGTGCTATGATTGGCCAGTTAACCAGTGCGTAGTGATTGGTCGAATACGGCAAGCATGTGACGGAAATGTAACTTCTCTTACCATATTTGGAACATCAGGTTCCAACACAATTGTACTGACAGGTACGCCCACCTTACTTGTGTATACATTTGGGTGGTCTTAGGCAAATCAGACCATGAACTGACGTAGATTTGTGGGGTGTGTTTACACGAGGCGTTTCAGGCAGGTCTGTGTGAGCATTTGCTTTTATATAGAATGCATCTTTTGTTCCCAAACTTTAATATTTGCAATTTTACGTGACTGATACATGCATGGGCAACTTATAACACACTAAAGACACAGTTCATTGTGAGAATTGGTCCCTATACTAAAATGTCACCAAGTTAATTTGGCCACATATATACCACATATTAAAGTTTCCTGTGATTGACAGCAAGGCAGAAGAATACAGATTTTTGCACACTATATATAGTATGGAAGTAGGTGATTTCGTCCTGTGGCTGGACTTTAGCGAAACACACTTGAGTAAGTCTTGGATCAGATCGCTTTCTCTTCTTTCTTGAAAACTAGACGCACTGCTTTCACTCTTCAAAGCAGAGATGTACTGTAGAGGAAACACTAAATTCTCCCGGGAAGATGTGGATTTGTTTGAACACATCCAAACAAACATGTGCTGCTAATTAAAACTGTGTCCATACTGACCATGAAATCAGACCAAAGGCTGTTGGGAGAATTAAGGGCAGTGCCGAGCAAATGAGCCATATGTCAGACCGCTGTTTCCCTGAGGGCAATGTACTCTTAGAATAAGGATGAACTCTAACCATGTGCTGTGAATGCGTTGGATTTGGTCATTAAAGAGAAAATATTTTGAGATTTTTAAGATCCTACATTGGTTATTGGAGTGTCCAAAAACAAGTTTACGTACATATACAGTGTTCAAAAATGTTCATTTTCTAATAATAGGCCGTTATTATTAACTTGCTTCTTGATTGACTTCAAATTATTCGTCCAGCGCTTCAACTGTCTATTCCCCTCCCTCTGTCAGCCTACTCTGATCTGATTGGACATTTTGTCAAGTTAGTGACGTGCCATTATATTATATTTGAATTAAATGCTTGTGTTTAATTTTGCTAAAAAGATCAAGATTATATTCAATTCAATGTTTTTATTAGTTTTGTTTTATTTTTATTCATATATTTTATTTGATTCTTTTTATCAATTCTTTTATAAATATATTTTTTACACACATATCGTTTCACTTCAGTCGTTTGAATTACTTTACTTTAATTACTTTTAAAATGTACGCACTTTTTGGGGCTTCGACAAGTAGCGACCTATATCTGTATATGAAGTGACAAATATATCTTTTAAGCTAAAGATACACTGTCATTTTTTCATGTGTCCAGATCGGCTAGTCAACTTATTACGGTCAATGCAATGGCCACTTTAAAAATACCATCAAATAGCGTCACAATCTCTCATCAAAACTGACCGTCAGCATTTTCATTACAAATAAAATAGAAACTTGTACAGGCAAAAATATATTTCATGTTATGTCCTCAATTACTGTAAATTCTTTCGAAAAATAAGTTGCTGAATTGATTCAATAAAATACTGCATGATGTATATTGTAAATTAAAAACAAAACTCGTATTGCAATGATAAACATTTCACTTGTAGCTTTTATGTCAAAGTTTGTTGCATTTCTGTGAACATACCTCATCTGCCAGCAGAACATCATGTTGTATTTCCATACGTCCTCCAGGAAAAGGAAGATTCTTCCACTTCCGCCTGCCATCGTTGAAGCTGTTGGGGACCAATAAACAATCCCTCCCCCAGGAGGATCCAGACACGGTCCTGGTGGACACCACCAGGGCCAGTGAAGACTCTACGGCTGTGACGGACGTCCGCTCGCCCACTAAAGACCCCTGCAGTCCGGCGGAGACTAATGACACGCAAGCACTCATCAGTTCCAGCCCTCATTCCTCTCCACTGTCCGTTCCCCTCGACCACTCGTCCCCCAAACTGACCTGGGACCGCCCCAGTCCATCCCAGGCTCAGTCCACCAACTTCATGGCCCAGTCCATCTCTAGAAACAGCGTGTGCAGCAGACGACGAGCTTCATCCGTCCATGACATCGAAGGGCTCAGCACGAACTCCAAACGGATGTTTTTTGACACGCAGCCAAGTGAAGGTAAGTGCTGGAAACATACAGACATCACATTTAAAATTGAGTTCTAGTAGTTTTCTTTCTTATTGAAACATGAAGGAGTGGGACAAAGAGCTTTTTCTTCTTATATTGCCAATATAATTTAGTTTAAATTACAGCTGGGAATCATGATTTATGCTCTTTCTACTCAGACAGAGGGAGGGATATCTTCTCAAGGGAAAATAGTCCAATAGCAATAAAAACAATGACAAATAAAACAGTAAAACACCTGACGATACAGTACAACCACACAGAAACGATACAAGCAGGATCAGCTTCAGAGTGATTTTTTGCTAGCTGATGAATGATAAAACATTACAATCCATTCCTTTGTAATGTGCATGTGGATTTAAAATAAAGCGCACAAGCTTAGATGTCTGTGTACTGTGTCATACTCATTATAGTTTTCATTCATTGTCTGAATGGGCATTTAGAGATTTAAGTCAGACCTGTCACCTTTCTATAAAGCGTTTTGAGAATACTGAACAGAACCGTCCATCACGCTGTCTGGGGCCTCATGCCGTTCATCATTATCCATCTTCAACCTGATTTCACCTCTCCACTCCTTTCTGATCTCCTGATTAGTTCATGCAGAATATTCGCTGTGATTTCAATAACACTGTGCTCTGGACCTTCCTGCGTTCGGGTGGATTAGAATGACTAAATTGTTCAGACTTGAGACAGGAGCTTTCCTTTCACATTCCACTAAATGAGACTGATGTGCAGACTCTCGCGGTCGGGACAGAAAATCAATGCTACACGCTGAATGACTTCTGTTAATCACGACAGCCGCTCTCGTCTTCTGAGAGTACTTCTCTTCTTAAACCTGAGATGGGCAATAATGCAAGAGAGGAAGCGTGTAACAAGCATTTACCATAAGCATAGGGGGTTTTTCAAAAATAAAATGTCAGACACAGCAATATGATGGTTAATAGTGACATTTATGAATAACAGAAGAACGAACAATATACTTCAATATTTACAATGATGCTTTTCTTACCGTCAGGTCCATTCAACCATTTCAAGTCCAGTTATCTAGGATCGACCTCCGACTCGAACCTAAACAAATACAGCACCATTAACAAGATTCCTCTCATCGCTCTCAACTTCTCTGAGGCCAATGACAAGAAAGCACCTTCTCCTCCGTCCTCAGAGAAAACCATCATCGCTCCCAAGGTCAAAGATAGAACTCACAATGTCACAGAGAAGGTCACACAGGTGAGACTGTTCACATCCTAATGCTGTCCGCTGCACGTCAGGTTATGAATGTAAACCGGTATTAAACATCGTCTCATGGTGACTTTAACAGTTGAATGAGGTGAAGATGTGCACCGTAATGTGTCAAGAATGTAATCTGAAATATTCAGTGCGTGAGGTGCTTCAGGATTTTGTTTGGAAACTCAGCAGTCAATGAACGCAAACTTGCAGTAAGAGTTTTTATGCAAATCAATGCTAATAAGGGATATTTAAATGCTTATGTAAACATCACAATTTATTCTGAGTTCCCGTCGCATCTTTTTTCGTTGCTTTGACACTGAAAGCGTATCAAAAGACCCCGAGGAAAAATATCTCAGAAAATTGTCAAGATTGTCAAGAAGTATTGCTGAAACAGTTTGTGCGTGTGACAGCGACTGTGAATTGAACTTTCCCCTCGGGTTCTCGAAAGCTTGATTCGGGTGTTTGCACGTATGCAGACACACACAGACACTTTCTATTTTCCAAAACCTAGAGCGGCCATCGTAGACTCGCCTGTTTGAGGCGGATATCTTGGTTAGGAGATTTACTTTTTTGAGTCAGCATTGCATTTGTCCTTCAAAGTAAAAGTAATCCCAGAATTCATTGTAACAAAGTCAGTTAAACGGTCTTAGTAAAGCAAAAAATTAGTTTATTTAAATGTGCTCCTAGGTACATCCAAACGAAGTGTACTAAGTTTACTTTCAGTCTTCTTTTTAGCTAAACAGAAATATACTTTACATACTTCTCAGAAACGTAGTAATAGTTGTGAACCTTAAGTGAACTACTTGAAAGTACACTTCCAAAAAAATGAAAAGTGGGACTAATAAGATCCTAGTAGAACTGAAATATCAACACTTAAAAGTGTACTAACACTAGTACTTACTACATTACATAAAGTTTAGTTTAAAGTATAATTGACATTGCCTTAAGTATACTTAATCAAATTAATCTAAGTTATACTTATTTTTGAAAGAGGGTGGACAGTTTTTTGGTAATGAATACAAAGAAAAACATTTTAAGTGTAATTTAGGTGACAAACGATCCTACTTAGTTCTGAAAGTCAGAGCTACTGTGTGATATGTTGTTAGCTTAAAATAACCTCAAGAAAAGTCCTTAAATGAAAATCAAATTCAGACCGCAAGACAAGCTAAAACACGTCGAGTCAAACCTGGTGTTAAATGTATCCGCTTCTCGAGCAGCTGTGATGGAAACAGGACACATTGAAGTCGATGACAACCCATCCAGAGAACACAAGCGGTCCATCAGAAGGGCTCCGGCAGCAAACGTTGACGACGTCTCAGAGGTCATTTAGCTTAATGTCACATCTGATTGATTCTCGCATTACCTTTCCAACCTGCCTGCTCGTGTGAGAGCCGGACGAGAGGAGGAGATGCATAATTCATCACTTTCTTAGGAGAGTGAAAAAATAGATTCACGTCATGATTTCTAATGAAGTATTTAGGAAGAAAAGTCGCCTCATTTGCTGACTGTCCAAGTTGGTTAACTCCTGTAGAAAGATGAAGAACTCAATCACAGACACACACTGACTGGATTACTCACTATTTCTAAATCTAAGTCATTTCTGATATTTGATGGCTTTGCACATAGTAAAGTGTAAACTTAAATATTGTTGTTAGCAGAGCGAAAGAAAAGCAATGTGTTTAGGCCTGTCACAATATCAAATTTTCACTACACATCGTGGTTAAACAAATTCAAAATAACATTCTTGCAATATCTGTTGAAATTATATTAAATGATGCTGCCAGTCAAATTCTATTTTACTTTAGTTTAGTTTATTCTCTCTTTTTTAGCTCAATACAAGCGTAGGGAGGCAATAAGACTATTTGTTACCATTGTGGCTGTAAAAGCTAAACGTTTAACGTTTGAAACGTTTGAACATTCAAGTTTACAGTGTGCTGTCAAACAAATAAAATCAGTTAAATATGGGTATATGAAGAAATAAACCAGATTATGAGTCACTAACTCAAAATTCTGTAAAAAAAGTACTGAGAAAAAGGCACGGAGAACAACAATAAACAGCTTTTCTCTTAAATCATTTCCTGTCACATTTGGCAGAATTCTTGTTTACTGTTTTGCCCTCGAGCGGGATGATAAATCCAAGACAACTTCAGAATTAACCTGGAGTGGATGACAAAAAGGAAATGTAAGATGACCATTTCTGCCAGTATAGACAACTCCAAAGTGACAGTACACTTATAAAATGTGAAAGAACTGACTCTCCATGAAGTATTGCATCAGCTGAATGAAATAATGACAACGAGAGGAATGATTTGAGACTGAGGCTGCGTCTGAAATCGCATACTGTGACAGTACGTACTGAATTTGAATAAGTAAAACAATAAATAAATAATAAATAATAAATAATAAATAAAACAGCTCGTTGTATATATTATGAATAGTATGAATACATTTCGGACATACTTCGCCCGCCATGTTTTATGGTCATGTGACCCGTGTGCTCTTTGACCTATGACGTTTTAACAACAACCTACATGTGAGCATTGATAAAAAGATAATTCATTTATTGAAATTCATTTATCGGCACTTAAATTGAATATTTAATTCTGTTAACATTTCTAAATGTATAGGCCCCAATGTATGTCAAACCAAAAATAGGACATACAGTAGAGATAGACATTTAGTTTTTTCTCTTGACAAATTGCGATTGATTTTGAATCTGATTGATTCTCACTGCAGGCATAAAATCTAATGTCTTTTCTGTTTAAGGTCCTTTCGCTTGGTGCAGACGTGCTACCCGAGTACAAGCTTCAGACGGCACGCATGGACAAGTTCACAATACTGCACTACAGCCCTTTCAAGGCAGTCTGGGACTGGCTCATACTCCTGTTGGTCATTTACACTGCCATTTTAACTCCTTACTCCGCTGCCTTCCTGCTCAACGATCACGAGGAGCAAAATCGTCGAGAATGTGGCTACTCATGCAACCCCCTTAACGTCGTGGACTTAATAGTGGACATCATGTTCATCATCGACATCCTCATTAACTTTCGCACCACCTACGTGAACTTGAACGAGGAGGTGGTGAGCCATCCGGGGAAGATCGCCATCCATTACTTTAAAGGCTGGTTCCTTATAGACATGGTGGCGGCCATTCCCTTCGACCTGCTTATATTCGGCTCAGGGTCTGACGAAGTAAGTGATGACTTCATTTAAAATTTAATTCACGTAAATAAGACAAGGGGTATTGAATGAACTCGGAAGTACTGTAGCCAGAAGACAACAAAATAAAGCCAAACCAAAATGTTGTTGCGGGACAGATTTAAAGATTAAAGGGTCATTTTAAACAGAACCACAGGTCATTTGAAACCCCTGATCTAGACTGTTTGGTTATTTGTTTACCCAAATATGTATTGAATTGTTTAGACTAGTTGTTCTGCAGATCAGATCAGATATAGCCTTTTTTCAAAGTAGATCAGAAAGCACTCAGCCTCGGGCGGGCGGCTCATTCTTGCGACTACAAACCCATTTCAGCGAATCTGGGATTACGGTATTATAATGTACTGAATGCTGTTTTTCTTTTTTTCTGAATGGCCCTCATTTCTGAATCCATTTATTGGGATTAGTGGCTTACCAAATGGGAATCAATGATGAAGATGAGAGAGGGGCTGTTTGAACAGCTTACAGCAATAGCAAGCCGTTTGCTTGTTTATTTGGCCAATATCCCGTCAGAGGCCAATCACAATCGCCCCGCATATCAGGACATATGGTCTCCTGTGTCACTCGTAGCCTCGTGCATCCTTAAAACACGGAACAACACAGGGTTTGAAATTTTCAGCCAGTTTGTCTTGTTGGTATTTTATAGTGTCATTGGATGGCAAGACACAGGTACCCTGATTGTTTTCAGAGTATATTGCTTTGGCTTAAATTAAATTTTCTTTTTGTGCGTTACAATCCTTCTAAAGCAAACTGAAGATGAACAAGCCAACCTCCTCCACACAGCCATTCAACAGCCCTCACGCTCACAGCATCTGTGCCCACATTTACTGCTGGCACTTTAACATCTGTCTCTGGATACAACGGAGGCCAAGTGATAGATACACAAGATATTAAAGATCTTGGTATATTTTAGCCTTTTCCGATATGTAATATTTTTATGTTTTAAAGCTGTTAAAAATAAACAAATATATAGCCGCGGAAAAAAAAGAGAGACTATTCCAATATTCATTTAATGTTTACACCGTTTAATGGTGTATCGTGGTCATTTCAGTCCACCAGACACTTGAAAACTGTGATAAATATTCAGGTTATCATATAAGAAAAAAATACACGCACAAACATTACTGTCGCATTGTTTAAAAGTGAATTGCTTCTTTGCAGTATCTTGAGCATCGGTTCTGATATTTTCACCGGTTTCTCCAGTTTCAATTTTTTGCAAATAAATGCAACAAAAAAAACGTTATATTTAAATCCTGGGGAAAATATAATAATTTTACCTAAATGCATACCTATAAACAGTATATTTAAAGAGTACATAACATGAGATCATGCAAATGTCATTTCATGCGGTGTTTAATGTAGTGTTTGAACGTAAGCATTCTGCCAAGTTGTAAATTTGAAGGTGAATGAATAACAAATTTATTGGCTTGGAAACAAGGGAGTCGACTCTGAATCACGTACATATAGTCGTGACTTAACTTTACTCTTCACTCTTCTTCCCCAAACACTGTAGCGCGTGAGCCACATTCGCGGTAGACCAATCACAGCAGACTAGACCATCTGACCAATCACGTCAGACTAGGTTTAGGGGATTAAACATATGAATCGCGGAACAAATCATTTGATAGTCAGTCAAGAAGTAAGGTAAGGATAACTACCTATTATTATAAGTAATCGTGTTTTTACCCCTTTTATGTATAAACGTGTTGTTAAACCAAAGTAGGACCTTAAAAAAATCCCTAGCTATGTAGTCTTTAAAAAACTGAATTTGAACAGAAATATAGTTTTGAAATGGGCTCTTCATTTTTTCCACGGCTATAAATATACATATCTGTTTGTATTATTCTAAACAGCTTTAAAAGATTACAATATTTGCATTTTTATTAAAGATATAGAATTATATATTTACTCAAAAAACAAAGAACAGTGTTAAATACGAGGGACCAATGCAAGGAGTACCATGCATTATAAAAGAAATGTTTTCCACCCTGTTTTCTATGAAACAGGATTGAACAGGTCGTGGTTGGGCGTGTTCGCACTTGATGGCCTCTGGCTCTATCAGTTTACATTATTAATGTGAGCATTAAAGCAGTAGGATGGAGAGCAAACTCTCTCTCTCGAAAAACCACAGAGCATAAAACTCATATAAACAGATACTGACATGTCTAGCGACATATAAAATAAGTGAAAAAATAACAAAAGAGTACAGCAGGTTTCAGCCTTCGTTCATCACATAAGCCGTGATACCACAAGGTCAGCACCTGATAAAAATGGCCCCTTCGCTCTGGATTGAAGCCAATGTCTGTTTTATTCGCATGAGGTCAAAAGCAGAGAGAGTGTGATGAACAGTCGTATAATTCAACGTCCATTTTATCGTCATGTCCTGCTATAACTCGGTGTGAACAGAAGCCGTTAATGAGCTTTCAATGGCCGCTGGTGCTAGATTCATAACTTTGTCCGCTCTTCTCAACAAGAGACAAAAAGAAAATCACATGCTTCCCTCCGCATGCGAGCTCGCGATCACACTGTCAGCGAGTGTCAGGCATTGCTGTCAGACGCATCTATTAAGACGCTTTCTAAAAATATCATCTCTGGGTTCAAACATCAACTTTCTGAGGCCGCAGTGTAATTGAAAACGAAACAAATGATCTCTCAGAAGGGTCGTGCTGTAGATACTGTACCGTAGGGACCCGTCCTTGGCTTCCCGAGCACTGTGTCTTTATTCAGATTCTACCCGCAAATGAAGATGTATCTCCTGTCTCTGAGCCAGGACCACGACTGCTGAAGCTCATTACCCATGTCTCTCATGTCGGGTGTTTATTTTATCCTCGCAGTGAGAAATTTTGATGAGATGGATCTCTTGTGTTAGCAGGCGCTGCAGTGTGTAATGGGATCAAATTAAACACGATTAACAAAAAAATAATTACAATAAGTAGCCTTCTACGATATCTGTGGCCGTCACGATATCAGATTGTCGCAACACGATAACCGTATCCCAAAGAATTCACAATAAAGATATTATCACAAATAATTAATTTAAATCAAATTTATAATTAATTTGGTTCATTTTGTGTTTTTTCATTTTTTAGTCAATGAATCACAATCAAAATATAAATGTAAAAATATAAATTGCCAATTGTTTAAAATGTGGCAGCTTAATGCATATTCCAAACTGATCTCACGGGAATCCGTAACTATTTTTAACCAGGCGGCTAATCTGTCTGAATCCTTACGTTGTTAATCGTACAAAAACTTTGGATGCCTAGAAAAAAGCAAGCCCCGCCCTTAAACCCAACATCACTGATGTGAAAGGAAATCGTACTCATTTCGAATTTGCCGAAATTAGCCACATCGTAAAATAGTTACGTTTTTGCCGTGAGATTGTGTTGTATATTCCGATGGTGTTCCATCATAGCATGTTTGTCAACTAGACTGCCCCCAATGTAAAATGTCTTAAAGGAATCGTTCACAGAAATTAGAAAATTGTCTCATAATTACTAACCCGACGTACTTGGGGTCAAGGGTTCGATCCCAGGGTATGGACATATTGATAAAATGTATGTTTACATTTATTCATTTAGCGCACTGTTTTATTCAAAGAATTTAACATTTTGTAAGCCTCAAATGCTTTGTGTAAGAGCATCTTCCAAATAGATGAATGTAAATGTGATGTGTTTTAATAGATCCTAATTCTCACCTTCTCTATCTTTTCACAAGACAACAACTCTAATTGGCCTTTTGAAGACGGCGCGACTCCTGCGATTGGTCCGTGTTGCCAGGAAGCTGGACCGTTACTCTGAGTACGGTGCGGCGGTTTTGATGCTCCTCATGTGTATATTTGCTCTTATCGCTCATTGGCTTGCCTGCATCTGGTACGCCATTGGAAATGTGGAGAGGCCATACCTGGACCATAAGATTGGCTGGCTTGACAATCTCGGGGTGTCCATTGGGAAAAGATACAACAACAGTAACCCCAATTCTGGCCCGTCCATTAAGGATAAATATGTCACCGCCCTGTACTTCACCTTTAGTTCACTGACCAGCGTGGGCTTCGGAAACGTGTCTCCAAACACCAACTCGGAGAAGATCTTCTCCATCTGTGTCATGCTCATTGGATGTAAGTCTGAAAAATAATGCAAATAGCTTGAATGATTAGTAGAATAAAAATTCTGCCAATATTTACTCAGCAAACCCATTTGCTGTCATCTATACTTTGATTCATTTAAAAGAAGTCTTTCAGATGCGTTTATCCGACACAAAGCAGCCCGTATGCAATTTTTTCTGGGGGTCAATAATGACTTGATTCTTACATAAATAAAATGAAAATTTCTTGACTAAAAATGCATTTTGAGAAAAATCTAAATAAATTGTGGTGCATCGAACCAAATTACAGTCACGTGACAACATCCACATCACTCGTTGGCGAGAGAACACATTTCCTAAACTGCTTTTTTAAACATAATAAAGTCACCGTCAACATCGCGTGTCAGATGTTGTAACGTTAGCATGGTCAACTGTGCTAGCATCAGTCGCATCAGGGGCGATGGCAATCTCAACAACATCCACCGGGTCAACGTCCAGTTTTGTACCAAGTATATTATCGAGGTCATAGTACCAGGGGAACTTGTACATCCTGCTCTTGGATGTACTGCTGGTGGAGTTTCTTTACCTCAAACCGGCTTTGTTCCATAGATCTAGTAAACCCCCCGTTCCCCAAGTTGTTTGCTGAACAATGAAGATTTTGCGCTGTTCTTGTGAGTTTTCCAAAGTTGGGATGTAATACGGTCATCAGACCAAATTTCATAGAGGCTCCACACCTACTCACAACTCCAAGTTTGTTTGCGAGCTGCCATGCTAGTGAAAACTGTCAACAAACACTTTTTGCATTTGGGTCTTTTCGAGGTCGTATCACGTTCTCACCACAAACTAACCGCCCCAGAGTTCATTTAAAAGCATACCGAGACCTCCTTATGCTTATTTGGTCTGGTTTTGGTGAGCACTCGAGTCCGATTGCTGCATTCACATCTGCCCAAATGAACCCCACCAAGAAGAGAAACAAACTCTCTTGCAAATCACCTGTGCTAAACTCATCAGATGTGAAAGCACTCTTTTTTGTCTTGTCTCATTTGACAACAACTTAAACTGACATATCTTAAAATATATCAATGCGATTCTTTTGTCTAAGGATGCACCCCAGTTTTAAAAAACGACTTAAATATACTTGTTTAACTAAGTCCTAGTTTGGTCTTAAATCCCTGTCCGGCCCCTTAAATGTCCGTGACAATCCTAAAGCATTTCTCCTTATATAATCTGCTGATGCATTCTAATACTTGGATAAATGCATTTATTTTTAAATCAATATTGTCTTTTTCTTGAAAAAAAAGAGTTTTGCATTAAGTCCATGTGTAGGATAATCAAGATTATGCAATGGCTGCCTTTTAACAAATAATCACAGGTTACTTCTTTACAAGAGATACTTTACCCAAAAATGAAAGTTCTGTCATCATTTACTCACCTTCAGATATTTCTGATAACACTTTTACACAAAATGTTTCATTTTTTGCACATTTATTCAATAATCACCTGGAATTCACACTTTTAATTTAAATGCCTGAGAATGGTCACCTCACGGTCATGTGCACACCAGGCATGCCTGTGATTGGTTAAAGGAGTACATCAATACAAAAATGAAAATTCTGTTGAAAGATATTGGGAAGAATGCTTGTTACCAAATAGATATTGCCCCCCATTGACTCATAGAGTAGGAACAATTACGTTATCCTTATTTTTGTTCTGTTGAACACAAAAGAAGACATTTTGAAGAATGTGGTTCTGGGGCACTTTTGACTACCATTGTATTTTTTCTTACTAGTCAAAGGGGGGCAAAATCTGTTTGGTTATAAGGATTATTCGAAATATATTTCAAAATATACTTCTCTGTGTTCATCAGAAAAAGACATTTATACAGGTTTTAGAACAACTCGAATGCGAGTAAATGATGACAGAATTTTCAATTTGGTCAGGTATCGCTTTAACCAATAAAAGGCACGCCTGGTGTGCACATGACATTTAAATTAATAGTGTTTATTGTAGGTGATTATTGAATAAATGTGCAAAAAATGAAACATTTTGTGTAAAAGCGTTCATTGCATTCTCTTCTACAGAAATATCTGCTTAGCACACGTGAAACAATAATACCTCTCCTAATGATTCTTCTCCAGCTTTAATGTACGCCAGCATCTTCGGGAACGTTTCGGCCATCATCCAGCGGCTGTATTCAGGTACAGCGCGATACCACACGCAGATGCTCCGTGTCAAAGAGTTCATCCGCTTCCATCAGATCCCGAATCCACTCCGGCAGAGACTGGAGGAGTATTTCCAACACTCGTGGACGTACACCAACGGCATCGACATGAACACGGTGCGTGAGAAGTTATTTTTCTCATGGATGCTATGTCAAAATGCTCTATTAAAAAGAAAACAGGACTGTCATGCTGTAAAAATGCCAAAAAGAACCATAAATGTATTACAGAATGCAAATGACCATCAAATCACTTTTCTAGCCATTTATGGTTCCTAGTCAATCATTTTTAGTTTTGAAAATAAAATGATGCTCTGTTATTTAACAATGTCATCACAAATATCTGGATTAATGTACTGAAAGCAACACGTGTCTCTCTCTGTATCTGCCTCTATAAAATGGAACAACCTCACCACGCTGGGAAGAACAGGAGGTATTTATATTATCTCAGGACTCATCTTCATTCATGTCTATGAGTATTATTGATAATCATATTTGAGTAACTCCATCTCAGATCACATACAGTGCATGAGCATATATTTTTGCATCCATTACTGCTAAGAGAAACATTTCAGAAGCGGATATAGGGTTGGGCAATACAGCAAAACTACTGTCGGTAATAGCAATATTCACTTGCTCTTTACAACAAGGTTGTTTTGTAAACATTAGAAAATGCATGAAGTAAAATGATCAATACTTTAACATCATTTATTTATCTAATTCATGTTCATTTCAGCATTTACTAAACATGAAAGATTGTATCTGTTAACATTATTTGCATAGAGAACTAACATAACTGTGTATCAAAAGGAAAATTCTGTCATCACACCCTCTTGTCATTTCCAAACCTCTTTTTTTCTGCAGAACACAGAAGATATTTTGAAGAATGTTGGCAACAAAAAAACGTTGGTCTCCATTGACTTCTACTGTATGGACAGAAAACCAGTGCAAGTCAATGGGGACAGACGGTAACCAACATTCTTCAAAATATCTACTTTTGTGTTCTGCAGAAAAAAGAAAGGAGACAGGTTTGAAATGACAAGAGGGTGAGTAAATGATCACAGCATTTTCATTTTGGGGTGAACTATCCCTAAATTAACAAAACTAACATAATGTTAATAAACACTAAAAACTACATTGCTTTTTGGTAGTGCATGTTCCCCAGTGCATTTAATGATATTAACAACCTTATTGTAAAGTGTTACTAAATAATCAGTGCAGATATGTGCTCTGAATTTGGCTTGAAAGGGCATTTTCTCCTATTAGAGACGCATTTCGATATTGATTCAAAATTAGAATCAAAATGTAAATGCAAAATATAAAACTGAGAAAAAAATCTGAAATCTCAAAATAAAACGGCGATAATTGAACCAGAATGCTTTTTAACTTTATTGTGATGCTATTTAACTCTCAAGCTTTATCGCCCAGCCCCAGTAGCTTCAAGGCTGGCATGAATGAGCGTGCATTAGATGCATTAGAGGCCTTTTTTCATTCTCACATCAAGATAAAAGTTGCACATGTTTCAGCAGGTCTGCATGTTGCTAAGAAACTGATTCTACTCTGTTTGTTTGCCATTCTCAAAGTCTCATTATTCTGTGTTTTAACCTATGATTGCACTGATAATATCAGCTCAGTTTGCTAAACCCCAAACTTCTCAAGACCTACCAAAAATGTTTTTAAATGGAATTGTGGGAAAAAACACATGTTTGTTCTCTTGAAGAAGTGCGTAGGTTTTATTTTCCTTATATATATCAAAATATATCAAAATAATTGTCAATGTCAGTCATTAAAAATAGACCAAACCTTGTTATGTCTAAAATAACTTCTTTTCCATTTCTATAATGCATCGAGAAATGATTATAAATATAGGAATCATTCAGTATATTAATTTTCGGAGTAAAAACTGACCCCACATTTTAACCATCATTTGTATTTTGAGGCGCATTAGAGTCACAAACTTCTCAGTTCATCACATTTAAGATGTTGTGGAAAGCAGCACACTAGATATTGAAATAGAGCCCATGTCACCTCACAATAATGAGACTGTAATTGTGGGTAATGTTATGCACTCATGCGTTTCCTTTAATCTCCGGTGATAATGGAAAGAGTTGAATGACGCTCACCTTCTGCTCATGTTTACCTGCAGGTCTTAAAAGGCTTTCCAGAGTGTTTGCAAGCAGATATTTGTCTGCATCTAAATCAAAGCCTGCTTGAGGGATGCAAAGCATTCAGAGGCGCCACTAAAGGCTGTCTGCGTGCTCTCGCTATACACTTCAAAACTACCCACGCACCACCTGGAGATACTCTCATGCACTGTGGGGACGTCCTCACCGCTCTATACTTCTTGTCTCGGGGATCCCTCGAGGTCCTTAAGGACGACATTGTGGTGGCCATTCTGGGTAAGAATTAAACTATTTAATAGACAGATACGTATTCACACGGGAATCACTATGGGCGGAAAACAATAAATCAGCTCCAAATGTTCAAAAGAATCAAACAGATTAAGTAATGTAAACTTGATTTTATAAAAAGTAATACTTACTTTAATATTTTAAGTTCCTGAAAAACTTTTTTTAGTTTTGAGTAAATTATCATGATTATTTTTGATCAACTTGAAGTTTTGACTAATATAAATTGATTTGCTCCTTGTTCAATTTACCTAATTAAAACATGTTTATTCAACACAATTGATTAAGAAGGATTTCGAATTCCCAGCATGCTTTGGGTAACACTTGATTAGGAGAGTAAAGATTTTTTTAGTAAAGTTAAAGACTTGTTATTGTTTAATGTTCACTTCTCTTTGATATTTAGAAGAGTTTGACATATTTTTCAGTTTTGCTCTTATCATTGTTTAAAAGAGTGGTGCATGTGCTAAGGGTCTACGAAGCTATATTTGACCTGAAACATGTGTTATGTTATCAGTGAGCAGTCTCTTCTTGCTCATTTTAGGTTGCATTAGTCAAGGTGTTGATTTATGTATATTAATACTAAGAAATATGTAAAATTAAAAAACTGAAAGAATTTAGTTCAGTTAACTTAAAAATGCAATTTTGGTGTACTTTTTTTAAAAGTTCTATCTATCTTATTTCGTAATAAGGATCAGTTAAATATTTAAGTCGCACTTGCTATGATTTGGTTAGAACTTTAACTTAACAGTTATCAAAATTTGAAAGTTCTACTTACTTAAACCAAGAACCTCTAAAACTCAAAAATGTTGACCCGTAAAGAGATTTTATTTTGAGAAATGTCTCGGTGGCTTTGTGTTCATACGATTTAGGTCAATGGAGTTCAGTGTTGTTTGGTTTCTATTTTCTTTTGTACAACAGTATGTGAAAGTGTTAGTTCTGTGTGTGTTTTGAAGGCGTTACCCCAGTCACATCCTTCTCAGAATTCTCTGCCTAGACATGCTGTTTACTTACGCGGGCGTTTAGCAATAAAAGAGACGGTCGCGCTATATCTCCCAGAGGGCAGGTGTGGCGTTGTCCTCACATGCTTAAACACAGAAGCCGATAGCAGAGGTGCCCAGGGTGCAGTTTGCTGTGTGTTCAAATCAAAAGGCACAGAGAAATGAATACATCATTTTCTTTCAAGATATGATAAAATGTCAAACAGACGATCATTGAAACAAGCCTGGACTGTCTTTGGGGACTTGGCCTTGAGTTGGATTCCGTGTCTTGAACCCCAGGACTTGGGATATCTGATAACAGACATCTGACATTTCTATTAAGTGGCGGCCCCCGGATGTGTTTGCCATCTTCTAAGCGGAGAGGAGACTTCTGAGCTGGACGGGGCTTTTAATAGCTCACATTGCTTATGGAGAATGTACTACTTAACCTTTTCATGGTCGCGTCCCCCTGTAAACCCTTTTTAAGAGCTGGCGCATTCCATACAGTACTGTACAGATAAGATAATGTGTAAAATATGGGAGATATGTATAGATATGTATATAAATAAAGAGGCAAAAAATACCTGTATGTGATAGATTGATCTCAAGAGATCAGATTATAAATGTAACAACCCTGCTGATAAACACAAGAAACCATCACAAAAATTAATGGTTTCCATTAAAATACCATTGTGAACCATTAGCTTTTTGCATTAAAACCATTACAAAATTGTAGTGTTTTGGGATTAATCTGACAGATTATGAGATCAGCCACAGAATGATGATAAAAAGCGAGCTGAAAATTGTAAGTTTCTGCTCTATTGAAAATACCCACAATGCTTTGTGTCTTCTTCATGGAGAGATTGTAGAGAAGTGTCAACTCCCTAATGAACCGCTGAGTACGAACCGATTCGGTTTAATGTCACCTGCAACTCGGTCAGCACTGAAGACAGAATATCTCTGAGGGTCTGACATTTTCAGAGATTAATATCGACTGCTAGATTGTGAATATCTTTTGATGGTGTGTGTTTACATTTTAATCTTTTTTATAAAAAAAGTATTAAAAACGCTTTTTCGTTTTAATTTTAAGATAAGAGGAAGAATGGGGGCAAAGAGAGGTGGAGTGAAATGATAGGGGGTGGACGAGGAGGAGAGGAAAAAAGATAATGTGAGGAAAACAAAGAGGAAAGGATATGAGGTGAGGTAAAGAGGAGGAGGAAGAGAGATGAGGTGAAGAAAGATGACAAAAGGAGGAGAGGAAGGGTAAAGAAACAGCATACCTGAGATGATGTGATTCATAATCCCTACATGGGAGCTGAACTATGATAATCCACATGCACAGATTCTGACCCAAACTGACCCCATCCACACACACGCAAACACTGAAAATCCCATACAGACATGAACAGACACATGCTGTGACATGCACTCGAACAGATCACAGAAGATGTGTAGTCTTGTGTAGTTTCACTTATGACCTTCAACATAAAATCTGGTCCAGGCTGCAGTTTATTTTGACCCATCTGACCAACGTCAAAACAACAGATTACATTTTGCTTTTTTAAGGGCTTCTGATGGGTTTAGCTATAGATAAACCGCATGAAAAACATCAAACAATTGCACAGCAGCGGCTGTCTCTGACCGGTGAAAATAGATGAAATTAGTGAACATTTTAAACATAAACAAATTCAAGATTATTTTGCAGAAATAACTTTGAATATCTTGTTGACGTAAGTGCCTTAAGATCAATCTTGTGCCAGTTGATGCACGTTCCAGATATCTTGGGATTTGGTTGCATCCCACAGACACTGAACCTGTCCTTTATTCTTCAGGTAAGAATGACATATTTGGAGAGATGATTCACCTGTATGCCAAACCCGGTAAATCTAATGCAGACGTGAGAGCTCTGAGCTACTGTGACCTGCACACGATCCAGCGAGAGGAGCTGCTGGAGGTTCTGGATATGTATCCGGAGTTTGCCGACTCTTTCCTCACCAATCTGGAGCTGACCTTTAACCTGAGAGATGACAGCAATACAAAGGTAAAAAAAGAAACTTGAATGGTTTTCATGTTGATCATTCACTACAGTAAATGACTTTATGTTTCTGACAAACAGGCAATATATTCACAAGCCAGTGATTCTGACGGGGAGGATTCAAAGAGTCGGAGGAAGATTTCCTTCAAACGCAAACCCTCCAAAGGTAAACATGATCTGTTGAGTTTAACGTGGCACTGCCGAATTATCGCTTTGGTTTGGATTTCTCGTAATATGCTTTTGTTAGTTTGTATGTGCTTTTAGGGTTGAACCCCGAAATCTGATAGAATGACTAAATTTGCGGAGCCTTTAATGTGGCTGGTTTTAGCACAGAGACCAAAGAAAACCAAATTTCTCCCACACACTGCTCGTCATAAACGCATCATCTCGTGTCAAAGCAACACAATCACAAACAGAAGAGAAAGACAATATTTTCATATGAAACATTTTCTCCTTCATTGAAGCCTGTTAGGCCGTGTTTAGACTTGACTTCTTTTAAGAAGCTGCTAGCGTCTGTTCTGCATTATAATCCTATGGAGTAAACGTGTTTAAAAAAAGCCTCCTGAGCACTTTTTTTAAACGCCAGCACCGGCGTCTTTTTCTGCGGCTCAGGGCGTTTTTAAAGTTGAAAAAAGTTCAACTTTTCAGGAATAAAAGCGCATTGCGACAATTTTGTCGATTTCAATCGCAAAACTTTTATTGTAGTTTTAAATATGTGATTAGTTTTTGCAAAAATCTCTGTTTATAATTCAAATAGACTTCCGTTACACTGCCTATCTGTTTCTCTGGGCTGCCTTTTTGCACAGACCCACGCAGGCTATTTGTAACCAAACGCTGCCAATTTTTATTTTCTAAAAAAGCGCTTTTGTCAACTTTTTCTTGTCAAAAAGTCTGTTCATGGCTTATGAGATATAAACGGTTTAATGCTGTTTAATGTACTGAAATATTTTAGGACCGATTTGTTTGCACCCCATTGATCATAAATACAGTCTGAAGACAAAGTAATGAGTCAAACACTTTAGCTGTATTTTTAGAGTCATTTCATACAAATCCCTCCACTTTTTTAAATAAGGACATTCATTTGCAACCTTTATTAGGAGCTTAAAATTAAACCGTCTGCTATGTTTATTGCCATAACAATAGACAATGATTACTACAATAACCACTTACTCCAAGGTTTGAATGATATTATGTACTTCCAAGGTTGCAGCATTACATCTTTCTCTATAACACAGAAGAAAATGCATAAATCCTTTATTTTTATACAGCCAGATTCTCGATAATAAGTGATCTACAATCCGTCTGTAGTCTTTCTCCTTTTTTCGGATTGTGCTGTTATTTTCCGTTTGGTCTGTCCTGGATCTCGATTCGTACCCCTGACCTACACTGATTATCATCCCTCAGGGGAAAGTCTGAAAGAAACGGACAGCGAGTTCAGGAAGGAACGGCGAGAGTCTCGGCATGAGCTCTAAGAGAAGCTCAGAGGACCGCAACATCTCCATAGAGGAACATCAAAGTCTTCTAGGAGCAGGAATAATGGAGGATCCATCGGTACACAGCTGCACGTCCACACCCGGCTTCGTCTCTCCGGATGAACACATGGAACGCGGACTGTGCGGTAATGGTGAGATAGGTGTGTTTATACTCACGAATCAGCGAATTCTTTGCGATTCTCATCATCTTTCACTCGCTTTTTCGTTTTAGACAGATGCACAATGCAGCGATGTCATATAAATATTAATATTCCTATTGCGATATCTTTATGGTATAACTATTTCTACTATGCATACGTGTTCGACCTTCCGGGAACACACATGTTGGTCAAAACTACCTTGAATGCACGGAAATATTTTGGCTAAAAGCATCTGCCAAAGCATAAATTTTATGTAAAAAACGGTCCTGATCTCCACCAAATGATGAATATATTAAGTGCTTTCTGCATTCTGTGCCTTTCAGAAAAGACTAGATCGATTCTGAAACCAATTCGATATTTATGCAAAGCTCTTCCGTGAACTACGGCTCTGTGATCAGTAGGAGGTACTGCTTGATCGAAAATCACTACGAGATTGAGTCGTTTATAGCGTACATTTCAAAAAGCAACACTCATCAAACATCATCACTATAAATATACTTTATTATCCTGGAAATACATGAAAAGGTTTGAAGAACAGCAATAAATATGACCCACGGATTGTTTTTCTTCCGTTTCCCATATTCGGAGCACCCTCTAGCTTTCGGATGTGGCGGCATTTAACCGTAAGTCGTTGAGAAACTGAGAGCATACGAATCGCACAATATATCGCCCAGGCCTAGAGAAGACAAACACATTTTTGACTGTAGCTTGATCTATAAATCTTCGTCCTTGTTTCAGAGAGCTTCAATGCCAAAAAACAAACAAAGTATTGATTAGATCAGTCCATTCCTAAATCCAGACTGAAGCAACATGATGAGAGAGAGAGGGAGAGACTGTGGTAAAACTGAGTCTTTCAGGAGCTTAAGGCACAGTACGGCCCTTTTTACAGGCTTTAGGACAATCCAGTGGGCATCTATTACTGACTCTCCTCAACAAGCACACAATGTTCCCTCTCAATGCAAAAGCCAAGCCAGCTAATGCCCCCCCAACTATCCACATAAGCGCTGAAGAGGATTGCCATTGAAAACTAACAAACACACGTGTTTTTATATCTTTTTATTGAAAACTGAGCTATTGATGTTTCATATCCCCTATCCTTAAACCTGACCCTATGTTTCTTTTGTGAGGACACAACTTTTATAAGTCAAGCCTCTGATGCGCACACTCCATAGAGAACCTTTAACATCCGAAGAACCTTTCTGCTTAACAAAAGTGTCTTTGTGTTAAAAAAGGTTCTTCCGATTATAAAAATGTAAGAAAGAGAAGGTTCTATAAAGAAACTTTGAATGAATGGTTCTTTGTGGAACCAAAAATGATTCTTCAATGCCATTTGTCTGTGTAGAATCTTTCAAGCAACTTAATTTTTGAAGAGTGCTGGGGCATATTCACATTTTGGTCCAATAAAAAGCTGTCCCTCCGTCAAAACCACCTACAATATCAAGAAGCAAACCATAACCGTGCCTGTTGAGACGAGGAGTCCTGTGAAGTCTTTGGATAAACACCAAAACACTTGGAAAACACATCAAACAGAACAGAAAACCACACCTGCCAGCTCTTGAATGGAAAACCTGCACAGGTCACATCAGAGCATCTATAAAGCTGAATTTGTTAGGACGAATCTTATTTTGCGACATTGGTCATTTCTGGTTTCTTCACAGTCTCTGATCAGACGTAAATTACCGTCTCGCGCGGAGGCAGCTGTTCCGATCGGTGTGCTCTTGGCTCTGATAGGAGCAGGTGTGTTTGAGAGATAACCGCTGGCTTTAGTGTTTCTATTAGTCCTGAGTCTCACTGATACAAGAATCACAGCAATATAACACCTACACAAGCGCCAACACAGAGACAACACCCTCTACGCGCTTTCTCGCGTGCTTCACACTATACAAGCTGTTGTTTAACGCAGTGGTTTCTAACTGGTGGGTCACAGGTCTGCTCGGAAAAAGGACAGTGATGAAAACCAAGGATAAATGCATTTTATAAAATCAGCATATGCTGGACAAAAAAACAATGTTTAAAGGGACAGCTCTCCCAAAAATAAGAAAAATCTGTAATCATTTACTCATCCTTGAGTTTCAAATCAGTATAAATTTCTTTGTTCTAATGAACACCATGAAAGATATTTGGAAGAATGCTTGTAACCAAACAGTTCTTGGCCACCATTTACTACCATAGTAGGAAAATAAAGGTGCTTCACGATGCCATAAAAGATCCGATTTGGCTAAATGGTTCCATAAAGAACCTAAACATCGAAGGATCCTTTGAGAAGGTCACTTATGGCAAAAAGGGTGCTTTAGATTATAAAAGGTGGTTCTAAAGAACCTGTGGCTGAATGGTTCTTTGTGGAACCAAAGGTGGTTCTTCTATTGCATCGCTGTGATTAACCGTGTATTCAAACGAGCTCCCGAACTGTTTGCTTTCATACTTTCTTTAAAATATCTTCTTTTGTGTTCAACAGAACAAAACTATTTACAAAGACATTTTTCCTTGTATGGTACAGAACAAAGAAATGTATTTTGTTTGATGAACAATAAAACATTGACAGCCAGTCAAAATTCATTTGAATCGAAGGGGCTTGTGCATTTAAAATGTAAATCTGCAGCGCAGGAGTTTAGAATAAACATAACAAGTGAACGAAAACATGTTACTATTTTGTATTAAAGAAGAAGTTGACCTCATTGACACCTATTGGCATTTCAAACCTGTCTGACTTTCTTTCTTCTGCAGAAGGCAAAAGAAGATATTTTGAAAAATGGTGGTAACAGACATCACTGCCCTCCATTCACTTCTATTGCAACCAATGCGAGTGAATTGGGGCCTAACAACATTCTTCAAATGGGGGCGGCCGGCTGTTTATTTATGTTTAAAGTAACATAAACATAAATAAACAGCCGGCCGCCCGTCACGGACGACGGCCGGCAAATAAACCATAAATACAAACACCAACATGTTCGGGCCCGGTCCTCTCTCATCCACGGTCCGGTCGCTCGTTCCTTTTATATGCTCCCAATCTCCTACGTGATGCGAGGCCGGTGTGCGCACCACTGGCGCTAATTAACAATTACTTACCGGCCTCGAACCACGGTCTCGCCTCGCCTACTCCACTAGAATCTTCTTTTGTGTATCCTCTAAATGCGGAAGGAAGAAAGTCATACAGGTTTGAAATGACAAGGCGGCAAGTAAATGATGACAGAATTTTCATTTTGACCGTGATCTACTCCTTTAATGCGTTTACAGACAGTAAACAGTCACGTGTTAACATGTATCAATGCATGTTTAGGTACACAGACCACTGGATGGTTAGCAGACGGAACCAAACAGCTCATGGACACGACCACACCGGGCCAGCGCGGCACAGAAGACGATGATCTGGACTGTGACATGACATATGGAGAAGTGGAACACAAACTCGACCAGCTGCAGCAACACCTGAGCAGGTAAAACACAACTGCATTTACAGCCCCTTTTACTTTTTCATGTTGACGAATTTTTGTGGATTTCATGTTAAATTGAATCACTACGCCACACCAAGCCTGTAAATGATGTCAAGCTTTAGATTCTGTAAATGCAATGGTTCTCTGTGAGGCAGATGTTGTGTTGTTCCGCTACATTACTCTGGGATTCCAGGAGAGGTGAACCTCGTGGGCTTCTGTACACATTACAATAAAATTCTCTAACTACACACACCTAATCTGACCGGTGATGTTTGCCCTGTAATAAACATGACAAAAAAAAAACATATCACTTGGTTATCATTCACAAGCACATTGAAATTAGCCTCGCCTGACAAAACAAGTTTAGATAACAGCAATTACAACATGAACACGCATGAGAGACAGAAACACACACAGAAGCAGAAGGGTGGGCAGAATAACAGCAGGTGGTATTTTTAGCAGTAATGCTGGCTTAGAGAGACTGCATCAGCCAGACTTCATATCACACATCCTCAAGCACATCGCATCTTCTGGAAACATGCCAGGGGAAGATCATTTTTCAAAGTAAATCACGTCCCTATTATATTTTCTCTTATTATATTGACAAAAATACTGAATTAATTAATTAATAAATTATATACATTAGAATACATATCCACCGAGGACAGCCAGAGGGAATAGATATCAAATCTCTCCTCCATCCTTCAATGACATCATCTCTCTTTTCCTTTTACTGAGATCTACAGTTAATGGACTTTCTGGTTTAATACTCTCTCTCTCTCTCTCTCTCTCTCTCTCTCTCTCTGTCACACACACACACATTACATTTCATATGAAGAACTCTCATTATCCTCATATCACACAATTGAACTCCAAACGATCCCGCATGCTCGCTGTTACCTCCACAGACCTCCATTATCTGGATAAAAATATAACACCTTCTCAAGCATCCTGTGCCCGTTCTTAGGAATATTAATAATGAAAGCCCTTGCTTATAATATGTTCATGAATGGCCAGTTTTATGGATCAGTAAGGTCTCAGAAGAAAACAAAATGAAAATGGGTATCGCCCTTGCTCTGATCCATACAATACTGTACATAATGTCTTTCATCAAATTTAGCAGATAGGGTCGTGGACTTTAAAAAGGAGAATTCAGAGACATTGACACTGAAAGAACACATGCACCGGTGCAAGAGCACCCCCTAGTGTACAACAACAGTGGACGTCAATGTATTTCACAGATTTACTTTCATTGACCTGGAGCTCAGTGTTCACAGGTCATGAAGTCTTTTTCTGTTTAAATCTAGGTGCAAAGCTTATGAAATACATGAATTGATTTAATTGGATTGAAATAACCATGATATTTAAAAGCAGGATTATCAAAATAGTGCTAATTCTACACATATAATAATATAAGGACCCATTTATAGTTCTATCGTTATAGCCTCGATGAAAACTTTCTCTGTCTAATTCTTACGCTTACATTTTTAGTGTGATTCGTTGGCCAAAAAGGAGAAATCAAATCAACTAAATTGAAGAGGAATTCGACTGATAGCATTATTTATTCAAACAGATATCGTAATATCGCCAGTGAATAGTTTTGGCCACGGTTATCTTGTTGTAAAGATATGATATCGTGACAGCCCTACTCCAAAAATAAATAAATGTTTTCCACTGAAGAAAAAATTTGGTTAGGAATTTATGTGAACAATTACCTAAAGCTTAATTTTTCATAGACCAAGTTCAGCTTTTTCAAAGAGCTCTACTCATTCTCCAGGTTGGAGTCCCAAATGACGTCAGACATCCAGAGCATCCTTCAGCTGTTACAGAGACAGACGTGTTTAGGACCTCCGGCCTACAGCAGCCTCACAGACTACAAGAGACCAGCCATCAGAGTACAGCCTGTAGCTTCTGAACCCATCTGCCAATCACCCTGCACGACCTCACAGGTACAACACAGCATTTATTACACATAGTATAGCCATCCCATAAAAATATAAACAAGCAGAGGTAGTGAAGCAGCCTTAAAGGAGTAGTTCACTGTAAAATTAAAATATCATGATAATTCACATTCACATAATGTCTGTGTGTTTATTTCTCCTGTCGTAACAACTTTTGAGGAAAGCTGTCCAGGGATCTTATCCATAAAATGCACTTCAATGGGGGGCTGTTTGTTAAGGTCCAAATTTCAGTTTCATCGCAGCTTCAAACGGCTCTACACGACACCAGCTGATTATTAAGGGTGTTGTCTAGCAAAACAATTATTCATTTTCCAAGACGACTGAAACATAATTTGCTTTTAAAGCATAAGCACGGCTTCCACTGCCTCCGTGTCCACGACTTCCATATGACGTAATCATTCTTCAAGAAAACTAAAAAATGATTTTTACTTTTTAAACCTAAATACACGTCTGCGCTGTATTTAGGATAAGAACCCTGGAAAGCTTTCCTCAAAAGACAGAAGAAATAAACACACTAGCAACTTGTATGACATGTGGGTGAGTGAATTATCGTGCAATTTAAATTTTATAGTTAGCTATTCCTTTAACTTATATAATCTTGTATGGCGCTGCATAGAGCGTCTTTACCAAATACTGTAGCACATCAAGTTGACAAAACTGATGAAGTACAAACATTGCTTGAATGAGACATTTGTCTTTTACAGAACCCTGATTTTTTGAGCATGACAGACGCCCATTTCGATTCCAAAGACTCTCCGTCTGATCTTTCTCTCATGGACTCAAATCCACAGCAGAGCTATGGGACACTACAGCCATCACAGGACTCCGCTCCCACATACAGTCTAATAAACAGTCAGACTCTTCCGCTCACGCATTCCAAATCTCACGTTATAGTTCAGCAATCTTCCCCTCCAGACATGCTGCTGAACAGTGTAGCAACAGGAACTGTGGATCTTCACAGACCTCTGTCTGATCCAGGACTACTGAAAGAACAGCACTGACTCTTCTGACTGCAGAAGGGAGACTGAGGACATCACACAGCACTTCCTGAGAAAACTTCTGCATTCCCTGGAAGTTTAACAGAGAGAACATTTAAAAAATGCATTGGTCCAATGCAACTTATGATTCCCCACCGGCACTCGTCTAGGCCTTGACATTAGCTTCCTCTGTGATGTCACTTCCTTCTAAATTGTGCTCCTCGATGCCACTAAGGAGGATCCGACCCACCGTGGACCAAACTTCCATTTTCAGGAATTTTTTTAAGACAAGAATGATCGAAATTTCTGGACAGGTTTCGGTGTACTTCCACTTCTTTGGTGAAAGAATCAGGATATTACTGATGGCTTATACGGTTTAAGCCATGCAGCATCTGGCGGGCCGCTACATATTTGAGATATCTCATTTTTAATTCGTTTATTTTAATCAAAGTGAACGTTCTGAATTAAAAAATGCATTATTTTGAGAACTCTTGGTAAGTGATGTTGCCCCTTTTGCTTTAATCTCAGCAGCATTCAAACAAAACCACATTATCCAGCATGATTTGTGTTTAAATTTAAACCCATAGTGGTCTCAGACTTTTACTGTAACAAATTATTCATATGCAAATGTCATGCTAAAGTAAAAGTTTCTGCAAATGAAAACAAGTAACTGCCATGTACATACATTACTCACATGTTAAAGTTGTTCTTGCCCAGGTTAAGGATGCATGGTTGAAGGTTTGACTAGTTGCATGTTTACTGCAACATATTGGGTAGCAGGTCTAGTGATGGCATGCTCTAGGGCTAATAACTAAAAATGCACTGTTCTCTTATAATTGACTGTTTATTTGCACCAGTTCATGCTAACATGAACCAAACTTTGCACGCCATACAATATTACACCCATTCATTTCTTTGAAAAGCATTAGCATACGGAACAAATCAGCAGCCCCCCCTCAAAGGAATATGGCTAAAACTAGCCAATCAGAAACACTCACAACAATCACATGAAACAATGTATCACACTGGGATACAACAATAGTTAATTGTATAGCACCTAAACATTTTAAAAAGCATAAATTCACATAGGTGCAAAGAAAGCTCTTAATAAAAGTTATATGTTATGAGAAAACTGTAGAAGAGAATTACACAAAATAACAATGTTTCCCTGAGCGTGCACTTTTAATTTCCACAACAAAATGTCATGGGTGGGCTCTGTTTGCAAGGTACATTGTAGTCTCACATGTAGCTCTGTATACTGTATGCATATTTATAAATAGGATATGTTCATTCACAAGCTATTGATCAGCTGTGATCAGCTACGATAATGTTCATTTGAACTGAAATGTAATGTCTTTAAAGTACAGAGGAAACAAAACTCACTGTTTTCCAAATATGTAGGTCACAGAGGTTTCTATCTCAAACCATACTAGCAATAACGGTCAAACACTGGATCTACACACTCAAACATTTATTGTATTGTATTAACTGTCCTCTAAAGGGTTGATTTGTTTATTTACTTTGCAAAGATATATATTAAATGCGGACGTCAAAGTTTGTTACCTTTACATAAAGGGAGAGATTTTTGTGTCTATTTTGCTTCTCTGTAACTTTAATTTATACTTTAAACTAATATTATTAGTTTAAATAGTATGTACAACATATATATCCAGTAATGAAATGGCAGATTTTTTATGTGCAATAAACTCTTTGGAAACCCTGTAAATTTGTATCAGTTGAAAAAGGTCATTTTATTTATTTTTTATTTTTATATGTCACTGTACAACACTGTATTTTGGAGCAAGTAATTATTTGTTTAACTTACCTAATTGCACGGTCTCTGTTCTTTAGAACTAAGGCATTGCATCCAAATGCAAATAATCTCACAGAAATTTTAATCATGTTTATTAATAATTGATCTCTGTATAAAGGGAGAATTCCTGCACTTTATTAATAATAAAAAGACTCGATAACACAACATAACATGATAAACTCTATCTTGTGTGCATGTGTGTCTGTCGCGTGTGTGTGGATTCATTGCATGTTTGTCTGTCTTTTTTATTTATTTATTTATTGTTTGTTCGTAAGCCGCGTGTGTGTGGCTTCATAACCTAGGCAGGGATGTGTCCTTTTATTAGAACATCTTTAAAAATGTTCAAAATACTGCAAACTTTTGCACGTAACCTCCAAACAAATACAAATGTTAATGTTTTGAATGACCAAGTCACTTGGGCATACACTTTTTTTGCACTATATCATTTTTACACCACAATGTATGCAGGTGCATTAAATTTGTCTGTTTAAAGTTCTATTATCATATATTTCATGCATTCGCTGTAGACGATTACTTTAAATAAAAAGAATGCACATCAGTTTTGTATGCTTTCTGTGCTCATACAACGTACATCAATTTATATTTTAAAACAAACATTTAAAATATTTTATTATATTATATATGATATTATATTATATTGGTGATTATATATAGTTTTCTCCCACAGCCGCTCTTAATGCAGTAGATCACAATATTCTCCTGTCCCGCCTTAAACACTGGGTTGGTATTAGAGACACTGCCCTTGATTGGTTTTGATCCGATCTTAAATCAAGGACTTTCTCTGTGTCTATATGTCGTTTATCTCTGCTGCCGTTTCTGTAAATTGTGGAGTCCCTCAAGGCTCTATTTTGGCACCATTACTTTTCAACCTATATATGCTTCGTATCAAAGAGAAACATAATATTTATTTTCATTTTTATGCCAATGACTCCCATCTATATCTTCCCCTTAAATCTAAAACATGACCATAACTCTCCAGTCTTGGCTTCTCCTCACTGCCTCCCAGTATATTTTAGAATTCATTTTAAAATCCTTTTAATTGTTTTTAAAGCTTTAAAGGCTCCCTGTAGTCGCTCGCATCAAGTTCAAGACTCTTCTCCTGACCTACAAGACCACCACTGGTTCGGCACCACCTTATCTTCACTCGCTAATGCAGACATATGTACCCGCCAGATCCCTACGCTCTGCAAATGAACGACGTCTTGTGGTGCCATCCCAAAAAGGTAAAAAAAATCTCTCTCACGTACCTTCTCCGGATCGGTTCCACCTATGTGGAATGATCTGCCCGCTGCTACAAGATCTGCAGATTCTTTAGCCGTCTTTAAGAATCGTCTGAAAACACATGTCTTCTGTCAACATCTGACTGATCAGTTCTAACTTCTATTTCTTCTCTACTCTTTATAAAAAATAAATAAATAAAAAACCTCTAATTTAGCTCTATATAGGCTACTGTGTTAGGTTATATGAGACCAGTCTTATTTTTTTGATTGCACTTATGCTTTTTCTTGTCCAATTGCTTCCATTGCTTAGCCCACCTGTACGTCGCTTTGGATAATAGCTTCTGCTAAATGACTAAATGTTAATGTAAAGGGATAGGCACCTATAGCCAATCTTATCAGATTAAACTCAGCACCTATGCCTCCTAGGTCTTCAAATCAAGCTCTTCTATGTCCCATGGTCTCATCTAAAATCTAAAGGTGAGACCTTAGTAGTTGCTCCTCATCTTTGGAACCAGGTCCCCCTTGATATTAAATCTGCTCCTTCTGTTTTTAATTCAAAGCTAAAATCACATTTTTACTCACTGGCTTTCCAAGCCTCGTTTTTTTTGTCATTACTGTGATTTATATTTATTTTTAGACAGTTTGTGTAATTTGTGGTCTCCGTACAGCACTTCAGCGTCAGCGAAGGCTGAATTATTACTACTTATTTTTTTAATAAACTTGCTTACTTACTATATATATTATATAAGTGCCCTCCATTAATACTTGCAACCTTGGTAAATATGAACAATTAAAAACAATAATCATTGTTTCTCCTTTTGATCTTTTATACAAACAAATCTACAAAATTGCGACATTTAATTAAATTAAAACAATTTGAAGTGGGGGGACTATCACATTATATATATATAAATATATATATATATATATATGAAGTGCTCTTTTCCAAAAAGCATTAAGAGCCAAATTTAAAAAAAATGAGTTGGTCATGCCATTTTGCTATGTACTAAATCTATTCGCTGCTCCATCAATGTTTCATGACAAATCGCTATATTTCCTTTTTTAAAATGTTCTGCAAGATGCAGTTTCTTCCAAATCGCTACAAATTCCGAACCTGTTTTTAGCCTAATTGCGATAAGTCCTCTCGACCAATCAGAATTCGCTCGTTACTGGTATTTGTATGCGTGTTATTTCTAAATTATTTGTTGTATATGGTGGAAAATATTGAAACATGAAATTGAAAATATTTATTTTATTTTACTATTTAGTTTGTTACTATTTATTTTATTTGGCTGATATTTATTTCATGCATTTGCATTTATTTGATTTATATTAATTTATAGTATGAGTCCCTGATGTCATATGATGCATGTTCTCTTGTTTGTTTGTTTTTAAATAGAATTAAACCAAAAATATTTTGAAAAAAAGGATAGATTTGTAGCGTTTTGAAAAAAATTAAAATAAAATTTGAATTTATAATCGACAATATTGTTGTTTCATTTAACAATCATTGTTTAACCTGTTTAGACTGAGCCAACAGACCATTTTAACAGGATAAATTTAATATTAACAAAATGTATGGGTCTAGGTTAAAAAATGTCATTTTCATGAAAACTATTAAATTGGATTTATAGCGTTTTGGAAAGAGCTCTTCATATATATATATTTTTTGGAAAGAGCTCATATATATACACACACATATATATATATATATATATATATATATATATATGTGTGTGTGTGTGTGTGTGTATAAATATATGTGTGTGTGTGTGTGTGTGTGTGTGTGTATAAATACATGTGTGTGTGTGTGTGTGTGTTGTGTGTGTGTATAAATAAATAAATGTGTGTGTGTGTGTGTGTGTTTGTGTGTGTGTGTGTATAAATATATGTGTATATATGCAAACAAAACCAAATGGCTTGCACTATAACTTCAAAGGAACTATATAAGATGACGTCTGGAAACCGAGCGGAGAAACGAAACCGAAAGTAAATCGTAAGTCCTCATTTCCCGGCACGGATTCTCTCGCGGTGTCTTATGGACGATATATCAGTGAATGCCGACGGATCCAAAAGTAAGCGACCATTAATCTATCGTTCCGATCTTAGAACATGAGCTGCGATCAAGACGCCGCGACGCGTCACGCTCTAGACAGTTACCGCGACAGACTGAAGCGTTTTATCCAGGTCCAGCCGCTTTTAGACCAGTTACATTTCCTCGGAGAAGAGCAGAAGGACCGAATCAAGGCCTCGTTGACTCAGAATGGCAACATGCGAGCGGTCTCCACTCTTATCGATGAAATCATTAAAATACGCCACGAGAAAGGCTGGTCGAGGGAACTGATCGCTGCTCTGGAGACTGTCGGCTGCAAACACGCCGCGAACTATGTGGAGAATAATCCGCCGAACACGAAGGAAGAGTTGGAGAATGACAGTTGCATTCGGCTCATTGATCTGATGCATCTGTCACTGGTCAACATGAAAACTCGCGATGTCTCCACGCACTGCTTCTCACTGGACATATTAACACAGGAGGATGTGGAAAATGTCAGTATATTCATGCATAAACACATGATCTTCTTGTATACATTGCTGAAAAAAACACAGGCATAGATTTAATGCTTATAATGGGCATTGCATTGGTTTGAACAGAAACTTTAAAGGGTCTCTACTTGTAATGTTACTGGGATGTTATCTGACGGATTAGAATCAATGCATGAGGCCCCAAAACGCACTACATAAAAAGTTATTTTGAAATGGTTTTAATGGTTAACAGCCGATTTATATATTTTAAATATATATATAATGTGTTTTGCGTGTTATTTATAAAATATATTATGGAGGGTGAATGAATGATGAGGGAATTACATTTTTAGATCAACCAACCTAGAATTACATTGTTTATGTAATAACGATGCCGATCAGTAGAGGGCGCAATAGATCAGACAGAGATGCAATGCAGGTTCTTTTGGGACTTTCTTCTGATCATTTCCCTTTCACAATGTCTTAATATACTGGATAAATTATTTGACAAAGATGGAAACCATGTTAACTGGTTTCACAACATTGAAATTTAAAAGGTGCTGCATAACAGGATTGACTCGAACCTGTACACGATGTGCCTTTCACTCAATGTCTCTCAATAATGTCTAACACTAACTGTGCGTTCATTATTGCTAGATTACGGCTGCCATTGAAAATCATGGCAACACCTCTGGCGCTCGTTTGCTCCTCACGCGGGTGATCAAAAATGAAACTGGGTGGTTTTCCAAATTCCTGAAGGCCCTAGAGGACACGCAACACCCCGGCCTAGCACGTGAGCTGCGGGGAGAGCCACCTAATGAAGAAGGTGAGAATCACGAGGAAACAAATACCATCAAAGCCTCTCGTACATTCCACAAGAAGTTTCAAGGGACAGATAAATTACTGGCGTTTCCTCGTTAACCAGTCACAGCTTCTCCTAAAAGAAACAGGAGCTTGAAACCGGAAACCAGAGGTCAAATGCCCCAAAAGCACTGCAGACTAAACATTTGTAGCCGGCGTAACCTAATGTTAGTTTTTCGTGTATACTTTTAGTCCAAATAAGCTCTTATAAAAGTTATAGTTTTGAAATTGTGCCAATAAGCAAAGTTAGCTGTTTAACGGGAAACATTTCAAGTAACATAAGATGTTTCGACTGGAAAACTAAATATTTAAATTTATTTTTTTCATTTACTGTTGCATTTTATAGTAGTTTTGAGCGAGCAGCCACCCCTTTACTACTACAAAGAATAATATCATAATTAGTTAATACTTTTAAAGAAACTACGATAAATCGATATCTATAACCAACATTACAAATACATTATAAAACTCTAAGTAACATCACTTAATGAATGCTTTAAATCCCATGAGCTTTAAGCACACAGCTTGGTTTAAGAAAATAAAAAACATTTTGCTCCCATTTTTTTCTTTACATTATAATAACAGCAGCAATAACAGGCAATACAAGACTGATTTGCATTGTGTTTATCATGATCTAAAACAGGTATTTAATGCTTTGTGCTACAGAATTAAATGATACCTCAAATTAATGACTTATGAAAAATCAGACCGATTTGAGCCTTATGGACAAACAAGAAAGGACATGAGAAGGAAATCTTGTAAGACTTATAATGAAAGATTTATGCAGATTTTAGTTAGAACAGATTAGAAACCGCAAGCCATGCATGTGCAAACATTTACATTTAGTCATTTAGCAGACGCTTTTATCCAAAGTGACTTACAAGTGGGGTAGGTAATGGAAGCAATTAGGTCAGCATAAGGACAACAAAAGCATAAGTGCAATCAAAAAGAAAACTGGTCTCATATAGCCTAACACAGTATACAGAACCATTCATTCATACATTTTTTTTACAATTGGAACGCCTACGCTATCCCTTAGCAACTCCCTAGCAACCATATACAATATCTGCGTATTGGTTATCTGTGTATTGATTATCTGTTTGCTGTGCAGAAGCCATGTTGGTTGACGCCTCTGAGCTGATATCAGTGGAGGAGAATGAACAGCCGTGTGCATCTGCACTGAAGGAAATGGACAAGGACCTCCCCCCCGCTCTCTCTACTAACAGCTCACTTCTGTCAGATGATCTGGACAGCAGTGCGGACAGTAGTGGTCTGGGTACATCAGCTCTTTCCTCCGCGGATAATGAAGGTAGAATCTGAAACATTCGCTTTCATTAATTTAACAAAACTGTAACACTCACAACTATGTGCTTATATCGCCACAAAACCATTTGTACGAACACTTACTTTATGTACAATATCAAAGTCTGGAGAGATACATTGAACACATCTCCTAGTATGATTAAAAAATCTTGAATCATAATTGCTCAATTCAAAACACAAAAAGGAACAGTTCATCCAAAAAAGATTGCTTTCTTTGACGTTCAGAACCCCAAAAAGCGAGTAGAGTTGACCACCTCAAGCATTAAGACACAAAAGCGTTATAAAATAACCCCACACAAGAGGGTGTTTCAAATGTCTTGAAGGCATACGAACAGGTTTGGTTAAATAAAATAACATCTTTCGTATAACAATTTACACTGGGAAACAGGTATCCAAATAAAGCATCGTTGGTTATAAACGCACTCTCTAAGAATCATTCTTTGGTTAAAGGGTGGTCACCATCCACTTCCACTGTAACCAAAAAGCACCAAAACTAAAAAAAAAAGAGCATTTTGGTTTTGCAAAGATAACAGAAAGCTATTAAGAGGCTTGAGTAAATAAGGACAAAATGATCATTTTGGGATAACATAACCCCTTAAATAACAAGTTCTTTCTCGACTTCTTAGTCTATCCGCATATGTTCTCTTTCAGATGTCGATATGTATGAAGAGGGTGAACAGATGGAGGAGGAAGATCTCTCAGAGGACGACGAACAATCAGGTACTATCATGTGGTTCTCATTTGAGTCACAGGTCAGACTACAGATGTAATGTATGTGCAAGATCTAAGCTAAAATTACAATTTAAGTCCTGATTGTAAACCAAATTTATTTACCAACAGGATGTAGAATTGTATTTACTGGAATATAAATATATAAATATAGAGTCATTAGAATAATTTAAAAAAACATTTTAAAAACCACTGTATACCGAATACATTTTATTTATCCTTTATATATTTAATAATAATAATTATATATATATATATACATACACATTAAATATAATACATACATAATACACATCATTTAAGAGTACATTTAATAATACATATATACAGCATACGTTTCATTATTTTTAAAGATTAACATTCGTTTCTTAAACCATCATGATTCATTATTCATTTATAGTTTTGGGGAACTAACTAGTTTTGTCTCCTCCTGCCCATTTGTTCCGCTGTGGGGTTGTGTTTAAGTCCTCGTGAACCCCGGAAGTTTTTACTTCCGCATTCTGACGCATTTCCATGCGAAATGGAATTTCGAATGAGAAGAAAACGTGGGGGTGACTTTTTTTACTGCTTTTGATTGGATGTATAAAAGCGTAGTTGCATTCTGAAATGGAAGTGGGAGCAGACTGCAGTGTTAACAGATGCTCCACCCAAGCCGTCTAATTTACATCATTTGAGATGGTTGGTCACCAGATTTTAACTGAAGAAAATTGTCCTTTTTAATTTCACTGGGACTTTGAACATATTTTGGCTGTAATTCTGTCAGTTCCTCTTTCTGTTATTGCAATTCAACATCCTTTAGGGCATAGCGAGTTTAAATCATTCTTCAACTCAACTGAAACAAATCCTAAATTCTGAATCTCGAAAAATCATTGAAAAGCCAATGTTCAGAAAGTGTGAAGACGGTTGAAATTGGTCCAGTTAAACTTCACTGAAACTCAAATCGCACCACACAACACTATATCGATATTATTCAAACTAACTCACTTTATAATACAGTACAAACTGCACACTTGTTAATTATTGGTCAGATCAGCCTTTGACAGAACAGAAGATGTTCTCTCGCTCTCTGTCCTATGACCCCTCAGCTTCATTGCTTTTGTGCACGCATAAGACATGTAATCACTCTTATTCAGCCTTGAGAAAGGTTTCCGTTAGCTACAGGAAATTATGTTCAAAGAGTTATAATTATAAAGATTATAGAAACCGCACAAAGTTCAACCATCCTCCGTGAAGGGAGTGTGCTAAAATCAAACTCGCTGGAAGGGAATATTTCTGCTCAAAATGCAGGAATGACAAGTTTTCCAGACCGAAACCTGCTGCTAGTGAGCCGTTTGATCTGAACGCATACTGAAGTCATATGGTCTGCAGGAGAAGAGGAAGAGGCAGAAATCTTCTCGAGTAAAAATGCATTCGTGTCTTGAAAAAAATGTCCCACAATGCATCGTGCTCCAGAAAGAGGTTTGGGCTTGTACTGAATTGCACAAGGGGTGTGTGGGGATAAGAGGTTTCAAAAAAACATCTTTTGATTCAAAAAATATTTAGCTAACTTTTTATTTGCCGAAGTGCTTTCATAAGTGTGTTGCTTAAGGCTGGGAATTATTGCTAAATATCTGCAATTGCTATTGCTTAATAAACAGCATTGCTGAATAAATAATGATCCCGTAAAAAAGGATTTAAATATTTTCTGTACAAATAAAAAGCATAATAAAAACTTTCATGATGTTAGTTAATTTCAAATAAACAACAAAGTATTTACAAATATTTTAATTATCACCCATTCCTGTAACCTTACACCCTTAAAATTTTTTTTTTAAAGACAAATATCATGGTTAAACTATATTTAAAATTTCTGTAATCCTTCAAGGATGTTATTCAAATTCTCTTTTTCTGCCAAAAATGCCATGTAACTTAATCATTGACGGTACGCTCATAAAACAGCTCATCTTGTTCTGAGACTTTTCTAGGAACATTCAAATTCTCAGATTTATAAACACAAGAACGAACAGTAAATTTAAATTCTTGGAAATAAATTTAAACTACACGACTCAGATTAGCGTTACCTCGGCGTGATGAAAAGAAGTACAACCAACCAACATCTACACAGGAAAGTGCAGCGACAGATTTACCACAGCAGTAAAATCCACCTGGTTTGAGTTAAAACACGAGATGTTTAGTGAATGTGAACGGCAGATCTCGTGAATCTCCTCAATGACCCTTAACTGCATTAGCTTTGAGAAAACATTCCATGTGTTCTGAGAGCGTTGACACAAGACGCTCCACCTGATTGCAAGCAGATGCTATCTAGAAGTCACACTCAGGAAGGACGAGACACATTTAATATCTCCAATGTTTCACCGAGACAGGAAAGAGACTTGCAGAGGTCTCCTGCTTTCCATATTGTCACAAGATGTCAATAATTTTATATCTCATTTGCTGCTTTGAGAGATCTCAAATGTTTCTAACTGTGGTCAGACTTCCCCCCCAAAAAAATTATCCTAAATACAAATAACTCAAGTCCACCTCTGAGCAACACAGATTCCCATTGGGGAACATCTGATTTTTCGCTTCTGTTTTAGACTGAACAGTTTTATTCAACAAGCCACGTAAAACCGCAAAACTTCTAAATTTGTTAAGGTTTTTGCCGAAAGGTTTTTTTAGGGTACTTGTAGCCAGATACAAAATATTTAACCCAGATTAAATCAGACAAAGTTCCATTTAGTATCTGGCTTTCGGTAAATAAGCCCATTCCCAAATGAGGCGATTTTAATTAAATTTACTTTATCGCAGGGGCCAAAATCGCAGAAATTCTTACAGGGGGAATTTCTTCTTACTGCCAAAAGTAACTTTTTTTGCCGAGTTCCTGTAGCTCAGTTGGTAGAGCATTGTGTGGGCAGCACGAAGATTGTGGGTTCCATTCCCATGGAAAACACACCAATAAAATGTGTAAACCTTAAAGGCGGGGTTAGTATTTTTTCAAAAACGGGCCAGTCGGGCAAAAACATTCTTGTAGCCAATGAGCAGTGAGGGGCGTGTCCGCTCATGTTGATAGAGGGAAGAGAGCAAGCTGGCATTAGAAAGAGTTCTGAAAGACCGGCAATGTTTGAGGGCGGAGCAATGCAGGAAGGGGCGTGTTCTGTTGTGTGTTTTCCTTGTCGATTACAAAAAACAACGGTTTTCAGAAATCGCTTAGTCCGCCTTTAAATGTGAATATAAATGATTATAAAACGTACATTTAAATCAACTTATAAATTGATGAGTTATGATTATTTCTGCACAAAAACATCACCTCTTAGAAAAATACAACTGGCACACGGACAGCTTTCATAGGATTCAAAAGAGTCTATGAGCAAAAGAAAACTTGCAAAAAGTAAATCCGCAGGCTGAGAGCAATAAAGCATGTTATTCAAACCACAGTAAGGGATAAAGAAAACACAACTCTGACGGCCACAGTAGACAACCCCCACCGAACAGACGCTACCTCCTCTAGATGCACTTCTGTTATGCTGTATGTATGTAACTCAACCATTTATTTCTGTTTCTCCTGCACCCCTCTCTCTCTCTCTCTCTCTTAGCGAGCAGTAGGGAAATTGTGCTGCGTGACTATCAGATGGAGGTGGCCAGACTAGCCCTAGAGGGAAAGAACATCATCGTCTGCCTCCCTACAGGAAGCGGTAAAACCAGAGTTGCTGTGTACATCACAAGGGAACATTTGGAGAGTCGGAGGCGGATGGAAGAACCTGGGAAAGTTGTCGTTCTAGTCAACAAGGTGCCATCAGACCCACATTAGACATAGTGTGTTTTTAACATTTATTGGTTTACATTTAGTTGTAAAAAAAGGTCAGATGAAAATGAATATAGGCCGTGATTTACCATGCGCACTAAGCAAGGTGAGAGCTAAAATACACAATATTTTTATATTTATGTTAAATTATAATTTTAGTGATGATAATAATAAAAAAAAATCCACGATACAATATTGTTTATTTGTCCAAGTATAGAAGGGCCTGAAACTCATTTCTAAATATATAAAAATTTCCAGAAGCAGAAGTGGTTTTGTGGGTATGGAGTTGAAACCGAAGGACTTTGTTCTGCTGAATCACTGTTGAGTTTCAGCAGAAATCCCACATCAGTACAAAAAGGCTGAAAATTACACGGTGCACTTTAACAGCGACAGATGTCCTTTAAACACTAGATTCCCTTCAGAGGAAATCACCACGTTTAAAGTGACATTTATGAGAAGTGACATTTAGGCCCGGTTTCACAGACAAGGCTTAAGGCTAGTCCAGGCCTAAAATTATAGTTTGACCGGTCTTAACTGAATATAACATGAACAGGAATATCTTAAAATAAATTAGTGCCATTGTTTTGTCTCAAGATGCTCACCAGTATTGTATTTTTTCTAATTCATTTTTGTTAAAGCGGCTTAAATATCTTAATTCAACTAAGGCTTTGCTAAGCCGTGACAGGAAGTATTTCTACACACTGGTTTCAAAACACCACAATGAAAAGATCAACAGAGATTCTGACAGGGTGAAATTCAGAATCGTAAAGGATAAGATATTTTAATATTCAATATTTTGACTTCACAAAGCCAACATAATCAAAAAGCAAATATTTCTGAATGCAAGTCCTCCTCAAGCACCAGGCACAGAACAAACATCCGGCCTCTTCTGAACAAGTATGCTTAACCAATTTAGAAATATAATTTAATCATCTTTCTTTTAAGAAAGCAATTACAGACTTAGACAGATTTGCAATATGATCATCAGTTTCCATGTTATAAGTTTCATGATTTGAAAAACTTTTAATAATGATGGTGCTTTATTTATATTTCAAAACATCTTCCTTTTATTTTGCATCTTCTATCTGTACTATCTACTATAAAAGCGGCTTGGCTATAATGCAATATTGGGAAAAGCGTAAGAGGACATTTAATTGAAAACAGAAATCCCAAGCAACCACTCGTCATTCAGAGTGGCTATACAGGCAATGAATCAAAACGTCTTTAACTTTCTAAGAAAGTTTCATAACATCCAAATATGTCTCGACCAACTGTTCTTGTCTAGTTAAACTTGTGTTAAATATCCTTTTTGTTTGAAATCTTTTCAGGTGCCGCTGGTCGAGCAGCACTACAAGGCTGAATTTGGGAAATTTCTAAAGCACAAATACTTTGTAAAACCGGTCAGCGGAGCATCGCAGCTCAAAATCTCCTTCCCACAAATTGTGGAGCAAAATGACATCATCATTTGCACGGCACAGATTCTGGAAAACTCTTTAGCCAAAGGCAAGAACGGCGACGAGGACGGAATCAAATTGTCACGTATGTTTCATTTTCCATTGACTGATTTAGGAGATTTACACGGTTTCTAGCGTAGTTCAGTCGGTTTCACCTTCCGCTAGGAATGGAAACGACACCAAAGCTTTTCCTCAGAGGTTTCAAGTGACAGCTTTCTTCCCCATCAGTCTTCGGCGACAGGTTCGTCTCACGACTCTCATGTGAGTGCGTCTGGCATCGCTCACCGCAAGGTGGAATTCCCCCCCGTGGCATATGCTGTTTGTTGATTTTTTCCCGTTTGGCTCTTACACCCTTTCTTATTTTGGTCTACGGACCGCACGTCAGAGAGGTTCTCTGGCTGATCCAATTCTTCAGAGATTTGCTGTCAATGTCTCCGAGTGTCTGTTCCACAGCATATCCAAGCGCGGCCCAAGGGGCCAAACAGGCAGCACCTTTAATGTCTGGTTTGTAAAATGGGCCCCATCATCCACCGCCTTTGTCAGGTCTGTGAAATGCAGACTTCCACCTTTTTTCAAAGGCCCCTGGGAATGTTAGAAGGCAGCGTGGTAAAAATACCGTAAACTGAGCCAAAGGGAGTGGACTAAAGGTGTCAAGCCAGATTGGGTTTTGTGTGCCATTGTCGATTAATAAGATAAGTCGCTTTGGATAAAAGCGTCTGCCAAATGACTAAATGATTATAAACACATGCTGGTAAAATGACCAAGCATTCTTGTTCTTGCTCTCATCCTCCCTTTCTTTCTCATGTAAGACGTTTAACTATTCATTATATAATTATATAACGCTGCTAGTCATAAAATTTGGGCTGATGTGATAGTTACACAGATATCATTACAAAGAAAGCCCTCAAAAGATTCTGCTTTTGTGGAACAATGTGTGTATTGAACAGAATTGAACTTTTATTCCTGCAGAATTTAGCCTGATGGTTATTGATGAATGTCATCACACGCAGAAAGGCGGCGTATATAACCACATCATGATTCGCTACCTAACACAAAAACATCGGAACCCGCAGCTGGTCAAACAGCAGAAAAGTCCAGTCCCCATCCCTCAGATTCTGGGCCTGACCGCCTCACCTGGGGTGGGAGGAGCCAAGACCCAGCAAAAAGCAGAGGAACACATTCTACAGGTACGACATTACAAACCTATTACAGACCTACGGACAATCATATTTTAGTATGCAAATCATATGGATTTATTTTGCAACAGTACAATGTATTCTGTATATTTCATAATTTTCTGCTCTTTCTTTTGTCTCTCCTGTCGTTACAAACACGTACAGAAGCGGTCCAAAGTTTGGAAACACTTACTCGTTCTTATTAAGATCTTTAAGAATAATAATAAACTTATCGAAACTGTGGGGTAGGACAGTTGTAGCCGGGAATTATGTTGTGACTAAAAGCATTTTAAATCAAAAAACCCTAGAATTTGCAAAATCATTCTCATGGCATTTTATCAGCCTGGTTTCTCAACCGAGGTCATCCAATAGATTTATTTTTTCTTAAGATTTATTTTAGGCGTTTTTTCCTCTATTTGTATAGATCAGTGAGATAGAGCGGACAGGATACAAAGTTTGTAGAGAGAAGGGGATGGGATCGGGAAAGGACCAGGAGACTGGAATCAAACCCGGGTCGCCCAATGCACAACCGCACCCTGTGACTGAGCGTTTGATATGTTGATAATTGATATGTTGGGACAATTATATTTTTGTCTACGCAAGTAATTTCGGACAATAAGCATACTGTATAACTTGAGATAAAAAAATGTGATTATTAGAAGAAACATTTCAAATGTTTCCAAACTTTTAACCGGTGCTGTATATACTATAAAGCTGCTTTGCAACAATGGAAAATTGTGAAAAGCGCTCTTAAATCAATTTGAATTGAATTGTAACTCATACATATGGCAACATCTGGCATCAATACTGGCCCGCAGAAAAAGGATGCAATATATTTTTAAAAGGGGATTTAACATGCACCGTTTGCATATTGTTTTGCACTATCTGCCTGGCCGGGGGGGCTGCTTTAGAATTCAGAAATTAGACATAATTAATATTGCATATAAGAATTTATAGTCCGTTTAATATTTGACCTGTGGTTCTTTCTCCTTTATCGCCAATGTGTGCTTTCACTGTGTGTGTGTGCGTCTATGTCAATGTGTGTGTGTGTGTGTGTGTATGTATGTTTGCATATTGTGTGTGTGGAGCATTTGTATGTCTGTCTTTGTTGTTTTCACCTTTGTCTTGTTTTTACAGGTATATGCCTTTAGTTTTTTTACTTGTATTCAATGTGTCTCATGTACAGCTGCTTTGTAACAATGAAAATTGTAAAAAGCGCTATATAAATAAAGTTGAGTTGAGTTGAGTTGAGAACATGATCTCAGAATACTTTAGTGAATACACTTTTCTCCCTGCCAAAAACTCACAAGAAACTGATTATGCTCACACAAAAACTCAGTGGAAAAAGTTATTTCTCAAAATCGACACTTTCCAAACCATTTCACTTCCTTGTGTTTCACACACACCTTTCTTTCCTACATTTCGAATTTTTCTCTTCACTGCAAGCTGTTTCCAATGTTCCACGCTGCCCCAGCGCCCGAGGCCCCGTAAACCACTGCATGTCTCGCATGCTTTTCTGTCCAGAGTGAAAATCATTCAAAGCTTTACTGAGCTTCTGCTTTACCACTATTGTGCTTGTTTCTCAGGGTAGCAACATGTACCCCCCCATAGTAAAGAGCGTAACGTGTTACTGGTCACTTTAAAGCTCAACCGCTATTTATTTGAAGCATTGGATTCATGATTTTGTGTCTCATTATGTTGATGTATTACAGATATGCGCAAATTTGGATGCCTTCACAATAAAAACAAAGACTTCCGAGGATGGGGCCAAAAACCCTTACAAAAAGATTGCAATAGCAGAAGAGAGGAAAGAGGTATACGGCTTATCTCTAAAAACTTCAGAAATAAATCAGAGCAGGTGAAGTGTCTGATATCTGGACCATTCGCAGCATTAAACGCTTGTTTGTGCGGTCCAGCTGAGCCAACACAGGCTGAACCAATCGTCTTAGAGTGGGGCGGGGCTAGCTGTTTGTCCAAAAATGGAAGACGGGGCTTGAAAAAAACATCATAAGTTGGATGACAATAGTGGCACAGAAATGACACTTCATCTGCATAGTTACACCCTGACAACCACTTTTATCACCTTTTCTATTGAAACGTAAAAATCTAGTTTTTTGTGGAATATCATGCGAGTAAAGGTTCTATGTCTGTGGCGTGTGTTAAAGGACCCGTTTGGAGATGTGATTAAGAAGATCATGGATGAAATCCACACGCACGCTGAATTGAAGGCTCCCTGCGAGCCCGGTACACAGAACTATGAACAGTGGGCGGTACAGAAAGAGCAGAACGGTAAGACAGCACAACTGCTTTTAAAAACACTACCACATGGTCTCAGATCCATGAGGGTTCATTTATGCTCCGTGCGTGGAAATTTAAAAGCAATGTTTATTTGAAACAAATCCAAAAGCCAGAAAAAAGAAACTAGTAAAGCACATGAAGTAGCCATGAAGTTCTATTTACAGACAAGGGGCCATATTTAAAAAGCGCAAAGTATGCGTATGCAAAATTCCACGGCAACGTTTATATTCATAAAAACACTCTTTGACATGGAAAAGTGCTTAGCGCCACGTCAGGGTCTAAGCAGACGAACGCACTTTTGCTTGTCCGAGTGCTGCAGGTTTTTGAAAATATAAGACATTCTTGCCACTCGTAAAGTATTTGGACGGTGACAGGTTCTCGTTCATATATCAATAAAAGGCGGAGATCTGAAACTGTTAGCTGTGCACAATTTCACGATCGTTTTGGATTTATAGACTTAACATCTGATGTTAGAGGCGTAGACACGTTTTCTGTGCGTACCTTCGTTCTATGAATCACACGTATGCACGTTGAGAAAGGATCGTAAAATCAAATTTAGTAGTTAATTCGCAACATTCTATAAACGAGGCCCCTGGATATTGGTCAATAATATTTTTACACCGCTCCTGCTACACCAAACTGCAATCTAAATTTTTTGTCCACCTGATGACTTCGTAGTTTTAAGCAACCCATTATTTCATCACCATGTAACCACCGACCGAAAAAAATGATATTCATAGAATTTGATATTCATAGAAACTTCTGCAACATCTGTCGCAATAATTTACAATGATAACAGGTTCGCTTTACTGTTTTTGAAAGAAGACACAGCTTTTTTCTTGCGATTCCTAATGGCGCATAGCGAACGCTCTGACGCAGTCAACTCCAACACATTTCTGAGCACAACAACTATTTCTTCATATGCATTCAGGTGTAAAAGCCCAGATCAATGACTTTAAAGATAATTATATACAACTATAGTGTCCAGACCGACCTAGATTCTAGATCATACGTGGATCTAATGTGCATGTTTCTGCTTCATCAGCTGCTAAAGAAGAGAATCAGAAAGTTCGAGTGTGTGCGGAACATCTCCGTCAATACAACGAGGCTCTTCATCAGAGCAACACCATACGCATGTCTGATGCTTTCTCCTTCCTCGACAAATACCACAGTGAAGAGCTCAAGACAAAATCCAGCCCTGATGATGACGACAAAATCACAATCACGGACACGGAGCGATTCCTCTTCACTTTGTTTAAAGGTACGCATGGTTACAACAAAAGCTGCTAGATGTTATGCAAAATCTAGCTACACACGCCGTTTAATAAACTTAGCATGTAGATTATCAAACGAAGAATTCACTCCGAATGAAAATAACTAAATGGTGGCAAAACTGTTCCTTTAAAATCAGGCCAAACTACTCATTTAAGCTTTCATTTAGTCTCCGTTTCTGTGCCTTATTCCCCTTCCACCCTACAGACAAAAAAGCGAAGCTCCAGGACCTGATGGGGAAGCCGCAGTATGAAAATAATAGCCTTGCGGCGCTGAAAGCACAGGTCCTGAAGGAATTCAGCACCAGAGAGAAGGCGAGAGGCATCATATTCACAAGGACCCGCCTCAGCGCCATCGCGCTCTGCCAGTGGATTCAAGAAAACCCCAAGTTTGATGAAATCGGAGTCAGAGTGAGTCATCTGATTGGAGGAGGAGATCAGAGTCTGGTGAAGCCCATGACCGCTGTAAGCACCGTCTCAAACTCAGTCACACATTGCTCTGCTTATGTGTTCATTTAAAGGTTTAATTGATCATTTAAATGACATTATTTGTGGCACAATGAGTTATCTCTGTTGGTTACAGTTATCAGAAGCAAAAAATTTAAAATTAAGCACTTGAACGTGCATTGCCATTATTTTTTGTTGTTTTTATTTTTACGAATTGTCTTTTGATAAGTTGGAATGCTCATCTTGGCACTTAGTAACTATTTTACAAGGTGACTATTTGCATAAATGGTTATTTGGCTTTCACGCCTGTGACTGTTTGGTTAATGGGTGGGACTTTATTTACAGTTTGTTCATCATACGAATTTATACAAATACTGAGATCAGGCTGGGCTTTAACGGCATCGAAAAATAGAAAATAACTTTACTAAAGACAACATCTATGACTCTATTTCGGTAGCCTCATGTTAAAAAGACGAAGGAATAACGTTAAATTTTGTTTTTGATCTAATAATCATATTGTTGTTTTTTTGGGTCGGCGGCGGTCCAGTGTGTGCCGACATGTTGTGCAAGTTCTTCCCCCGGCTCGTGGTCGTTTCTTGGCTCCTGTTCCCCTCTCTCTCTCGTCCCATAATTTCCTGCCTCACACACCACTATCCTTTCAACAAAAAAGCTATAAAGGCCTCAAAGGCTACATTTCACAAAGGAATTTACACGATATTGCCACCGCGTGAAATGCAAATTCTCGTTATATTTACCAGCATTAAAAGACTGAAAATAACTTTTTCAAATGCGCGTCGGTGTTTGTAATACAGTACTCTCAATGTTCGTTTCAGTTTTGTAGCTTTACTAATAAAACAGAGAGATTAAAATGATTGACATTATGCCACAAATGATGTCGATAGTGTGCTTGCCTGGCTCTTTCGTTGTTGTTCTTACGCACTTACGGGGGTTTTGATACTGTCTACAGGCGGAGCAGAAAGATGTGTTGAACAAGTTTCACGAAGGCGAGATAAACCTGCTGATCGCCACCACTGTAGCAGAAGAAGGGCTGGACATCGCCGACTGCAATTTCGTCATACGCTACGGCCTCGTGACCAATGAGATCGCCATGATACAGGTGTGCTATTGCATTACTGGCCGTCTCCCAGGATGCTAAAAATGATGTCAGCACACATTATTATCAGTCTGGTCACTGTACGGATCTATCAGCAGATGTGATGAGAGACTTACTTTTGACGTCTCTGTGATGAACGTTCCTCTTCTCCGCAGGCCAGAGGTCGAGGGAGGGCTGAGGACAGCAGTTACACGCTGGTGGCAGAGTCAGGATCTGGGGTGGCAGAGAGAGAGAGCGTTAATGAGTACAGAGAGAAAATGATGAGTAAAGCCATCGCCAAAGTGTGCAAGATGAATCGAGCCGACTACGAGAAGAAAGTGAGATTGTACTTCAAATTCACATAATTTACAGACTACAAATAGTACGGCAACGTATAAATCAGTCAAAACAAACAACGTTGACTCTTATATCAATTTCGATACAAGAATTCAGAGCCCCTTTAAAGAAGTCTGGACCAATTTTAATGCTTAACAAAAAAGAAATAATATAAACCTAATGTATAATAGATTGTATAAATATTATCAAAGTAATTCTTTAACACGTAGAGAACCGAAGTCTTGTTTCCCCACATTATGCTCTAGTGTGGGGTGATGCAATATTATGCATTCATTGTGATCGCGTTTTTAATAAAAGAAGAACGTTTCGTGCAGATCAAAGAGTTTCAGTACCAAGCCATAATAGGAGAGAAGGTCAATAAGAAGAAAAAACAGCAGAAGGGCATGATGAACGAACCGCCAAGTAAAATCAGTCTGAGCTGCAGACAGTGCAACAAGTTTGTCTGTTCCGGAGAAGATATTGAGGTCATCGAACAAATGCACCATGTCAACGTCACCAAGCAGTTCAGGTAAACCGACATGCAAACACGTCCACTGGGACGTGATGATGAGGATGATGGGGATACTAGTGACACATCTGTGGTTGACTTTACAGTAAGCTGTTCATATTACGCGAGAACACCACCCTGCAGGAGAGACTGCTGGATTATGAGACTAACGGCGTCATCGCGTGTAAACATTGCGGAAAGGTGTGTATCGTCTTTCTATCCTCTTCTTTAAAGAAATTAATTGCACAATTTTGAACGATTCATTTATTCATGACAACAGTAAGAGACTGAAATGTTTTGTTAATAACATCGGTATTCATATGAAATGTTTTGTCTCAATTCCCCACAGCCATGGGGTTCAATGATGCTCTATAAAAGCATCGAGTGCCCCTGTCTTCATATCAAGAACTTCGTTGTCGCATACGATACTAAAAAGAAAACGTATGATAATTGGAGCAAGCTTACCATACGCTTCCCTGCATTTGACTACACGCAGCACGCAGAACTCTTTTCAGAGGGCTCGGGAGACGAGGACAGTGATTCCGACAAGATGGATGTTTAAAGGAGTCATATGGCGCGAATACGTGTTTTTCTTTGTCTTTGGTGTTTTGTAAGTTCCCCATGTATGTATTAGACGTGTAAAATTGTCAAATTAAAGTGTTGGATCAAAAGATGGATCTGATTTGACTAAGACCGTCCAAATACAGTGCAATTGCGGTGGAACCTGATTTTCCAAATATGGTGAGAAGTGTTTCATTTCCATCACACGCTTGCCGTATTCGACCAATCACTACGCACTGGTTAACTGGCCAATCATAGCACAAACCGCTTTCAGAGCGATGAGCTTTGTAAAGAATCTGCACGTTTCAGAGAGGCGGAGCAAAGAGGAGATACAAACATGCGGTGTATGGGGAAAATATAGCTATTTTAAACTTAAATCATGCATACACATTGCATTACATGTGAAACAAACGATAATGTTTGTTTTAGCCGTGTCATATGAACCTTTTAAACTCATCTCTGATACAACGAAATCATCTCTAATGTGTAGTTACAACAACGTCTGTTATGCTGCATGCACATTTGTTGCAATTTTATGTTCACATGCTTATATCTGAATTCAGATTCCTTATTTTCATTTCTGGTAAATCACTGATATTTAAGTTACGTTTATGATTAACAGTGGTGGGTCTTGTATTTATGCTCTTCAAAGTTAATAAATAATAATGGCACTTGATGTACTGTTCGTTTTTCTCTCACATGTGTAATATTTGATGATAATGATGACTCATGCATTTATGAAAAAAAGACAGACCCTCAGGGACAGCGAGGTATACTCTCACACACCTGTTCAGGTGTTCTCATGAGGTACTGGCGGCCTGAGCGAACATCAGCAGCATGACAACAGCTGTCATAAAACCTTATGCACGAATTCAGTCCAGAAAGCTGAACAGGTTTTGCCAGCGTCACAGCATTTCTTTAAGCATGTACTGCCAGTCAGGACACACCTGCTAGTTCTTAACTGGGAACACTTTTGCGTAATACAGATGTCATCATACTATATAAAACTATAATATATAGACGAATATTTGGAGACAAAAAAACGAAAGAACTTTGCAGCTCTCATCCGGCTTCATTAAGTGTATCCTGAGGTGCTCTGCAGACATTTAATATAAATTAAATATTGTCTATAAGATATAATAAACATACATCTTCTAAACTGTTCATATACAGTGGGGTCAAAAATTCTCAGACCACACTGAAGAAGCTTTCCTGTAGCTCAGTGGTAAGAGCATTGCGTTAACAACGCAAGGTTGTGGGTTCGATCTCAAGGGATTGCAAATACCTATGTAAAATGTGTAGGATAAAGCAATACAAGTCGCTTCCGAAGCGTCTGCCAAATGCCTAAATGTGAATGTAAATGAAGAATGAATAAAATCTTTGTTTCCTGACACAAAATAAAAAATAACACTTGTATAACATATATGTTTAATCTAGAAAAGCAAATAAAAATTAGATGCAGACATATTACGTTTGAAATGTGCATAGCATTCTTAAAATGGATGAATAAATGGAAATCGGGAGTCTCCCCAAATTCACTCCCTGGACTACTGCCAACCCCAAAGGGATCTTTTCAAATCTCAAAAAAGTTCACAGTTCATTCATTTATGATATGCACAACATATAGTTTGTTATGAAAAAAAATATGCATAACAGAAAAATAGCTGTGGTCTCACATATGGACTGTATTTAATGTAATGAAGCGATGAAAGAACTTGAAAAGAAACACCCAGTGTCACGATCGCATATCTCTGACACTCAATGCAAACGAGCTGTGCTGCTCAACTCAATACACCCGCATTCAACAGAGTTATGGGAGTGAATCACATCCCAAAAGCCACTTCCACGGAAAGTTAAGCGAAATGCTGAGCAAGTCATGCAACGACTGTTCTTTACTTCACACTGAGGAATGACACGTCGCCTTTATAACCTGAAAAACTGCAACCGGACGGATTACAGCGCAACGAAACTCTTTGCACGTTAAAGATGTATGTTTAATACAGTCTGTTTCCTGGACGCGTTGCAAAGTGCAGAGGCTGAAAAACATTGAAGCGAACGCGAGCAAACAAAGATTCCTGAAGATTGATGCGCTTATATAAAGTCGTGCACTATCATGGTCAGTAACATTCTTTTTTTTTTTTTTTTAAGCAAAAATAATAATTAAAGATAACACACGCTGAGCGTGCTGCGTTTAATGCATAATATCTGATAGTTTGAGTAATTCGGACACTGTTCTGGTACATTTGTTTGTTTATGATGGTTCTCCTCACCTGAAGGGCTATAACAAGGTGTGCGTGGCGGTGGGAGGCGCTGTTGTCGTCATCACGCTCATCGTTATTCCCACGGCAATTTACGTCAACCGTGAGTGACGCTTCGCATCTTTTATTCTTTTATACTGAAATAAGGTTATTGTAGTTTTCCATCGATTTCCAGGTAAAGTCATTGATTTTTAAAATGTTTTTTTGTCATAAATGTAAAGATTTTTAATAAAATATTTAAATAAAAATAAAGAACAAATACATTAACTTGCTATTAGTTCCTAATAGTTGAAGTAAAATGTGAACGTAAAATGTTTGCAGCAGCGCCCTCGTGTGCACACAGACTGTATTGTTAATGTGAGAATGTCTCATGCTGCAGCATATCATTTGTGTTTTTTATTTATTTTTAAATAAAATGTATTATTAAATTGTATATAGGCTTCTGTATTTGTAAATTGTGTAACCTTTCTATTTATTATTGTCGTTTACAGTCTTATTTCCAAAGTATTGAACTTTCTCCCCTCACTGTGGTTTTAGGAGCAGATTCGGTGTCAAAGAGAACATATTCTTTTGACGATTTTTACAATGATACTATCAGGTATAAAACATACAATCTCCGCTGGATATCAGGTACGACATCTTAAGACACCTGGTTCGTGTTTATTGCGATAAAATCGGACTCACCCTGACATGTGTGCTCACGCAATTCTCCGTCTCATTCCCCAACAGACACAGAATACCTCCATAAAACAACTGAGGGCCATGTTTACCTGCACAACGTTAAAAATATGAAGAATTCAATATTCTTAAGCAACACCACGTTTGTAAGATGAGTCATTCTTCATGAATTCTTATTAAAGAAGGACAAACATGTCCATCGTCTCCTACATTTGTTCTGTTATTGTCACTTTTTGATTCGATTTACAGGCTCAAGTGGATGCCACAGATTACTTTGTGTCTGAAGACAGGCAGTTTGTCATCTTCGTGAGCAACTACTCAAAGGTAAAACCACTAAACCATTATAACCGTCCAGGTAAATACAGTAAAAGAGTGAATCTCTAACCAATCAAATTGCCTCGACAGCAATGGAGACATTCTTTCAACGCATCTTATCATATGTACAGCATGGGGAGTCAGTAAGTAACACATCATATTATCACAATAAAAATATTATTATGAGTCTGGATTAAATATATCACATGCCAATTACGCACATACTGTATGTATAATTTTTCATTTCAGGGAATTTATCTCCAAGGGTCAAATTCCACACGTTACACAACTCTTAGTTTGGGCACCAAAAGGAAATAAACTGGTGAGTTGCAAACCTCAGACACTCTGTACTGTCCAACATCGTCCGACTGAGAGATTTCCAAACGCACTTTTTTCAAACTCATCGCACAATTCGCCCTCACAGAATAGTACAAATTTTACGTACCAAACCCTTATGGAAAGAAGGTGAATTTATATTGACGTTTTATAATCAAGTGTCTTGCCAAACCTCCTCGGTGTTATAGATGATAAATCTACTTTCAAAATACATACGTTACCACAGAAATGTATATAAGGATAACTGGGACACATTTATGGCAAGCCGAGTTAGCTTTCAATCATTCTCAGGATATGAATTTTTTATATCAAATTTGAATATTTTTACCAGTTAAAATGTAATTGTTGATATCAAAAATAGAATTTCTACTAGTAACAATTACTATTTTTGATATTAGTAATTACATTTTCACTAGTAAAAATGTGAATTCTTGATCAACAATGACGTCATCACTCGCAGAAATGTGTATTCTTGATATCAAAAATTTAATCTCAACTAGTAAAAAACGTTATTCTTAAAATCTGTAATTGCATTTTTACCATTTAAATATTACTATAGTCTGCCAATCAAATTCAATTTCAGATATCAATAATTTATTTCTTACATGCTAAAAATCTTAAATCTTTAAATTAATTTTAACATGTTGCATTTGGTATTTCTGATATCACGAAATAGATTTCAGATATCAAAGAATCTGAGAGTAACTTTAGATAACTAAAATGGCTTTCTTACTAGTATCAATCACATTATTGATATCAAGAATTAACTTTGTCACTAGTGAAAATTTAATTATTGATATCAGAAATTGGCATTTTTACTTGTAGTAATTTAATTCTATTCAAGAATAGACATTATCACTAGTGACCACACAATTATAAATTATTACTAGTAGGAATTGCATTTCTGATATCAGAAATAAGATTTTTGATATGTAAGAAATTCATTATTGATATCTGAAATTGAATTTCAATGGCAGTCTATTGTGATATTTAACTAGTAAAAATGCAATTACAGATGTCAAGAATTTCGTTTTTTACTAGTTGAAATAAAAATTTTAATATCAAGAATACACATTTTTGCAATCGATTGCTTGATATCAAGAATATACATTTTTACTAATGAAAATGTAATTACTGATATCAAAAATAGCAATTGTAGATATGTTATTCTCGATTTCAAGAATTACAATTTTCACTAGAATTTTTTTATTGTTGATATCAAAAATAAGTATCCTGAGAATGATTAAAAGCTAGTTTGGCTTGCCATACACATTATGATCCTCTGATCTGTAATACCTTGATATTGTCTGTCCCAAAGGCTTATGTCTGGAATTTCAACATTTACCTCAAAACCAACGCCACCGCTGAGCCAGTCCAAGTCACCAATAATGGGAAAGTGAATGAGATTCTCAATGGAATACCAGACTGGGTTTATGAGGGTAACTCAACCTCATCCATTTACGCATCTCTTTTTAAACAAACAGCCTATTCTTGTCACCTAAATCTCTTATTCTCATTTCTGCTCTCAGAGGAAATTTTCGGCTCGAATGAAGCCATCTTGTGGTCTCCAGAAGGGAAATATCTGGCGTATATACAAATAAATGACACTGGAGTTCACAACATTGAATACTCAATGTATGGAGATGAGCAATACCCCACCAGAGTATTGATCCCCTACCCAAAAGTAAAGATCTCACTGCTTCATGGTTCATCATACATCAGTGTTTTTTTTTTTTTTTAAGATGTCATGATAACATTTTGCATGTTAATGTGTGCAGCCCACTTCAAATAAATGTGTAATACGATGGCATTTCTTTTCACGAAGGCAGGCAGCGTTATTCCCAGAGCAAAGCTGTTTGTGGTCGATGCTGAAAATCCATCCAAACACTCAGAGGTCGTGGTTCCGAAACCCATCGGAGTGGGGTGCGTCCTTACGTTTTACACAAATAACGTGTCGTGTCTTAAACCAGCAGATAAACCTAACGGCCGGGATTGTTTTGCTCTGTTCTCAGAGATCACTACCTGAGCTCAGTCACGTGGGTGACAGACAGACGTCTGGCCGTTCAATGGGTGCCTCGCAGACAAGACCGGGTCCTCCTGCAGATCTACGACTACGACGGCACCAGCTGGAAAGAAGTCTCGGTCTGATTCCTGTTCTTATGAAGGTATCCACGCCAGATGAAACCATTCGGGTTCTAACTACAGTTTTATGTTTTAAACAGAAATTTGAGCAGAAGAGCAGAACTGGCTGGATTGGTCGGGTGAGTTGCAGCCATCACGTAAAACCTTTAAATTGCCCCGATGTTCACCAAAGTCGTTGATGTGAAATATTGATGCGTGTGTTTTTTTACAGTATTACCCTTTACCTCCACACTTTGCCAAAGATAACACGAGTTTTTACAAGGTGATGAGTGATGACAAAGGTTACAAACATCTCCACTACGTCAATGGAGTGAGTTTTCTTTTGTATTGAGACATGAGGATATCTGAGCTGAGACGTGCCAATGACAATGAAATATAACACACTAAAGAAACGCTGTTCTTACAAGTTGTTGATCAGTCAACTCTGTTTTGTAGGGAAAAGCAGCGGCCATTACCTCAGGCAAATGGGAAGTGATATACATCTCTGTAGTTACCAAAGATGCTATGTGAGTATGAAAAAGATGAAAAACCCTTCTCATGTGTTTTTTTGCTCAGATGTTCCCATACACCTTTCTCTTTTCACAGATACTATGCGAGTAATGAATACATGGGAAGACCCGGACAGAGGAATCTTTACAAGTAATCATACTTTGTCTTTCTTATACGTCAGCCTTTTGCTTTAAAAGAAGTTCATTCAAGTGTGCTTATAGTAAACTTTTCTTTTTTCACAAGAAAGTGTAGCCTACTCTCAGTCATGGATGCTTCAGAAAAATACTTTGTGTACTTCTGAGGTGAAAAATTTACTTTTAAACTAGTTGTGTACTCAAAATGTTGCCCTTAAGTCCCCGTGAACCAGAAGTTGCGATCGTTTTTACTTCTGTATTTTGACACATTCCAAAGCGAAAAGGAAATTTCAAAAGGAGAAAATGAGTGACGGTGGATCGCGTTTTTCATTGCAAGTTGATTGGATGTGTAAAACAGCTGTTGCATTTTGAAATGAAACTAGCAGCAGACTGACAGTTGAAGGGGAGGAGTTAACGGATGCTCCGCCCAAGCCGTCTAATTTACATCATTTGAGATGGATAGTCATTTCAGGGCGGAAGTGTATTTTCAGATTTTAACCGAAGTTTGTGAGGGTACATGAATTTTAAAAAGAAAAGGACTCACATTGATAAGCTATTTAGTATAAACGCTGCAATATTTCAAGAAAATAATAATTGTCTTTTTTAATTTCACTGGGACTTTAACAATGTATACTTAAAAGTACACTTTTATAAACTAGTAAAGTAGGCACATTTTTAAAAGTAGTTTTACATTTATAAAAGTAGTATTTCATGGTAAACTTCCAAGCATACTATTATGTACTACATAAAGTATACGTAAGCTTAAGTATACTTAATAAAATTACATTTTTTTAATAAAACTATGAAATGTTTGCTGTCGTGCCCTATAACTGTAAGATAATAAATACTTTATCATGGTCTTAAAAGAATTGCATAATATTAGCAGTCAGCCGGGTCACTTTGATTCTGGTTGCCATGGCTTTGCTAAGTAGAGGTTACTAGTTAGTTACACCAAAAACTATGAGGAAAACATTTTAAAATAGTTCATGACCATCATTTCTGAAACAAAACTTAAAACCATAACTTCCCCCTAAAACAGAGGGAAACAATACATTTTAAAAAATGTTACGATTCTCATCTCTCCTTGCTTTTATAAAACCTCTTTTCTTTTTAAAAACTGTTTTTCAGGATTTCTATCACCACAGATGGTCATTCTTCTCCTGAGTGCATCACCTGCACTCTGCATCCGGACAGATGTCAATATAACTCGGCTTACTTCAGCACTAACGCCTCATACTTCCGCATGGACTGTTACGGTTAGTGAACAGGCTTTTACTCCTGCTCGCATGAAACAACATGCAGTGAGATACCTCAGATGATCTGAGGAGCGTTACAGGGTGACACTAAACTAGATTTAATAAACTCACCTTACAGGCCCTGGACTTCCTCTTTTTATACTGATGGAGAACAAAGGTCCTGTTCAAGGTTTGTGTGACACAATCAAACCATATGATATGCTAATGAAGGATCATTTCTCCCAAACTTGAGCGTTCTGTCATTATTTATTCGCCCTCATGCCGTCTGATTGACATTTGATGTTATTTATTTTAATTCGAAGATAAACTTTTCATGTGTTGACTATAAAGATGTCAGAATTCAGGTTTGGAAATTCGAATGGCTCGAATGAATGATGACAGAATTGTTTTGTCATGTTTTGGGTTCGATCTTTAAGTGCTTCTAAATAAACCAGTTTTGTTCTTTAGAGGTTCAGGTCCTGGAGGACAATAAGAAATTGGAAAGCATTCTGACTACTGAACTTCTCATGCCCACTATCAAACGCTCTACGATGAAGATCGCCGGATTCAGTATGTAAAACGATTTAACGTTCTGAGTAGTTCGATAATCTGATGGTCTAATGCTGTTTGGTGGTCTTTTTGCAGATCTGTGGTATCAGATGATGTTCCCTCCAGATTTTGACTCCTCCAAAAAATATCCTCTTTTAATTGATGTGTAAGTTTCCATTGTTGTTCACTACACTTGGCTGTGTGTGTCTTCGTATGCCTCTCATTATTCCCTGTTGCGTGATATGCATGAAAAAATAACGACATGAAACCTGTATTTTGGTTTTATGAAATTACAAATTTTCCATCTGGCTTTTCGACAAATGCATGCATCTCCAGAAAGAGAAGAATGCCATTAAAAAAAAATGTATAATCTCCATTATAAAAATACATTTGATCAAAACAGGTTTTTTAGGGGTGGCGAGGTCTTTATTTTTGTCTGTTTATGTTTAAAATATAGGTACGGGGGTCCGGCCAGCCAGAACACGGACTATGTTTTCAGACTGGAGTGGGCCACGTACTTATGCAGCACAGAGAAGGTGGTCGTTGCTAGCTTTGACGGCAGGGGAAGCGGTTACCAGGGTGATGAGATAATGCACGCCATCTATAAGCGACTGGGCACGTATGAGGTGGAAGATCAGATCTCGGCCGTGAGGTGAGCCAAAGGGAACGATGTGCACACGCTCGGCACTGACACATGCTCACACCTGCTGCCTGTGAGTCAGACGGGTGACGACGAGAATCACATTTAGTGTGATGTAAATCTCATAGATGCGTGAGAGACGAGAGGCCGGTGCGAAATCGGACAGATTGAAATAAAGTGTTTGTTATGTAGCCTGCGTCAAAAAGATGTCAAGGTCACTTGAGTTAAATTTAATACTGTTAGTAGCTACACTATCTATTAAAGTATCTACATTCGATTTGTGTTATTGTTTGCGATATTTTTAAGTAACTAATTGCTTTTCGTGCATGTTTGTATCTCATTTCAGAAAATTCATTGAAATGGGTTTTATCAAAGAAGATAAAATTGCAATATGGGGTTGGGTAAGTGGAACTTTTACCCAATACAAAGTGCTCTCAGATCTGCAAATTCTGACGATTGGATTTATTGTGTTGGCCTGATGAAATATCAACATGTTGTTATTGTGGAAATTTTTCCAAAATCCCTAGATCATTTTTTCTACCTGGCAACCATTCAGAACGCCCAAGAAAATTTTAATGAGATTAAACGGTGGGATGAAGTCAAGGGTCAAGGGTCGTTGAAAGATGCTAACATGCTTTTATTTGTGTTGTTGGCAGTCATATGGTGGATATGTGACGTCTATGGTTCTGGGTTCAGGGAGCGGCCTGTTCAGATGTGGAATTGCTGTGGCTCCTGTTGCTAAGTGGGAGTATTATGGTATGTGATGTCACAAATTCCTGATGCTTAAATAAGCGCATTGTATGTATTTCTGAATTCATCACTTAAATAACCATTTAGCAACAGAATGAATGACAGGAATTTTATATCTCGGTGTTTCACAGATGCTGTTTATACAGAGAGGTACATGCATCGGCCTGAAGAAAACTCCGACGGATATAAAGTAATGTAAACTTATGTAGGCTAAATATGTCTTTATATAATAGATATCAGTGATTATAAATGAACGGTTTCAATTATAAATTGAGTGCTTTTGGTATTTTGTACATTTTTGTTTGTAGAACTCCACAGTGACCAGTAGAGCACAAAACTTCAACTCCGATCAATACTTACTGGTACACGGAACTGCAGACGGTAAACACATTTTCATCTGAACATCTGTAACGTTTATAGAGGTTTGTTTGTTGTGTGATGGATTATATGACTGATGTGCTCTGTTTGGTCGTCTCTGTTGCTCTAGATAATGTTCACTTCCAGCAGGCCGCCCAAATTTCTAAAGCCCTGGTGGAAAGTCAAATAGATTTTCAAGCGATGGTGAGTATATGGTCATGACAACATACTGTATATGAATAAATGCTTTTACTGTAAGACAAACAATAATAAGAACCAATCAACATTGTCTAGATGAGATTAACATATTTGATATGATAATATATTATGACATTCTAGTATGCCTGTACCCATACTGTATGTCTGTTTTTAGTGGTACACCGACAAGGATCACAGTCTGTCTGGTAGAGCACGTTACCACCTGTACTCACACTTAAATAAATTTCTGGATAAATGCTTGAATAAAGACAAATGAATGGAGCATGAAGACACAAAGACTGTTGAACATTCTCTTCATGTTAGTGTGTAGTGTATACATAACATGTCGATGGGATAAAGGAAAGTGTAACAAATTTACATGACATTGACATTCATTATTATTTTGTGTGAAATTTGTACTATCAAATTGCTGTGATTGTACCATGAATGCGACCTGATATGAACGTTGGCATGTTTCTATGAGATTCTATAATAATAATTTGTGTTTTGTGCTGTTGTGTTTATGCACTGAATTTAATGTGTGATTTAAACATGTGGTTTGTAAGAACACGGACCAAATGAAACATTCTTGGTTTGGAGACCTTTTACTCAATGTTTTGTATTTCATTCAACTGATAAAAAAATTAAGGAAAATGTCTGTGTCTTAAATTATAATTCGAGGTCTTTTATGGCATTTTATATTTTATGTGTGTATTTTTGTATATGCAATTAAAAGACTTCCATATTTTATTGTGTTTAGGAACAGTGCCATCTGGTGGTTAAACTATTGAACTTGCTGGTTTAAGAGACAGATAGCTATAGTACATAGATAAGGTTTGATATCTATACTCTAATTCCATGTAAATTGAAGCAAATAAACACATTTAAAATAGTATTTTTCCTCTGGGAAAATGGGCCAAAATATTATCTCTCCCTCAGAGGTGTATAACCAAAAGTCTTAGTATGTACTGTATTAACTTTCAATAAAAGTAATCTTGGGTCCAAAAGTCCTTGATAAGAAATGTTTGAGTTCATATGGAGATCTTCAATAAAATCGACTTTTGATTTCACACTTGACAAAACATTTTGAAACTCTGATGGAGACATTAATGTTCTGTTTGTTCTCCTTTAATGTTTATGAATTAATTAATTTATTAATAAATGTCTAGGAGAAATAATTGAGATATTAAAAGCATCTGATCTGTGATTTTTATAGACACAGCTTTTTGACAGTGCGCATAGAAACATTTTGGTTGAAGTACTCCTGAAAGTATAATTTATTTTATTCAGATTCCCATCTCCATCATAAAGGTAAAAGACCACGGAGATCATATCATGGTACTCTAAACGTCCGCTACCTCTTCCTGAAAGTTATGCAATTATTGTCTTTCCTCTGTATGTTTAAAAGGACCGAATGCTGTTTGATTTTCACTCTTAAGTAAACCTTTTTAGCTTGTTTGACTATTGCCCCATCTCTCTTTAAACAGCTCAAATACACTCATGCGTTCAGATGGAATCTCGATTAATGGATTGAAACTAATAAGTGTGTGTGTTTGTGTGTTTGTGTGTGTGTGTGTGTGTGGCTCTTGCCACCTGGGCATCCCTATATAAGACTCTGAACATCAGACAGGGGCCATGAAATCTCACTGGGAGCCAAAGAGGAGAAACCAGCGGCAAAATCAAGATTCACTTGATTTCTCTGTGACAGCCCGAGACAATCCAGGTGAGCTCAAGGATGATCGATGCTTTTGTACTTTTAGAAGAGCGTGTAAATGGAAGATAATAACTGGCGATCTGTATCCTCAGGAAAAATGATGAAAAGGCTCTTTTCCTTCATTGGACTTTTACTTCTGCTGTTGATCCAGAGCAGCCTTCAGATTCCCATCCAGGACACAGAAGAAAACTCCAGGTAAAAAAAACCCTTGATTTTTCTGATAAAATCTGTCATTAAAGTTTCATTAAATTATTTTTCCATCTCAAATGGACACCTGATAGAATTATATGGATATTAATACCTTGAATAATTAAACACTTGGGATTTTATTATATGTTGAAGTGTGGACGATTACAAAGAAACTTTTTAATATCAATTTTTTAAATGTAGCATCTCATTTTCACGTCCAAATTCTTATTAATGCAAAAATGCATCTTTTTACTGTTATATGGAATGATTACAAATCCTGTTTTTTAATAAATGATAGTAGTTTAACTGTATGTACGGTAAAGTGTCTGTATTCAATTTATGTTTTATAATCTAATTCAATACGTTCAATAACTTTTTTCCATAAAACAAACACAACTCTGCAAATAATTTTAATGCATTCTAATGAAAAAAGTTATTCTTGATGAAATTTTCCCGACTTTTAGCCTTATGTCCGATGACGTACTATTTAATGACCCGAGGGAATTAAACAACATGAAGAGACATTCAGAAGGAACCTTCTCCAACGATTACAGTAAATACCTGGAGACCAGGAGAGCGCAGGACTTTGTTCAGTGGTTAATGAACTCTAAGAGAAGCGGGTAACGTCTTTTCGTTTTGACCTACATGCAGAAAATAGAGTGACTTTTATGTTTATAATGACTATACAGCACAAAAATAATTTCATATGAATCTTGTTTATGATTCACCGTTTTGCCCTCAGAGTTCCTTCACGGCGGCACGCAGACGGCACATACACCAGTGACATCAGCTCTTATCTACAGGACCAGGCGGCAAAAGAGTTTGTATCCTGGCTAAAAACAGGGAGAGGAAGACGAGACTGAAGATGCTCGAGAGCGACAGAAATCCTCCTTCCCAATAGTGTTTTTTAATGATTGTTTGTCATTGGATAATGAGAATAAAACTTTTCAAATGAAGCACTGTGGTTTCAGTGTCTGTTGGTGATATTATTTTTGATCTGTTGTCTAAATGCAACCTGTTGTGAAAACAACAAAGCTAAAGAGACTAAAAATCCTACTAGATTCTTAGTTCAGTTGATGGCGCACGACCTAAAAATGGGTTGAAGGTTTGTTCTGCAGGGCAAACTACAGGACATAAATACGCTAAATGCAAATATGAATTGCATATGACTATATCATTTTATGTTACAATTATACAATTGTGTAAAGCTTGCATTGATAAATTGCCTTTGATGTTGTTGACATCAAAGCCTGAACATCCGATCAAGTTCGACAGTATTTCACAGAATCATCACAAATTCATCTCTCACTTGTTATATTGAAAGCCAATTCACCATGGACATGTGTATCTTGGCTCTCATCCTCAAAACTTAACTACATCTTACAAACATCAGACTACAAACTTTTGTTGCAACCTATGCATTTGCATTGCTGTTATGCATCGATTTCAAGAACATTTTGGTTTAGTTTTGTAACCACCTATATACCTGTATCGGACTTTAATTTAACAAGGGAAGGACCTGAAAAAAAACTTTATGCTGGACCGACGATCCCTGGTTCCAGTAGCACATAATTTAAGACAAAACCTTCAGAAAGAACCTGTTTTCAAAGCAACACATTCGTCCTGAACATTCCTCACATCCCCTTCGAGAAAACAGTCAGATAACCATAACAAGCTATTGACGCGCAAACAAATCCTTCACATCAGACACAACTCATGTGGGAAAGCTCAAATCAAACAGAACATCCACGTGTCAAACGCAATCGCGTCATTCTGTCAATGAAAGCGGAGTTCAGAGTTTTGCATGAGCGCAGATTTACCTGCACTCAGCCATCCGTGTCAGAAGATCTATCCCATAATCCCTGCGGAGGGGTCTACGGCGATGTCATTTCTACCCACCTCGACGGATCTAACATGACACTGACAGACGCTTAGTGGAGATGTGTCAATTATCCTGCACACGGGGACGACACGTCTCCCGTCCTTCAACGAGACAAAACCGGCAAAAGCGCCAGAGATGACAGCGAGCGTTGGGAGCAGAGATCTCTCTGAGCTGTCAGCTGCTGATGCAAACCATCTGTCTGGCACAAACATCAAGCCAAAAACATGCTTATTAAATAAAGGAGAACATGTAGGCATGTGACACCATTGGTCGAGAATTTTAGCCTTTAAGTCACGTTTATGGGCCTGACTATCAAAACGATCATTTGGGGATTATACTTTGTAAAGTAAAACAAAACAGCAACCTGAGGCAATAAGACAAGAAAATAAAGCAGAAATGTACTCACCCTTGTTATGTAAGATTTGAACAAGAGCAATTTTGCATCTTTCGGCATCAAGGTGATGTCCATTTCTTCTGTTAGACCACGCCCCCTCATTAGACATTCAGGACAGCTGTGATGCATTTATGCATGTCATTTGTCACCCTGGATCTCAAGTCTTAAGTAGGACGGGAACATTTTTAGTAAAAGACAAAAATACAATTTATTATTGTAAAATGTAAATATGTAAATTATGCCAAAAATCATAAGGATATTAAGTAAAGATCATGTTCCATGAGGATATTTGTACATTACCTCCCTAAAATATATAAAAACTTAATTTTTGTGAGTGGATGGCCTACTAAAGTGCCCATGATTAACAACTTCAAAGCCAATTTTCTCAATATTTAGATTCTTTGCACTCTCAGATTTCTGAGTTTTAGATATTGTCCTTCTCTAACAGCTCATACATAATCTGAAAACTGAATAAATAAGCTTTCTGTTTATGTAAAATTCTCAATTTCGAAAAATTGACCCATAATACCGGTTCTGTTGTCCAGGGTCACATTTATGCATTTTATCCAAAGCAGTATATTTTTATAAGGTTATATAAGTATTTTAAGGGCTGTCAAAGGATTAAATGCATCCAGAATATAAGTTTGTTTTTACATAATATACGTCTTTGTTATTGTGTCCTGTGCATATTAATTTTGTATAAATTAAATAATAAAAAAACATATGTATTCATCGAAGAGTTTGGTTCCAATATGAGATAACGCCGGGTTTTTTAAATCATGAGTTTTATAATAATATGTTTTTACTGCGCTAGTTAGCTGTATTTTTATTAGTTATTATGGCTCAATTCAAAACGAACCAACTGAAGTTTGATTGATATTAATTGGAATGAAAAAAAAAATCATTTTTAAATGATTTGAGTCATCTCATTTTGGAAAAACACACATACATACACATACATGTACACACATTTAGAAAATATTGACATGTGTTTCTTTATATTTACCAATAATTAACATTATGTATAAATGTTTATTAAGTTTTATATTTTTTTTTTTTCTAAAACATATGTTTATGTGTTTATAAATACAAAATTCACCGTACACACACACCTTTATGTACACAAACTTTTATTCTGGATGCGATTAATATATAGTTTTACAGCAATAGTATTTGTGCATGTTAGTATGGGTTCACTTAGCGTATATATATATAAATTATTTATGCCCGTTAAAGGTGCTCATGATGTCAGACTTTACACTGCATTTTACATTTCTGAAAATAACATAAACAATTATTCTCTTCTAGAAACAGCATTGGTCTAATGTAAATTCTCTCAAAATTAACATAAATGTGAAACAAGGATTTGATCGACATTACATGTCATTGAAGTTTCATTTTTCTTAAAAGCTCATTCTTAAAAGTTAAAGCATACATACAAAAGAGTTTGCAGTTCTCTTAGTTTACTAAATGCAATTTGAAATGATGAAAATGCTTGTGTCATACAGACACCAGAAATGAAAACAATTAAAGCACACAAACGGTTTCCAGTGAAATATCACACCAGACGCTGAGAAAGATATTGTGATACTTTAGTTTCATCTTCACACCAAGTTAATTTACAGAAACATCAACACACAGTCAAAATACATCGATATTTTCCCTTAGGACTTCAGCTAAAGTCAGAATATTGAATAAACTGATCAACATTATTTGAAAAAAAGACAACAGAAAATCAAATGCTTTTATCTTCAAATTCAGACTGAGTGTGAATCCACAACAACAAATGCAAAACATTTGAATGTTTTTATGGTTTTAACATTTATGTCACTATTAAATTCTTGTCTGTTTCATTATAAATACTCGAGCAACAGATATGCTATAAGTGCTTGAAAATAACTGCATGAGCATCTCAACATGTAAAGTAGAAATAATCTATTGCTTTGTTCTTTAGCTAGAGTTTGTAATCTGGCGTACATCGATTCAGTTAATGCAAAAAATTATTTGTGAAGACAGTTTCTTTCTATGCATGTGATACGACTTCATACAGTACATGTCTGTCCATCACTATAAGCATCAAAACACACCTACAATTAAAATCAACATAGAGATAAAACACAACCTTTAAAACAGAGATATAAATTCTGATCAGGTTTGACGGATTAAATATTTACACTTTCACACCTGCAGCTTTTTTGGTGCAAATAATTGCAACAAAAAAAGCAGTTCAGCTAAATCATTTTCTGTTTTAAAGCATGTTGTCTATATTGCAAAACAAAAGTGGTCAACGATCCTCTATTTATGATATTGCAGGTACATCAAGGATATACTGTACAGCAGTTTTTATGTATATTAGAGGCTTCTAATTCAAGCAACCTGGAGGACACAGTGGTGTAATTTCAAACAAATAAGCAAATGTATAGGATATGAAATCTAAGACGGCTTGAAAAATATAAAAATATATGTTTTATATTTTGCTCAGCCCTATGATTTTATGCAAGCAGGCAGGTCATTACAAACAAATACATAAACATTTCTGCATGCTGTTTTATGGTAAAGTGGCTTTTTAAAACACTGATAGCTGTAGATATTAAATATCTGTTTAATACTTTTAGAGACGAGTTGTTTCAGAAATTAGGTCCTGGTATACATTTTTTTAAATACAAAAGATTTACGACAACTTAAAAGAAAGGTTCAGAACAGTTCTTAAAAATTGGTCACACTCTTTCTGCCTCACATCTTTCACACAAGACAATTTCACGTCTTTATTTGCTGGTATTACTATTGACACAGGATATCTTTCTATAAGCATTGGAGTTTATCATTGAGATACACGTAAAAATGCAAAAACACAAGACTAGGAGCAAGGTGTGTTTGGGGGCATCCTTTAAAAACAAAACAAAAAACATTGTACACAGTAACAATATAGCAATAATTTTTTGTAATTATACAAATGTGAAACTAGGGTTGGTCTGTAATGTTTTTGTTTTTTAACAAGATTAAAAGCAATAGTTCACCCAAATTCAAAAATTATTAACTTATTCAATGCTGGTGGGTTTTAAATCTGCATGCTGGTATTTCTGATTTTTTCCTGTGGAACACAAAAAGTGAATTGAAAAAAAAAAACATTTTTCATCAACTCACTGTTTGTAATAACCACATCTGTCAAGCTCACTTTGAACCTGTAATACATCATAAATGTATTCAAACCACATCAAACCTGCTCGAATTTTGAAACTGAGCAAAAGCACAAATAAAGTTTCAGAGATGAAATAAGAAGATTTGGAAAATGTATCACTAGTCAAATTAACGTGATGTGTCTGACAGCAGAAGTTACTTTAAATATTGTATGGAAGAAAGGGTTAATAATAAAGGACTGAATTTTCATTTTTGGGTGAACTATTCCTTTATAAACAATAGTATTTGGACAGCTATGGGTAAACAAGCATGTGAGAACACAGTGAATGATTGAAGTCTTCAGCTCTCTTCATCTTGCCATTGATGTTTGTAGTGCGTTCTTATATTAAACAGGCTGTAAAATCACACAGAAAATAAGAGTCACTACATACTCTAAACTCACAGTACAGTATTGGAGAGTATGTAATTCACTTTACGATTTAAGCTTCAAGATGTTGTTTAGTAATAATTGTTTTTTTAACTTGCAAACGTGAAACAGCTCTGTTTAACACCTATTAGACCAGACACACATCCCATAACAGCTGATTACGGTTCAGAGTCGTAAAACAACAAAAACAGATTATCACATGCTGTCTGTCTTTGTCTGACACATACAGAGACGTGAACCATTTATTGTTTTCCACTGACACACTGGATTGTGAATTGGGATAAATTCAAACCTTTTTGGAGAGAGACACGATGGTGAAGGGCCGTTCCAAACGGAAAACAATCAAATGTGTCAAATGAAGCCAATTTGGTCAAAACACTTGTTTTCATGCGAAGAAAGAAAAACGTTTGCAATGAAACCAGTTTAGTGGGCGATATACTTACCTCTGGAGCTCAGAGTCCAAAAATTTAGGTAAGAGGGCTAATGAGACGGAAAGAATAAAGAATGATGTCAAGATGTGTTATAATGCAGAATATGTAAAGAAATATAGAAAAAAAACATGAATTTTATAAATGTATTAAAAGTATTTTAAATTGTAATAATTTTGTTACATTGTAAACATAATTTCTACAATCACTGTAATATGGTGAAACCATTTAAAAACTATTTATATTCATTTATAGTAGATTATATAAACCCCTAAACCTACAGATACAGAACGCAAGTCGCATAAATTGTGCCACGGGTGAAAAAATCCCAGGCCTAAAGAAGGCACCTGAGCAGACTGTGGTATTCCACATAACACATTATACAATTTTCTCTCCCTGTTATCAGCAAAAAAAACAATGATCGTCAAACTTGATCAGAAATATGTTTCACCAATTCTTCAATACCACTTAAAGGGGTAGTTCACCTTCAAAATGAAAATTCTGTCATCATTTACTCACCCTCTACTCATTTGAAGCCCGTATGACTTTCTTTCTTCCGCAGAACACAAAAGAAGATATTTTGAAGAATGTTGTTAACAGCCCCGCATTCACTTGCATGGATTAAAATAGAAGTGGATGGGGGGCTGTGCTGTTCCGTTATCAACATTTTTCAAAACATCTTCTGTGTTCTTCGGAAGAATGCCACACAGGTTTAAAATGACAAGAGGGCGACAGAATGACGACAGAATGTTGATCTTGAAGGTTAACTACGCCTTTAACTTTATGTAGTTAACAAGTAGTCCTAGAACTAGTGTGCTTGGAAAAAACATCCTACAAAAAAGTATTTGGCACCTTTTGGAGCTTGGCTCGTTTTTGGAGTTCCAAGTTTTTCCGAAGGAACCTTTGGACATCTCCTCAGTAATGTTGACAGTGGAGGGATCATCTCTAAAAAAAATCACAAAAACCAGCACTTATAATTCACAAACTGTAATATGATCACAGAAATGAATATTGAATTAACCAGTTTCAATGGATGAGCCATGTTTAAATTCTTTCAACGTGAATATAGATAGAGCCGATAGTCAGTCTTATGAACTATTCATTTAATTTATCCTACTTAAATCACTGTTACACACGGCTTAATGATTGACAACATCGCATGCTATTGTAAGAATGAGTTGGGAAAAGCTGGTGCATACTTGCAATGTCCCTCCAGTGGCACTTGTACGACTGCTTCTTCCTCTGCCAAAATACTTTGCTCCTCCTGGCAGTAAACACACAGAGAGAGTTTTATTCAAGTCTAGCCAAAGAGAACTTCAGAGACCCTTTGAGATTGAATAACTCCGCTGAAGGACATGTTGGCAGATCGATTCATTTTCCATTTGTTTGGCATGAAGAAAATGCATTCAGACACATAGGTGGGTGAATAGGGGTCTCTCTATAAGAAACGTATTTGAGCATGAGGAAAAATATGAGCTCATTTGCCAGGGGGTCAGAAAGTCTTCGAATGCAGAAAGAAAACTCTCATCACTCAGCTATTATCTCATTAAAGCAGAACCTCTATGAAGTCTCGAGAACTCGCAGAAGAAAACTTCTTCTTTCATTCACAGTTCACAGAAATAAAAGGCAAGCACAAGTCATTCAGTCATACAGACATTGTCTTGCAAAAACTAATTACGCGTGTTATTAGAGGTCCACGCCGAGACGCTTTCACAGCGAGCCATTATTTTTCTTGTTTTTCAGTCAAATTTTAACACGCAGGTTATTATGGGATGGATTGGCATCGCGGTCGCTTAGCAACGGATGGGGGTTAAGACGTTTTCAAATTTTCTCATGAACCGCTCAGCTAATTTCGCTTAAGATTTGGCATGAGGGATTTTCGGGCGTGTATCCAAGTGAATTGCAAAGCATAGATGAACAGAAAATCATTTCACGAAGAACAAATTTGCCTTTGCCCTGACGATATTTATGTAACTCACATAGACATACATTACTGGTAAAGAGATTTAAAAAAAAAAATTCACAAACATTGCAAAAGAATAAAATATATTTATAAAAGCATGTTCTTTTATTCTGCCTTCCAAGTAATATCAATCAAACTGCAGTTGGTTTGTTTTGATTTAAGACATGATAACAAAAAAATACACTGTACCTTCAGTACAATTGCGTTGGAACCTGATGTTCCAAATATGGTAAGTGGCCTTACATTTCCGTCACACGCTTGCATTATTCGACCAATCACTACGCACTGGTTCAGAGCGATGAGCTTTATAAAAATTTTGCCCGTTTCAGAGAGGCAGGGCAAAGAGGAGATACAAACATGCACGGTATGTGAAAAATACAGCGGTTTTGAACCTTAAATCGTGTATACACATTGCTTTACATGTAAAACAAACAATACATTTGTTTCAGCCGCATCATATGAATCCTTTAAATCTCATGATCTGAGTCTCAGTCATTTCTTTAAACAAAAAGAAAGAAAAAGAAATTTCACACATATCTCTGTCATTTGAGTTTCAGAAGAAATCTCAACGATGTCACAAATTGAGCTCAGATTTTACAAGTCCGCAATCAAAAGTCAATTTTATTGAAGATCTCAAAATGAATTAAACATTTCTCATCAAATTGACACAAATCCAGATTGTTATACCTCAACAATCAACATATCAACAATTTTTTAACATATAATTAATGTCCAGTATTTAAACAAGTTCTCTAATCTGTTTGTCTTTTAATTTTTGCTCAGCTAATTTAGGAGCTGAGCAACCAAGAACTCCGTCAAATCTTCCGCTATAAAAGATCAACTGGTTTTTTTGGCAAGGTATTTCATGACTGTGGAAACCTTTAATACAGCAGATGCTCACCTCTCGCTCAGCATCCTCCAATTTCTTCTTCTTGCTTTCGGGCATGAGGTCATCGAGCCAGCTGAGCTCTCTTTTTGTGAAGATGAAATCCAGCAGCTTCCGAATAAAGACCAGAGCCAAAACCTGCGGGCAAGCAAACAAGTTCATCGCTGATCACATATAAATGTAAAGAAAAGCCAAGTTTGATTTACATCCCCACACATATTTGTAATATCACATGTAAAGTTGAACATATATTAACCATCATGGGAAAGACGATGGCTGCCCTGGACGTTTTGATGACCCATAGGAGAACCAGACAGGTCAGCTGGATGATTGTGAACAGGTGAACCTTTCTCAAGGGAACGTGTCTCAGGTAAATAAAGTCTGGCTGGTGTTTGGCTGGCATTCCGAACAACCGTAAACGATCGAAAAACTAAAGGGAAATGGAGACATTAGACCTCGATTGAGCTTTCATGAACGATAAATGCTAATGCATGTTCTTAAATCTTCGTTACCTGGATTCCTCGCAGAGAAGACGCTCCCATGTAGAGGAAAACTCCATACAGAACAGGCATGGGAATGAACTGAGGAGAATAAAAAGGCTTATTAATGTGTCTCCAACAGCTTGTTTTCGCCTTGTTTTAACATGGCTATGCATCTTTCTTATGGTTTAAACCTTTGCTCAAGAAGTGATAACACGTTACTATACAGCTGCATACCTTCAGCACTGAGGTCATGAAGACAGAGCAGCCCATGAGGAGAAAGATAATGAGACCCGTCACACGCTGCTCTCGAATGCCCAGAAACTTCGGCTGCTCCCCAGGTGCCGAACACGCAGACTCTAGTTTCAGACTGTTCACGTGACTGATGGACAGCACCGTGGCGGCCACAAACCACGGCAGTCCCATCAAAGAGCAGACGCCCAGCATCACGCCCACCATGAACAGATCCAGGTGATACCCACAGCCTTTCTGCCAGGACCGAGATTGAAGTGATGACATTATATTAATGAACAGAACAAATATATTGATAACTGTTGCGCGAGTTTAATAATATTTAAACCTTGAGCTTGTGTTCCTTTCTGTTGATGATCACAGCTGTGATCTGCTGGTCCATAAATATGAGGATGGTACAGAGGAGAGCAGGAATGAACGTGATCAAACACGTCCACCACGGGTTCGGACCCAACGGGTTAACAAACCACCCGCGGTCATCACGGGTCGGCTGAAAACATGTTGACAAAATACGATTGTTAAAACATATAACCTGATGCATATGAATACATACAGCATTTGGACGATTAGAAAATATTAAACGGTGACATTTATCCTACAGAAAGTGCACACATTTCAAGCACAACTTTATTTGATAAAAAATTGTTTTTAAATTCACATAAAAGCAAAACGTTGACTATAAGACGAAGGAGAACTGATGTGATATAGACACTAAATGTTAAATCAAAAGTAAAGTAGTTGTGATGTTTTTGCGTGAAACAAGCTTTTTACCAACGGGGTACGAAAAATAATCATATTCAAAAGGAAAAACTGTTCAATTTTCTTACCCAAATTGAAAACATACTCAGAAGCAAAAGTATAATACTGTATAATACAATGTAAGTCGCTTTGGATAAGCGTCTTCCAAATGCATAAATGTAAATGAAAACAGTTGTTTAAGCAAAAACTGTAATCAAGACGCAAACTCTTCAACATTTCTTCTTATAAAAAGGAATTAATAATTATGTCGGTAATCAACATAAAAAATGAGTAAGAACATGATTTTTTCCAGTGAGCATACACCTGTGACCTCATTACATCAATATTACTGCGCCACTGGTGTAATGCTGAGTCTGTGTTGCTTAGCAACCACTCCGCTTCTGAACAACTCCATTGCTTGATGGAGGAATAATAGTTTTAATTTCATTACATTTTCGTTGCTAAGTGTTTATTTTATGGAACCTTGCTGGGTATATGCGAAAAAACATTATGTTTCATACATGTTCCTTACATGTCGAGACTTAAGGCCTTCAGTTCCTCACAGGGGTGCTAGTATTACCGTCCACTGAATATTCCATAATATAATATATAATAATTCACAAAATAATAATTGTCCTACCCCGTTTGCGCCCAAAATCGAAGTACAACATGCATTAAAAATTGCATTAAAACTCAATTTTATTGAGTACTATGTACTAGTCAGACTCGTACCTTAAACTCGTTGGGAACCTGCAGTTTGGGTGAAGGCACCCCTATAGCGTAGTCCAACAGAACCATTGTAAAAATAGTGATGAAGACCGCAAAATCACTGATGAGAGATCTCACCTGAAGGAAATATGCATTAGCCAAGATTCAAGATTTTATTGTCACCTACACTTTGTTAACATGTACAACTTGCAGTGAAATGTTAATCTGGTTTACTCCAAAGACTGTGAATAATGAAGAGAATAAAAAAAATTGAAAATATATGTAGAAAATCTATTAAAACTATGAAGTTTGTTCACTTAGGATGAATACAGGTTAAATAAAAAGTAGCCTGCAGTAACACTAGAGGGCGCCAGTCCACAAACATCTTCACCAGTCACTGGATATAAAGATTCACTGCCTTGAGAAGAGAATAACCACAGTACCTTTGTGGGAAAGTAACGACTGGTCTTGAATTCTTTGAGGAAAGCTGACATGGCCACGGTGGAGAAGAACAGAACCACAGACCAGAAGAGAACATCGGGAACGTACGGACCATGAGGACCACAAGCAGACCCCAAAAATTCTCCTTTCTTCTCAATGCAGTCCTGAAATGAGTCAGACAGAGATAATATCATTTAAATTTTAAAAAAATGTTAGAAAAAAGCATTAATATTAACATTTTGTTAGATACTCATTGCGAGGATAGTGTTTCCAAGATAAAGATTAAATACTATATAATCCCCCTACACCACTGGGTTTAAATCCAAGGGAATGCAAATACTGATGAAATAAGGATCTTAAAAGCACATTTGTATAATGGAATGTATAACATTATGTACTGTATAAATGTTATGTAATGTACGTCCATCACACTCCTCTGGCCTCACGACTGACCTGAACCTCCAAAGCCTCCCAGTAGATCTCAGAAGTGGAGATGTTATTTTTCTCCCAGTACTGGACAGTAGCATTACTGGGGCTTTCAGGCTCAATGCAGGAACATCTGTAGGAACACAATCATCACAAATACAGAACAATAACACAACGGTCCATATTAAAGTCTATTTAACTCACCTGTATGAGGTCAGTTTCTCCAGATTGTTGTTCATGTCGATGGGATACGTCTCTCCGAGATGTATGAGCTTCTCCAAGGCCTCATATATGAAGATGATGCAGATAAGAGAAGCGAAAGCCTCCTCTGTAAAGCGGGTTATGTAACACACCAGGGAACTGGCGTCAGTGGCCACCAGCAGCAGACAGAGGAAGGCCGTCCACAGCCCGATACACGCCCTGAGGGACAGGTACGACAGCCCGTATTCCCTGCAAACACAGAGACCGTGAGCTGAAGGCTATCTAGGCCCTATGTAGCCACTTACTAGGGTATTGACAGCTAGTATCTAGTTTGTTCTGACTGGTTGCTGCGGTATTCTAGTCTCTAGATGGTTTATATGGACCCGGTATGTTGTTTCCATTGTATTTTAAGTTTTCAGTGGTTTCTATGACACTGCCAGCTAGTTGCTAGGGAGTTGGTACATGATTGTAACAGTATTCTCGATTCTATGTGGTTCTAAGTCTGTGGTTGCTATGGTATTCTAGGTTCTGGGTGGTTGCTAGGGCATTTCCAGAGAGCTGCTAGGTTATTCTGGCTGGTTCATCGGGTTTAAGTCTGTGGTTGCTATGGTATTCTAGGTTCTGGACGGTTGCTAGGGCATTTCCAGCAAGCTGCTAGGTTATTCTGGCTTGTTCAGCTGGTTTTAGTCTGTGGTTGCTATGGTATTCTAGGTTCTGAGTTGTTGCTAGGGCATTTCCAGCGAGCTGCTAGGTTATTCTGGCTGGTTCAGCAGGTCTTAGTCCGTGGTTGCTATGGTATTCTAGGTTCTGAGTGGTTGCTAGGGTATTTAAAGCGCGTTTCTAGGTTATTCTGATGGTTCAGCTGGTTTAGTCTGCGGTTGCAATGGTATTACAGGTTTTGAGTGATGGCTAGGTTATTTCCAGCGAGCTGCTAGGTTATTCTGGCTGGTTCAGCAGGTCTTAGTCTGTGGTTGCTATGGTATTCTAGGTTCTGAGTGGTTGCTAGGGTATTTAAAGCGAGTTTCTAGGTTATTCTGATGGTTCAGCTGGTTTTAGTCTGTGGTTGCTATGGTATTAAAGGTTCTGTGTTGTTGCTAGGGCATTTCCAGCAAGCTGCTAGGTTAATCTGGCTGGTTCAGCAGGTCTTAGTCTATGGTTGCTATGGTATTCTATGTTCTGAATGGTTGCTATGGCATTGCATATAGCTGCTAGGTTATTCTAGCTCAGTGGTTAGAGCCTGGCACTAGCAATGCCAAGGTCATGGGTTCGATCCCAGGGGATTGCACATAGTCAGAAGCAAATCTATAATACAATGCAATGTAAGTCGCTTTGATAAAAGCATCTGCCAGATGCGTAAATGTTAATAATTCAGCAGGTTTTAGTATGTGGTTGCTATGGTATTCTAGGTTGTGGGTGGTTACTAGGGCCTTGCCAGCGAGTTCCTTGGTTGATCTGGATGGTTGCGTGGCCTCGATATGGGGATGCTATAGTTGCTAGGTTGTTAGGGCGTTGGTATGTGGTTGCTATGGTGTTCTAGATGGTTGCTAGGCTATTGCCTGCTAGTCGTGTGGGTAATCTGGTTTATGGCTGGTTGCCAAAGTGTTTGAGATGACAAGCCATACCACACACCAATAAAATGTTTTAAGTAAAAGAAAGGTCTTTATATAATCTTTCATACTCAAACAGAGACATCAGTGCAAACAATCCTTCAGTGTGAAATCTGTCATAGCAGTCATGTATGCACTAAGAAATATAACATGGGATGATATTTGACATACTTGCAGAATTTGAAGAGTATCTTCTCAAACACAAGGACAGGTCCAGTGCTGCCCAGTATAGTGAGAGGCTGGCCGGCAAACAGCGAGTAAGCAATCCCAGTCATAGAGGCTCCAAACAGAGACTCGATGGCACTCTGGAAATACAGAATATCACACAGAAATCAATATAATAATCAAAATCATCAGATGAGATAAGATACAGACTAACATGTGCATCTTAAGGCTAGTTAATATTTGTTTTCATTCCTCTTGGAATGTTTTATTTGTCATTATATTGTTCAATTAAATGATCAGAACTAAAAACATGTACAAAATTAACATCCCTCAGCATATTTAATGCAGTATACTGTGTGCTAGATGTCTGTTATGGTGCATGTATTGTGCATATAATTGTTGGCGTTTGTTGGTGTGATCGCGACAACTGTGTTTCCCAACATGCTAGATTCAAGTGCCAACCTAGAATGTTGGCATTCTTCTGATCATTGTGAATAAGCTGTAAGGGAAATTACATTTTCTATGTCCTCATAAGGTCATTTTTATTCCTTCCCCAATCAAGTAAAATATGACATCATACAGTATAAATACGGAAGGACATGCGGGTGAGCCATTATTGAAGTCTAATCTTTTCCTGAATAAATCAGAAGACACATTTTGAAGAATCAAACAACATTGGACCCCATTGAATTCCATTGTGGAGTATTGGAACTAAACCACTGAGACATTTCTCAAACTATTTTCTTATGTGTTCCACAGAAGAAAAAGTCACATTCAGGTTTAAATGACATGAGAATTAATGAACTGTCTCTGTGTGGATGTTTGAACATGCGCATATCTTACTATGCGTCCCTCCGTGGCTTCTCCCAGCAGTCCTCCGAAGGTGATAACAGGGGACATACAGGCGCAGTAAAGAAACAGAAAAGAGGCCAAACACTGAAGACTGAACGCATCGGTGAAATCAGATAAGAAATGTGGAGCCTTTCTCTTTACATCCAGAAACAATCCACCAAACAACCTAAAGGAAAAACAAATCACAGACACATAAGATGATTGTTATTACCCTTCGAGCTTCTGAATGAGACGGAAAACTGGCTTACAGGAAATGTGGTGATTTACATTCATACAGAAACTTTAAGCACAGTATTAAAACACTCGCCAAGCGTCAAATGCAAGTAAAAATTGGCTTTGCTAAATGAAACAAATTTGGTAAATGAGTCACTTGCCAGTTGGCTTGTAACTTTAGAGATGCAAAAAATAAACCTGAATGAATGATCAATTCAAATAAGGGTTTTTTAAGCATTATACTCAATGTGCTGTATACATGTGATTAAAGAAAAAATTTGAGGAAGGGAAATAAGCTTGAAAAAAGTTTCTGTTCTTCTTCATGTATGTAAAAATTGTAAAAACATCCAAACCTAAAAGTAAAGAAAGATGTAACCTTAAGAAACGTGACACGAAATTTGACACGAAATGAATGTACCATTAGGACGGAAATATGAGTAAGGGCTGATCAGACATGATCGCAGAAAACCATTTGGGACAAAAGAGCCATCTGAGAACAGAAGGGATTATTGTTGTGAGAAGAGAGAAAGTCAGTCAAAGTTGTGAAAACTGTCACTCAACGGGAAGAGTGTGACCAAATGTCAAACATGGCGTCCGTCCAGTTCACTGGAGAGTTGAAAACCTGGTCCTCGGTGGCACGGCACTTGCTTTCACAGGATGAAACCGTCAATATTCTGCTGTATAATTTGTCATTAGTTTTAAAGGAAGAAGATTCATATGACCTTTAACATCATTCGGCTCCCCGGAGGAGTATTTTATTGCCCAGGTGTTGCTTCTAAATATTATTATTTGGAGAAACAAAATGAGTTTGTCGTTGACATACAGAATATAGAGCACTGAAAGTAGTGTGTTCAACAATGAGAAACGTTGAGGATTTCATACTTCAAATGCAGACATTTGTCAAATCGGACCACAACTTTCAAATGTTGGACATCTCTTTCATCTAAAACACATGACTGGGTCAATTATGGACAGTTTCGGGCCAGCATTTGGGTTTGAAACGTGAGGGTTGTATTTTTCAACAGACAATTCTCAAAAGCAAGAAACCTCTGCAAACGTCTCTCTCAAATTGATTTCAATGATGTTTAGAAGAAACATTTCTCCTATTAGTGAGATCTCATCTGTGATTTGTCTTTCCTAACGGTCTCACAAGAACTGACAAAGCCACACATGACACTTTCACATACTCCAGACTGACCTCCCGGTGCGCTGCAGCTCAGGGCCTCCATGACCACCATGTTCTTCTGTCGCTGCCAGTTCTCCGTTAGGCACCCCAGGGATCTTCCTTTTCTCCTATCATCCCAAACAGAGCGAAAATATAGAGGCATATAACACTTCTTTCCTGACATTAGTGGAGATCTGACAGCAACAGACAACATTTCGTTTTCGATTTTTGGGAGTAAGAGGGTGATGTCTGGATGTGTTTTGTTTCAACTCAACTTTGTACCCACTTTTGAGAAAGAACAGTGAAGGTTTTTCAAAGATATACAGTACAACAATAATTAAGATGACTAAACAACACAGAAAAACAATCCACAGCTTTCAGTTTTTTATTATGCGGTCTTGCATTTAATCCTCCCTCTAATATTTTCTATATAGATTATTTCCATGAAATGCTTGTTTTTAATCTTTCCAACCCGACAGAGACAGATTGCGAGCAGTAAATGATGCAATTGTACATTATAATGCAAGGATTACTGTATGTACAGTGCACAAACTCTAACTGTAGCAGATAACACACATTTGAATGTATAAAAATTGTTTGTTCCCCATCAACAACTGGTCAGAATTGTATTAAAACTAAAATATCGTCATTTCTATTATCTACATAACAAATTAAACATTTTTACAGAGATACACCATTTTTAAAATGTTGTTCAAATAATAATGTATTGTGAATAGATGCTTTAAGGCATGTGTTGCTGACCTGAGACGGGACGTTTTTTGGTGGCTCAATCCTGATAGATGGGTCCCATTCTCCCGGAGGCAAAACTGTGACCTGGTCAAGAAATTCATCGATTCCGGCAATCAGATCATTGCGGTCTTTAGCTTTATAGGCAACATCATGGAAAACCTGAAAAGAAAGAACATTTCAGGAACACTACGGTTAAAAAAGAAACGTGGAGATGTGATGCGAGGAAATATAATGTAGATCAGGATTGAAGAAACAGCTGAACCGAACATTTAAAGGGATGGTTCAACTAAAAATTACAATTCTGTCATCATTTGCTGACCCTACAAATTGCTTTGTTCCAATGAAAACAGAGAAAGATATTTGGAGGAACTTCAGCCATTTTCCGTTCTGGGACATCATTTACTCTCATAGTAGGAAAAATATTGTATTTCGATCTGTTTTGTTGAACACATAATGAGATATTTGGAAGAATTTAGGAAAGAATCCCGTTCTGGGATACCTTTGACTACCCTTACATTTTTTCTACTATGGTAGTCAATGATGCCTCAAAACTAAAAATGACTGAAATTCTTCCAAATATCTTTCTCTGTGTTATAACAAAGTAATGTATACAGGTATAAAATTACACAAGGGTGTATACATGATGACATAATTTTCAGTTTTTGGTGAACTATCCCTTCAAATCATTTTGTGATCTACTCATGTTATTCTGCAATTTATGAACTATATTGCAAAACTGCACATATTCCCCAATAGCTTTGAATGAGTTATTCAGAGAATAATTATTTCTGCCGGTACAACATAGATGCTTACGTTTCATTCAGAGATGCCTTTTAGACACGTTGTGCCATATTTAATCTCACATGGATGATCTTCAATGCAGATGAGATTTTAATGAGATTTCAAGGTTCTTAAGTAAACAATTAATTTAACAATTGTGTTCTTGTAGCTCAGTTATTAGTGCAGTGTGTTAGTTTGTAAGTGAGATTCCCATGCAAGGTAAGTCATTTCAGATAGGCCTAAAAATCACTGCAAAATGTGTTAATGTAGTCCACTACAAAAGTGGATTTTCACATTTTTATACTCCTCATCAGCCTGAAGAGTATATCTTAAGATGTTGCCGTAGCAACGTCAACCAGCATCCTGGCATACGAGTGGTTTTCTAGCTCATTAACAGTCATTCGCATGTTATTAGAGCTGTTCTGTATCTTGTCACCTCAAGACTAAGTGAGAGAGATTCTGCTGAGCTGTGAAAGACCTCAGGAGTTTTCATGTCAGCGCGAGAGAGCTTCAGTCAGGTAAAAAGTAATTCTAGTAAAGCAATAAGCACTTTACACATGTCTCGTCCTCGCACAGCCTCAGTCACCATTCACTTTCTTTGTGTCGTGCTTATCTTCACTGAAAGAAAATGGTGACTGCAGTTGTCTCATCTCTTTTGTGTACGTTTTTTAATAAACTATCGATTTAAGTAAAGAGGAGAAACAAAGAGTACAAACGCAGCACATCTAATCTAAAATTAAAGTTCTTCTTGCATTCCACTGGATCGAATCCACAAATCCACAACTCTGTTTAGAGCCGTAGATTGCATTCATTCTTACCTCATCTGTCATTAACGTCGCGATAGATCTTCCAATTTCGTGATATTGTGCTCCTTTTCCAAGCGGCCCCAGCAGGATGAACAGAAACCTATAACAACAATATTGATTTACGTATGTTTACTATGGAGGATCAGGAGAGTCTTGTGTAAAGTAATAAAGCATTTCATTGTTTAATAACTAATTCTTCAATAAAAATAGGCATTAATCCATTTATTTTTAATTTCATTTTTTAATTCAAATATAAATAGGCTAAATGATAAAGTAATTTATTATATATTGTTTAATGGGCAATAAAAAGCGTGATTGTAAAAATAATTAATAAATGAAATATTAATCCATCAATAAATACTTCAATTTAAAAAGGGACTTTTAAAAATCAACATAAAACACGAAATAAATACATCATTTTAAAGCGCATTAATGAATTCCTTTATAAATAGTGGAATTTCAAAATCTATTTCAAAATGCGATTTAAAAAGAGGAATAAATAATTGGATTTACAAATTAAACTAGAAATAAAAGTTTTAATCCGTCATTTAAAAGACTATTTCTTTTAGCATTTGCATTTCCATTTCCCCTCTGCATTTCCTTATCCGATTTGCTATTCGATTAGCTTAGTCATTTAGCTTTTCCTTTTAGCCTCTCCATTTAGCATTACCCTGACACTCTGGGGCCTTGCATGCTAAAACGAGGTAAAACAATGCAAATTAGCTACGGAGAGAGACATGTTACAAGCTCTCTGATTGGCTAGTTCATTTTACGTCATGTTCAGAGGTGTGTCAGATGAGCAATGGAGAAGAGAGGATAGTCTGTTGTTCACTGGTCATGTACCCAGTGCGTTATCACCGCCTGCTTATTCTCTAACACAAATCATAGAAAATGAAACTTATTGTTAGAACAGGTTAGAACATTCATACTGCACGTGGAAGCAGCAGTGCTCCGTTCATTTTGGCGCCGAGTCTATTTATGATGCGATGCTTTCGCGGAGTTAATGTTATACAGATTTTTTAGGCCTTTATTGTGCATTGTGAAATATGGTGACCTGCTGCACCACAGTCACTGTTCTCATCACAGCTAAATGCACTTCAGGATAAGACATAGAAGGCATTAGATGTCAAAAGAGTGAATATGGAGAACAAAAAGGCTATTCTGTGTAAAACAGGGGAAGGTAACAGATTTTTTAGGCCTTTATTGTGCATCGTGAAATATGGTGACCTGCTGTAGGACTACAAGGTTACTCTGTACATTATAAACATATAATTTTATAATATTATGTTGTTATGTACATTTTATAGCCTATAATGCATGTATGTATGTATAACACAAAGCTCATTTATGTTCATGTTTCTTAAATGGACAACGTTTAGAATTGTCGTGATTGCTGTTCTATTATTTGGGTAATAGTGAATATGCACTCACTCACACACACATATATATATAAATATATATATATGTGTGTGTGTGTGTATTCACTTTTTATATATATATATCTCTACATACACACACACACACACACACCTACATGTTGGCTATAAAACAATTACCGTGGCAATCACAATAATGCCAAACACAATCAGTAGAGGAATTAAATGATCCTGCTTTGTACAGTTCAATCTACGTCTTCAGCCACTCACGTCACGTCAGCACTCTTAACAGACTTTCCGAAAAGCCCGCTCACAGTAACGTGCACGAGAACAAAGCGCGTTATTGCCCAAGATTAAAAAGCTGCGCACGAGCACAAAGGGCATCCTCGCCCGAATTTGCGCTCTTTGCGTAGAGAATTGTCGACAGTGACAACAGCGCCTACTGAGGTCACAAAATATCACGGGGAACAGAAAATTTGTAACACCGGCACTGCATCTACTATATGCATATAATACACACCATGGTGTGTGTTTGCGGTTTCATAAAAAGTAGATATTGGCGGATTAAAACACAGCTGACATCAGTCACATGCTTTAATGGTAAAACTGTTACATTTGCTTGAATCTATAAGCATTTTGGCCATAAGCACCGTAACTTATGTCACGTTAACTCCGCGTAAGCATCGCATCATAAATAGACTCGGTGCCAAAATGAACGGAGCACTGCTGCTTCCACGTGCAGTATGAATGTTCTAACCTGTTCTAACAATAAGTTTCATTTTCTATGATTTGTGTTAGAGAATAAGCAGGCGGTGATAACGCACTGGGTACATGACCAGTGAACAACAGACTATCCTCTCTTCTCCATTGCTCATCTGACACACCTCTGAACATGACGTAAAATGAACTAGCCAATCAGAGAGCTTGTAACATGTCTCTCTCCATAGCTAATTTGCATTGTTTTACCTCGTTTTAGCATGCAAGGCCCCAGAGTATCAGGGTAATGCTAAATGGAGAGGCTAAAAGGAAAAGCTAAATGACTAAGCTAATCGAATAGCAAATCGGATTAGGAAATGCAGAGGGGAAATGGAAATGCAAATGCTAAAAGAAATAGTCTTTTAAATGACGGATTAAAACTTTTATTTCTAGTTTAATTTGTAAATCCAATTATTTATTCCTCTTTTTAAATCGCATTTTAAAATAGATTTTGAAATTCCACTATTTATAAAGGAATTCATTAATGCGCTTTAAAATGATGTATTTATTTCGTGTTTTATGTTGATTTTTAAAAGTCCCTTTTTAAATTGAAGTATTTATTGATGGATTAATATTTCATTTATTAATTATTTTTACAATCACGCTTTTTATTGCCCATTAAAACAATATATAATAAATTACTTTATCATTTCGCCTATTTATATTTGAATTAAAAAATGAAATTAAAAATAAATGGATTAATGCCTATTTTTATTGAAGAATTAGTTATTAAACAATGAAATGCTTTATTACTTTACACAAGACTCTCCTGGTCCTCCATAGTTTACAAGCAAGAATCCGTTAAAAGGTGTTTACCTAGTAATCCCGGACTACAATCAAATTGTTCATTGTACAAAAAGAAAATGAAGATGTGTAAAGAACATTGAAATGGATTATTGAGCTTAGAAGGGTCGGAAATACTTCAATATATTATCATGCAAAACGTTTCAGGAAAAAACGACAACATGTGAATGTATAAACAATAGCAAACGTGTGATTTATTCATCCTAACACATGAGGGAAGTAGTTTCTAGCCATTTTAGGGATAATTATTATGCACATAATGCAAAATTGTATAGTTGTAGCTTTGCATATAGTATCATTCAGAAAGACCCACCATTTAAAAAGCTTAAAGTGCAGAAAGTGAGTCAGTCACCTGGTAGTGATGGGAACCTCCGCCAGGCCATTTAGAAGTACGGCGGGAGAAAGACGGACAAATGCCACCACAGGTCTGTCAAGAAACTCCAGCTCTCCAACCAAGATATTAGAGGCCTCTGCACCCGGAGGAATCTTCTTCATGAAGTGCAGATCTATCTATAAATGAAACAATCAGACAAGATGATTCATGACACACCTGAATGTTCATCAGTGAAAAGTACAGCACATGGATTGATAGATGGATGGGAGGGTGGATGGGTGGACGGATGGACGGACAGGTAGGTAGGTAGGTAGGTAGGGATGGATGGATAGATACTGGTCACCATAGACATCATAAAGGTCATGCAGTATGTCAAGTAAATAATAAATAAATAAAAAACAAAGAGATTATTTGCATAATGCAAAAGGCTGTATTTTCATCTGTCTCCTGTCATGACCCATATGAGCACTGACAGTACAGCATCTGTTCACCAGCAGAAGACCCGCTTAACACCAGCAACAGTTTCATGTAATGTACAGTAAACCTGACATTAGGTGCAATGTGTCTTTAAAATCCTAATCCTCCACCCTGAGCAAAGAGACGGGGAGTTCAAAATAAACCTACAGAACTGTAAGCCCTGAACCTTTCATGTAATTGAAAGGCACAATTTCAATGGACGAAGACTTCATCTCTATATTTCAGGTTCCTCACCCATTTATAGAAAAACAAAAGGTAAATCATTCTGCCCAACTTCACCAATCATGTTTCACCAGGGAATTAATATTCACACGAAAGTGAGTAAATGACAAAAACAATTTTGGGAGACACTTTGGCCTCTGTGTTATTGTTGATTGGCTCACAACTTCTTCTGCACTATTACCTTACTGAAGTCCACTGCGCTGTTCTCACGGCTGACGTCACTTTTGCCTTCTGTGGCGATGGGTTGAGACTGGGGGGGAATCATCTGCCCTGGAGAAATAGAGACATGATATTCAGAAGATAGCACTTTTTCCAGAAACCCTGAGACCACAATCTAACAATCAATACAACCAGTGCTAAGCATCAAAAGTAAAGTAGTTTACGTAAAGGAACAGTTCACCCAAAAATGAAAATTCTGTCTTCATCTATACTTACCCTTGAGTTGTTTCAAATCTGTATGAATTTCGTCGTTCTGATAAGCTCGGAGAAAGATCTTTGGAAGAATGATTATAACTAAACATTGCAAAGCCACCATTGACGGCTATTGTAGGAAAATATTTTTATAAATGTCTTTGTTCTGTTGAACACAAAAGAAGATATTTTGAAGAATGAATGAAAGCAAACAGTACTGGAGCACTCTGACAACAGTTGACATTTTTCCTTCTATGGTAGTCAATGTTGGCCAAGAAATGTTTGGTTACAACCCTTCTTCCAAATATCTTTGAGTTCCTCAGAACAAAGAAATTGATACAACTCGAGGGTGAGTTAATGGTTTTTATTTTTGGGTGAATCGCTTTGAGTGGCTTTGTAAGAGAGTCAAATTCATCAATGTAAGTTGCACGAAGGGGTCGGGTGATGCTCTGCCCTCAAGTACGTCGCATTGGCTGTATCTCAAGATTCAATGTGGAGTCTCATGAGTCTTGAATGATTGAAGAATATGGACGGTATGAGAGATGATTGTAATGGGGGTCTGTTATGATTCCAGACATCTTTCAACCAACAAGACTGATTGAAACATCTTTAAAAGTAGAAATAATCAGCAGAAAATCAAAGATTGCGCTCTACTCTAAAAGCAAACCGAACGTCTCTCTATGCATGATGCAGCGTCACCAAACCCCTCAGTCACAGACAGGTTGTGTTTATTAGTCATTATCGCTGCTGTTTTAATGTGGCTTTGGCTCGGCACGCTGGGTGAATTAATGCATTAATGATGAGGGGTCTGGTGGTCTTGCGTGAGCGTGTGGGAAGCTGGCAAAATTCCTAAACATAAGCCCTGTATAAAGGTGATACATTTCTGCTTAGCCTTCACCTTCCTGTCATTTTAAATATATATGTGCAAATGACGTTATTTAACTACTGAGACAAACATCAAAAAAACTGTAACATAATAGACATTTTTAAGATTTAAATGCCAATAAATACATTCAGCCAGGAAGATGGACTGAGTTTTAACTTAACAATATTTGTTGCACTGTTTACATTGAATGCAATTAACCTGTTTCCATAGCATTTGTAGCAGAATTATAGAAAAACAAATGGTAAATGAAAGTGCCAAAAACACTTTTACTATCGTAAATCGATGGTCAACGGAGAAGCTGGTTAGGTCGGATTTAATTGAAGTACTGTTTTGATACACTTTTGAGCAAAACAGCTCAACATTAAAACTGTTTCTGGCTTTCATTTTCATTTTAATCAGCTTTGGTTTCAAACCACGTGCACATGCATTGGTAACATTGTGCACAATTATTAAAAAAGTACATATGACATGAAAATTACATTTAAAAACCAATGCTATTATATCTAAAATTTTCCAGTGGAAACAGCTTTAAAATGCAGAGCAATGCACGTCTTGTGTAGAGACAGAGCAATTTCTTTGTAAGATCTTGAAGCTCTACTCACTTTTCTGCCAAAATGTGTATTTACATTCCACCGCTTTTTAACATTCAGTGTTTACCACGTGCAACCTATTCCCCAAGATAAACACCTTTACAAGCTATGTTTTAGGAAGAACTACAGCAGAAAGTCTCTCAAGTTAAAAGTTGCCTGGATCCGAGCCGTCGTCTGTTTTCAGGGGGAAGGCGACGCCTGTGGAGTTTAGGTTCTGGGTCAGGTGAGTGGATGTGGATGAGGGGGGAAGAGGTGAGGTGATGGAGACGCTAGAAGAGCAGCAGAGGAGCCAACATGGAGAGCAGGAAGCGACCTGCCAGTCACCCCCATCAGAATGAACTGACCGCCACAAAGGAGACTTAAAGAGATTAGACGAAGCGCCTGTCAGACACATACACACAGATATTTGAAAATGACACAAGACAGCAGAGATGAACAAACACTGACACAGAACACTCATACAAAATCTGACATTGAATGAATCTGTGATCTACAGAATGCAGCCGGAGACTGTCAAAAGAAGCATAACATTTAAATGTGACACTTGACCACAAAACCAATCATACGGGTCAATTTTCATGTATAAAAGCCAATTCCAAGCTTTCCATTGGTCAATATTTGGCCGAGATACAACTATTTGTAAATCTGAAGGAGCAAAAATAATCCAAATATTGAGAAAATCACCTTTAAAGCTGTCCATCAGAGGCGCTGTTGCAGGCCTACGCTAAGAAGGAACAAGGTCGTTTTAACGCTCTCTGTTGGCTTACCGCTGTAATGACATTGAAGGTAGATGAACCTGAGAGCTTTACATAGATACCAAAGTTGAGTGAGTTATCCCCAAAGAGCGGGCAGCAGCGAGCGATGTTTGTGGCAGGTTTCTGGCCATTTGTATTGGTGTTTTGCTGCATCCACTCACAAAAATCAAGATTTGATATATTTACGGTACAATATATCTTCATGAAACATAATCTTTACTTAATATCCTAATGATTTTTTGGCATAAAATAAAAAAAAAATTGACCCATACAAGTTGGCTACTGCTACAAATGAAGAGTTTACTTCCAAAATTAGATAAAATATTAAAAAATCATGTTTTTTATTATGTTATCATGTTTTATTGTGTTAATTAGCTTTTTTTGTTATTATGGCTTAAATCAAACCAACTGCAGTTTGATTGATTTTGGAACCAAACTCTTCAAAAATACTGTACCCGTGCTTTTTATGACTGCTTTTGTGGTGCAGGTTCACAAATGGGATTCATTTGAATTGAAGACGATTTTCTTGACAGTGGAAGTCACAAGTAAAATGACAGTAAATGTGGAGTGAATCTTGTACATTTTTGTCCCTTTGTGTCCAGAAAGAGTAACTCCAGGAGCCAGATTCACAAAAAATGTCAAGACAAAAGACAAACATAATGTTTTAAAAATAAAATGTAAAAAGTTTGTAAAAACAAAATTCCTGACAATTCCTCTATATAGTTTTAGATATAAATTTAGAGTAACACATTTTTGGGAAAAATAATTTTTGGCAAGTATAAATTTGCTATTTTTAATCGTGTCGCCCAATTAACTTTTCTACCTTTTAAGTCAACTTTGAGGTTATCCCAACTTAATGAAATTGTTTACAACAGTGTTCAAGATTTTCTTTCAAGAATTACTTTTTTGTAACATTTTACTTAAACTTGAATATAAGAAAAAAAATGCCAGTTAAGAAGAATTTTCTTTTCTTAAAAATGTTTTGTGAAACTGGCCCCTGAACGTTTGATACTCGATAATCATAGAAATGATTTGGTTAAATTAAATTTGAGACCAGACACCTCTATCTCTCTCTCTCTCTCTCTCTCTCTCTCTCGTTCCCTCCCACTCTCTCTCTCTCTCTCTCTCTCTCCCTCCCTCCCTCCCTCCCTCCCTCCCTCCCTCCCTCCCTCCCTCCCTCCCTCTTTCTCTCTCTCTCTCTCTCTCTCACTCTCTCGTTCCCTCCCTCTCGCTCTCCCTCTTGTGTGTTAACACCAGACATCATGACTGATGAGAGCCACTACAGTACACAGCGTCAGAGTCATGATTTATGATTTATTAACACAGCACACGTGTTAAAACGTGTCAGTGCCTCTGCATGAATAACTAGTTCTTTGGTTCTGTATTCATCTTCAAATTTACATTGACTGCCTTTGCCTTGTGATGGCTAAAATATCTTCAAAAAAATTCCCTTCCTCTGTCTGAAACGTCCCCACGAGCAACATTACATTTTTTACATTTTTTTTTACATTTTAGTCATTTGGCAGACGCTTTTATCCAAAGCGACTTACAGTGCACTTATTACAGGGACAATCCCCCTGGAGCAACATGGAGTAAAGTGTCTTGCTCAGGGACACACTGGTGGTGGCTGCTGGGATCGAACCAGCAACCTTTTGATTTACCAGTTCAGTGGTTTAACCCACTAGACCACCTACTCCATTACATCTACATTATTTACAGGTCATTTACAAAAGTCCTACATTCACTGTGCAATGGAGAATCAATACCGTTTTTGTCCACGCAGTTGGTCTCAGATTGCCTCTTGCCGATGTCAGCGAACGAGCGAACGATAGGAATGCGGTTGGCTAGTTTCTTCTGGTTCTGATGGTGATGTTGCTTCAAAAGAGCGTCTTTGATCTTCTTCCGAACATCATCTTCGAGATGCCCAATCACTTCCTGTTGATCCAACACCATGTCTGAAACATACAACACACAACATTACAGATACAAACAGTGGATGAATCCTTTTGTGCTATATTTTGTGAGTTGGAAAGGAGGGTAAATAAATCAAAACGTATTTCATCTTGTTGTTAAAGGTTCACCTAAAATTCTTTCATCATTTACACACCCTCATGTTATTCCAAACGTGAATGACTTTCTTTCTTCTGCAAAACACAAAAGAAGGTATTTTGAAGATTGTTGATAGCCAACAACATTGACATTTCTTACACAGAAGAGTCATTTACATATTTTGAATAACATATGGCTAAATTAATGATGATAGAATTTAAAATTTTGGGTGTACTGTCCAATGAATGTTTCCATAAAATATGAAATAATTAGCTAAACATTCTTTCTGCATGTTTATATCAATTTAAAATGTAAAATTAATCTCCTGCAGCATGGTTATTTTCTGCTAATGTTCCACCAAAGTGTGACTTTTTTTAAATGATTAATTCTTAACACAAATCAGTCGGGGTCCTGATGTCTAGCTAAAGGAGCTAATGTGCTTATTAAATGCCTAGAATAGATGTTGGGCAAAAACAATCATCTCTGCCTTATTTGAGTCTTTTCCTGTTCTTCAAATTGCCAGAAGTATTGATGGTAATGTTGATCAATCTAAGCGATGAAACAGAGTATAAAGCATTGAAGAAATGTTCAACTCACATGCTTCCGTGAGTGTTAAGTTGTGAACACTGTATAATTCATAACTGGCGCTTGAAGACGATTTTAACAGCTTCCGTCTTGTAAGCCTGCTTGAAGTTGATTGACTCCGTTATAAATACTTTAAGCTAATTTACGGCATTCTAGGAAATGAAAAGTTCTCTCTATAAGATGCAGATTAATTCAAAATATGTATATATTCATTTCTACAAGTAAAAAGGTAAACATAATTATGTATGTGTGTAGAAGTAATTCATATGGGAAAGCAACTACAGCAATTATCACAAATGGCACTGAATTAAAATTTCAAATGCATTCTCAGTTTGGAAAAATATGCAACACTTGTCCTCCCAAAATCTTTGAATACTAAATCTCAGAGCGTTGTAGCCTACATATGGACGATAACCTGAGCTTTAAATCATGTGGTGCTATACACACAGATTGAACTGTTTTACACAAATCCCACCGAGAATGAGGTGTAAAACTCTGTATAAAATGTTGCTCTGTGACAGGAACACAGACACATCCACAGCCTATTACAACCTGATAATGTGACAAAGGCATCTCACGCGATTAGAAACGGCAAACAAAAAATGATGCGGCCTTCTAAAACACTTTCTATTAGCAAAAGGCAATCCCAGAATGCACTGCAACCAGCTCAGCGCAAACAAATAATCCAACATAGCAGGAAAAAAACAAAAAAATCAATCACACATGAGGTTTTAACCTAAGTCTTAGAAGGGAGTAGAAGGCGGACATGAAGGCTGTTTTTACCAGCGATCTCCTCCATAGAACTGGCTCTCATATCCAGCATAACGGTTCCGTTAATAATGCAGCTGCGGAGCTCAAAGAGACTGTGAAGAGAGAGAGTGGCCACGTAGGGTTTACTCCACCTCTCACCACCGTCCTCAACGTCCTCTTCAAACTTCAGCCACCTGCACATCGAGACATGGACAGAAATAAAGAGACAGACACCTGCAGACAGAGATGCTGAGAAAAAAAAAATTGTGTTGCAAAATACTGCTCTTAACAAGCGCCAAAGATGAAAGCATCATTGTTTAATGAATGTAAATAAAAAACTGTGCATGTGCAATTAAAAAATGTGATGCCATATGACAATGTAGCAACTGTTATCAGAGATTTATTAAGCCAGGTATACAAACGCACACAATGGTTGTTTATGTAATCCAACTATTGCTATGAAGCTTAAAAGCGTCTGCCAAATGCATAAATGTAATGTAAACAGCTCTCTTGGAATAATGCCGCTCCACAGATGTAATTTATTAAACACTAATCATGCGTTCAAAAGCGATGTCTGGAGGACATATTTGTACAATATTTGCGCTGAATGAGCCATCAGGTTTGAATAAACCTTTCAAACATGAGGTTTATTGGGAGACGATAAAACTAAAATGGGTATTTATTCGACACAATTATTTGGCAAACTACATTGCGTGAGGTAATATTGGTTTAAATTGAATATAGAAAATAATCGAAACAAAAAGCTCACAAAAATAAGGCAAACAATGAGCATAATTTGTGTTATTATTTTCTATATTTAGTTAGAACATTTTTGGGACTTTTATTTTTCACTTTTAGCCAATATTGCATACCTATAACACTGACACATTGCAAAATAACTCCAAATTATCACAAAAAAACATGTTTGGTAGGTAGAAAACACTTGTGTTTTGATATAATGATCATCCATACAAACACACTAGTTCAGCTGTCGCATGTTTTGAGCCAATCACATGACCCTTGAAGTCACATGACCCTTAAAGTCACATGACTTTATGATGTTATGATCACTACCTGGCTGTTTCTCTCCACTCAGCATCTTCTCCCTCACGGAGACAGATTTCATCCAGCTCAGTGAAGAGGTCGTGTGGTATGTGTTCTTCATCATCATCTTCGGTTCCCAGAAGAAACTGAACCCTCTGTGATGGAGTATCTGTGCCGGAACACAGAACAGAACCAGCTGCAAAGGCTAGAGGTCAGATAACCTCAAATTACAGCATCACAGACCTATTTAAAACGATCATGCAAGACTCATGTACATTACATGAATAAAATCTACATTTTGTGGGTGTACTTTTGATTTATTGACTGGTCCTGTGCATCTCCTCGTAAGTGCATTACTAAAACCTCAAATGTGTGTTATTTTAATCTTGTTTTCTTTGGTAATCGAACTAATAAATCAATGCAACATTAAACCCTGAATCCCTGACTTCTTTCTGACCTCTATGAATAATGAGAATAATAACTTTAAATTACAGTTATATAAGCGAGTGGCGAGAATTGGTAGGCCTACATTCTGTATTATATCTGATTCTTCTGCAGCAATTCATGTTCTCTTACAAACTGAGTCATCAGCCTCCGATGGCCTAATAAATGAGCAACATGCACTTACTCACTAGATCACAAAGTGCACGAATCAGAGCAATAGAGAGAAAGAGAGCGAGGGGGAGGAACGAAGAGAGAGAGAGCTTCAAAAAACATTCAAATAGAACAGAGCATCAAAGAGAAAATAAAATATGACAATAACGAATAGTAGAGCGTGCTACCTGGAAGTATAAAAATAAGAAATCTATTTTCCGTATTAAATCTATCTTTATACCTCTGTTACGTTTAGTATTATTGTTGAACAATGACCGAGACATTTATCAGATAGAGAAGTAGAGCAGATTACTGCATGAAGGTGATTCGCGTCCATCCTCGACCCCTGAATCTCTCTCTCTGCTTCTCTTCCTGTGTCTGTTTCCATGGTGACGATGTCGTCTGTGTGGTTTCCTTCCAAGAGGAACGTGAACGCCGATATACAGAGTCCTGTGACCTGTTGATAAAAGCAAGAAGGCAGGAAAATTATGGGAAAATAAAATAATAAATAATATATACTTCATTAAAAAACAACTTCAAGAATGCAGATGTGAGTTCTTAAATGGTGTCTGGGAAGGCACCTCAGAAGGGCTTGAAACATTGTCCAGGAGTATAAAATGGATGTCTGAACAGAATGTTTTTAACATTTAATAACAATTTTTTATTTTATGTTAAATATGATTATTTCCAAATGGGAGTATTTTTCCAGAGGAAGTTAAAAACAGACACCATTCAACGTAATCCTGTCGGATTTCCAGACAACAGCATGTGAATGAGAAAGACAGAATTTAACCACCTGCACCACTAAATGACACTCACAGAAAGCTTTTTTTTAGTTTATCATCAGGGCTGAGACATAACATCTGTTCATGGGCTTACATGGAAACACACACAGATGCAGAGCTTTTAAAGTATATAGGACCTCTGAGAGACACAATGACTTTCATACTGAGATTTTATTATACCCTACACCTCGGACAATCCTGTTGACATTATTGGATTCAAAGGAAAATGCGAACACAAGCACACACATAACAACATACATTATAAAGACTTTCACAAAGATACACTCACCTGAAGGATTATTAGGAACACCATACTAATACTGTGTTTGACCCCCTTTCGCCTTCAGAACTGCCTACGTGGCATTGATTCAACAAGGTGCTGAAAGCATTCTTTAGAAATGTTGGCCCATATTGATAGGATAGCATCTTGCAGTTGATGGATATTTGTGGGATGCAAAAGGTCCTGTTTCACCATATCCCAAAGATGCTCTATTGGGTTGAGATCAGGTGACTGTGGAACATTGTCATGTTCAAGAAACAAATTTGAAATGATTCGGAGCTTTGTGACATGGTGCATTATCCTGCTGGAAGAAGCCATCAGAGGATGTGTACATGGTGGTCATAAAGGGATGGACATGGTCAGAAACAATGCTCAGGTAGGCCGTGGCATTTAAACGATGCCTGATTGGCACTAAGGGGCCTAAAGTGTGCCAAGAAAACATCCCCCACACCATTACACCACCACCATAATTGCATTAATGAGAAATTGAACAGGTGTTCCTAATAATCCTTTAGGTGAGTGTATAAAGCCTTCAAATGTTCAAAACAGAGATTTAAATGAAAGTAACTTGCGCCAGTTTAAAATTGTTGGTGGTTAAAGCTGCATTGAGATGAAGGCTTATATTGGATCTATATATTCTCTTGGTCTCTTTGTGTTATATTACATCAGATGGGGAGTAATACATCCTCCTGCGATGGCTCTGTAAAAATGCCCCAGTGGCTTATTTATCCATTTTCCAAAACTCTCGAAGACTGACAATTTTGTAACAATGCTGCACAGTTAAAGAGATGAAGTTCAATCCTCAAGATTCAAATGTGTTTCTTCTGTCACGTGTAGTATATTTATTCCTAGCTGTGAATATCACCACAATTACTGACACTCGTCCTAAAGAGGAGAGAAATCTGGGAAACAAAATGCCAGCCTGTCTTATCTAGTTATGAGGATGTGATGTGAAGTGCACTGGAACAGAGAGGCTATGACTCCTGCATCAGCACCACCACTGTCATGACTCGCCATGATGCTTCCGTACTACTGAAAATTAGCATCTTAACAGTCCGCCTGGGTTTTGTTTGTTTTAAGTCAACATCTGTTAGCTTTGACATGTTCTTAAAGCAGATGTAAATATATACAGAAGCGGCCAAAAGTGATCACCATTTTATTAAAAAATCTAATTAAAATTTATTAAAAATGGTGCATGTGAGCTTGGGTGTGAACTAAAGCTCAGCATTGGGAAGAAATGAAGGAGCCTCAGGCAGAGGGGTAAACTGTGATGATACTAATTATACCTGTCTATGTCAATTCTGAAATCGCAAAGGATTTGATTCTGTGTTATATGCACAGCTCTTCCGTGAACTATGGCTCTTTGGTTAGTAGGAAGTGCCTGTGATCTAAAATCACAACGAGATTGAATCGTTTGTAACGTAAATTTGAAAAAGCAACACTCGTCAAACATCATCATTATAAATATACTTTATTATCATGAAAATACAGCGGTAGGTTTGAAGAACAGCGATAGAATATGACCACATGAGCATTTCCTGCAACTACGGCTGTATCCGAAATAGCCCCCTATACACTAATATAGTGCATTCAATCCCATGATAATAATAATAATAATAATAGCATCATAATAACGAGTGTCCAACCAATGTAAGTCGCTTTGGATAAAAGCGTCTGCTAAATGACTAAATGTAAATGTAAATGTAAATGTACACTCACAGCTAGCTGCTTGCCATCTATCATGATGCTCGCGCTAAATTAATTCCCGCATCGCCGTGTCTGAATTTACTCACTTGTTTTTACCAGCCCCTGAAAGCCCCCTTAAATTGACAGTTGCAATCGTTTATACTTCTGCTTTTGACACATTTCCGTGTTCAAAGGAAATTTAATTCTAATTTACGTAATTTCAGATGGATAGTCAATTAAGGGCGGAAGTGCATGTTCAGATTTTAACTGATGATTATGAGGGTACATTTATTTTAAATAGAAAATGACATTGATAAGGTAATCACTATAAACGCTGCAATTGTTCACGAAAAAATACGATTTGTCAATTTTAATTTCACTGGGACTTTAAAGTGGACTATATACAGTAAGTGTACTAATGTAAGGAATAGTGGGGGATTTCGGACGTGTGATACGTCCCAATTCGCATACTATCCATCCTTAATAGTATTCGAAAATAGAATCAGTATGTCCAAAATCATAGTATGCGGAAATTAGTATTCTCAAAGTACCCGGATGGTCAACTGTTTCCGGTGAAAATTACGGATTTAGTGACGCTACACTGCATTAATTAAATTAAATAAAAGATGCTTCGCTAAATTAATAAATGTAACCATACAATAAACCATAAATACAATATAATAAATTAATAAATACTTAAATGCAAAGAAGAGCTAAGGGCATAGTATAAGTAGGCTAATTGGGACGCAGCAATAGCCTACGTGTGTAAATCGTTCTTCTTCTGTGTCCCACATTCAGAGTTTCTCTGCGAGAGCGCCATCTGGCTTTCGGATGTGGCGCCATTTAAAAGTAATTCATTGAGAAATTGAACATAAAATTACACGATATATCGTCCCAGCCCGTCGAGTCAAGATCGAGAAGAATGACTGCTGTAGTCAAACAAAATCAACAAACCATGAAAATTTATATCCATATCTATAAAATTGCAGTCATTTGATTGTTCTATGTATATTTTGTGTATAAGAACAACAAGACCCATATTCCCAGACACACTGTTGTTTCTTTGCCAAATAATTGTGACAAGTGACAAAAATAAAAATGGAGCATATTATTATTTTTAGAAATGTGTAGGATATGGAGTCTCTATTTAGAGATGCCAAGAGGATGGCAGACCCATTTATTTTTGTATGATACTGTAATTATTCTCTTTGTCAGACAAACACGCGCCGGATCTTTCTCACTGACGGATGGCAGAGGGTAAAAATAGCTCATAGGGGCAGGAGCATCGCCGATGTCACGTGTGTCCTTAGAGAAGACGCTTGGAGTAGATGTTCATTTTAATTCTTTCCCTTGTGAAACGCTCTCAAATACTAAGTGTACATCCACCCACCGTCAGAGAGACAGTTCAATACACACACACTAACACACGTGTCTCTTGTGTCACGATGTGTTGGTAGGTTGTGCTCTTGATATGCCACCCACAGACGTTTCTCTCAGGCTAACATGAGCCGCTTGGGTTGGGTTTGGAAAATAATGCTAGCTTGGTATGAAAACACTAATCCATAACATCTACTCTGCAATCTAGCAAAACTGTTTGTGCGTTCGTGTGGGTTAATGAATGGGAATAGACCAAATGGAGATTTTTCTCTCGAAAAATATACAAATGTAGACAATTTTGTGTAAGGGTTAGGTTTAGGTTACAGAATATATAGTCTGTACAATATAAAAGTCATAAACACCCATCATGCGTTTACACTGGATCATCCAATGTCATATCCCTTCAGCTTGACGTGACCAATCCTAACGTTTGTTATATTCACATGTCAAAGATGGATTTTTAATAACTTACATATAAAAGATTACAAAAACTAAAAGGAAGTTCCCACACCATGAACTAAAATTATCCACAAGACCACACCACAGTTTGTAATGCATCATGTAAAGCCGTTCAGCCTTGCACTGGCTGTGATAAAAGATTTCATTTCAGGCGGATAGGGAAAATTGTGTCTGCTGTAGCTCTGCAGTGCGTCAAAAATAGAATCGGGGCATCTATCAGCTGACGGCTACAGGCCATCACAGAGAGATTATAACAGCAGTGCTGATACTGTACATTCAGTGTAGACACATGTGATGTTCTGAGCTATTAACAACCTGTTATCACCGCTGAAGAATTGTTCTGTGCACGTGTGTGTCAGTGTTTTTCAAAACAGTCTCTACCTTCTAGATCCTCCTTCTCAAAGGGGGCTTTAAGCAGGTTTCCTCCTCGATCCACAACAGCCTCATCTTCATGTCTCTGTGGAAGAGAGAGAGCGAGAGAGAGAGAGAGAGAGAGAGAGAGAGAGAGAGAGGTGTCAGTATCGTTGTCTTTCTCAGACTGACAGGGCATGATAAATGTGTCTCTGACCATCAGCATTTTGTCCCAACTGAGACAGATATTCACAGACATGCAAACACTACATACACATATCAACCCACACACTGGTGTGTTCTTACTGGTTTTTAATACATTCTTGTGGGGTTGCTAAGGTGTTCTGGGTGGTTGCTAAGGTGCTGGGTGGAACAGCACACAGGTTTGGGTGACGTGAGGGCGAGTAAATATCAACAGAACTTTTATTTTAAGGTGCACTGTCACTTTAAAAGAAGAGAAATAATTGTTTCCTATGGAAAGGGATTTCCAACTACAAGACGGTTTCCAACAAATGTAGTCAACAGCTTCAGCATCTCCTTATGAAATCATATGTGAAATTATGCAGAAGATAACATGATGTGAACCCAGAGTGCTTTTCAATCATAATTCTGATCACGAGGGACATGTTTTCTCGCACCTTTTTACAAAACACAAGCAGCCTCAACGAAGACTTTCTTGTTTATGTTTCTCACTCGCATCACATTAAGACATTTCTTAAAGTGACAGTACACCCAAAAGTAGAACATTCTGTCGTCCTTTACCCTCGAGTTGTTCCAAAACTATATAAATTCCTGGTTCTGTTGAACACAAAAGAAGGTATTTTGAAGAACGTGGGAAACCAAACAGTTCTGGGATACTATTGGTTAACTTGGTTTTCTTCTGTCCTATGGTAGTCAATGGTGTCCCAGAACTGTTTGGTTACAAACATTCTTCCAAAATACAATTCACACAGGTTTGGAATAAAATGAGGGAGAGTAAATTATTTAAAATTTTCGGGTGAACTGTCCCTTTAAGTGCACAAGAATGGCTGTTAGTCTACGAAATAAGATTAAAAGAGTTTTCCTGTTTTTCTTGCTAAGATTTCCTGTCAGACAGCGATGAGTAAGCTGGTTGGATTTGTGAATTTGTCCTGAAAAGCACTACTGACCACATGTTAGACGTTACATGGGGATGTTTTAAATATTTCGTTATTAAAACAGATGGTGCATAGCAAGGTGGAACTCTCAGTCTTAATTTAAGAACTTAAATGTGCTTCAATAGGGGTGGCTAAAATATTACAGGTACAAAGGTGTCTCAGAATCAACATTTTGTTGATATTCAATCGCTATTACATCGTTTAAATTTGAGTAGATGACATGTACATAATCAGACGATGAAGGGACAGTTTACTCAAATATAAAAAATTGTTTGTCATTTACACACCCTCATATCATTCCAAAACTGTATGAGTTTCTTTCCTTAAAATATATTTTAAGGAATGTTGGTAACCAAGCAAAATTGACTTTCAATTGACTTCAATTATAGGATCATAAAACCCTTGAGACATTTCTCAAAATATCTTCTTTTCTTCTCAAAATATCTTCTTCGACCGAAGAAAGAGTCATATACAGGTTTTAATGAGATGAAGGTGAACAAATGACATTTCTCTATGTTTAGGTGCAATATTTATTTCAACTTTCAAGTCATTAAATGTTTAAAGTAAATTAAAAGTGTGTGTGTGTGTGTGTGTGTGTGTGTGTGTGTGTGTGTGTGTGTGCGTGTGTGGCCAGTAGACGTTAGCGCACACACACAGACATCTCATGCATGATCAGCCCCCACACTGACGTAAGTCTACGAAAGAAAAAAAACATCAAGGGCACCTTCTACAGGCATCCATGAATTAAACCTGTGCATTCACAGACTTTCATCCAAAGCCACTTACAGTGCATACAACCTATATACTAGGTTACACCTACAATAGGATGGTATTATTATTTGCTAACACTAACTAACAATAAACAAAACATCTACAGCCTTTATAATCATAGTTCATCATCATTTTCATTTCAACATTGACTGAAAGATTAATAAATACAGGAAACTATATTTCTCAGCGTTGGTTTGTAACTAATGCATTTACTAATGTTAACAAACACTAGGGACCTTTGAGCTTGCTATACTATAGATCCGCATCTGTTATCCTATATCAGTGTCAAATGATGTCATCTGGGTGACTATATATTTTACGGTACTCTACTATTTTTTTAGAATACAGTCAAGGCTTGTGAGTGCACACACACCAACCATTCTCTCATTCAGATGAGTGCCTTTTCCCTGCCAAATACACAAAGAGCGCGCAATCTGCATAAAGTCTAATCCCTTTATCCTGAACCCCCTCTTATGTACAACCACAACAGCACAAGTTCTCCTGCTGTGTGGAGTTCTGCACACATCCTAAAGCGTAATCCAGAAAAACAAATACACTCACACAAGCAAAGATTATCAACAAACACAGGCCATAGAAAATGTAAACGTCTCTTTAAATCGTGAGGTGCTGATATATTTTAGACAGGAAAAATCATCTTATGAATTGAATTTATCTCTAGAGGTCAAGCTTGAGAGATCCTACCTTTATAATTTGCAAATTTATACTGGTTTGGCTTTACCTTCTCACGACAGCACAAAAAAGTTGTACTGTGCATTCACACCTCCGCCGTCGAGAGCGTTAAAAATGTCTCTGGTTGCCCTGCTAACAATGCTGTAGAAAGATTCGCAGACGCTCTGGCGCTCTGACGTAGACCAAAGTATACACGGGCTGCGTTCCTTAGGATCCTCTCAATTTCTCAGACTCCTCTCAAGCTACGCTCCGATTGATTGCAGCCGGACCGCGGCATAGCTCATTACCATAAAGTTGACCTGATTTCAACTCTCCTCGACACCCTCAACGGCCAAGACGCGCCGCTGCCGGCTCACATTGAAAATGGATGACTTTTGGCCACTCTGACGCTATCGACGGCGGTGGTGTGAACGCACAGTTATTCATCTCTGCATTGACGGCTTGATCAAATGTGTGGCATGAATGAGTCCCCCATATTGGGGACGCCAAACCCCTTCTTTGTCAAATCTGTCTGTAAATAAACTTCATACTTAAATGAAACACAACTGAGAATTTCAATAAGCCTCGTGAACACAGAACAACCTTTCAGCAATATGGGTGTCTCAACAAAACAAAACTATAGATAGATGTTTTGAATCTTTCAGTCAATACAGAGCGAGTGTTCAGAACATCCTTCTGAAAGATCAATGAACAGTGCGGATTCCATATCGCCAACCCAATACTACAGGATGTCTGTGAACTCAGATCAATGTTCAAATACAGCCACATACATCACAATGCTGAACAAGCCTTTATTTGTTTGCTGTTTTCTGCTTCGGAAAGTTGATGGGTATAAATCACTGAAGCAGTCAGTTGACACATTTACAGACCTGATGCACATAAAAATGACCACAGCTGGATGAAGTTAGTGTTTCCAGTCTGACTGGATTGGGTTTCCAGGTTTTGGGAAGTTCTTCATTTCACCTGGAACTTGGAAGAGTTGTGTAGGTAATCAATTGATTTGTTAGTGTCTTCGAATTAAAAGTTATCCTATTTTAAAGGAGCATGCGCAGACCTCACTTTCAGTTGTGTGCAGGAGATAGAGAGAGAGAGCATACGTTTGCGAAGTTCAGGTGTTTGTTTGTTCACTGCATTTGGATGATGAATGTTATATAAACTGTGGATATAACACTGGATTTGGAGATCGTTTGAAACTGATATATGGAGCCGTCCCATCACTAAAAGATGCCGGACATGAACCGCATGAGGTGAGTGAAACTGATGTCTGTGTTTTGTTGACAATGGGTGCGTACGTGCTTAAGTTCAGCCTACCCCTCCCCCCTACACACGCCGTTTGATTTCAGAAACAATCGTACAGCTGTATCTATCTTTTATAAATGTGATCAAACGAAATACTCTTAGAAGAAAAGACGTATGCAATGCTACTCTATTGGTACTCAAGATTAATATGAGATTGGCAAAACCCCGTGTGTTAGGGGTTTGGACGACATTTCAAAAGGACTAAATAAATTGTATTCTCTTGTGGATGAGATACATTCCAGTTGGCAGGACCACTTTGGCCTTATTTTTTAGACACAAAGTTTCTATGTATAGTGGCCCATTATTCTCCCCAATAATCTCACTTTCAGGATAATATACAAAGAAAAGACCTTTGGATTTCTACCCAAAAACTAAAGAGCAATCAGCTTAATTTAATGCTGCTTACAAAAATGGACACAAATTGACATGAAATCCTCTTAGCTCCAGGAGAAAAGTTTTGTGCACTTAGACCTAACAAAGTAACATTTCCCCTACAACAACACAACACAGACTTTCTTACTGTTTCAAAGCAAGCTCCCCTATAAACAGTGATCTTGTGATGGCGTATTATGGATTATTCTTCTCTAGAGACATGCAATGACTTGCGCTTTGGCTCATAAAAAATCGTTTTTACAGTTACCGCTAATGTACATCTTACAAAAATATTGTCACACATACTCAATAAAGCTCTGAATATAGATATATAGGTTAGAGAAAACAACAAGATAAACAAACTTTATGTGGAACAAACTTCACTTCCGGTAGACCTCTGCAAAGAATCAATAACTGTTGAGTAGTTTCTATTTAGTCTAATACAATTCATATAAAATGAAATATTAATATAAATTAATAAATAAAATAAATTGTAATCCCAAAGACAGTTTTTAATACATACTGTATAGTTTTGCTTATTTACATCATATGGAAGATTTGCAATAATACCTTGTATTTTATAATACACCATAACTCATAAAAAAACATTTTTTCTATCAACTATGTAAAGTTTGATTCACTTTGGTTTAGTTTAATATGTAAAAAGATATTCCCAGATAAATGTATAGGTTACTAATTTTATAAAGTAAATATTTACTGTATTTGAACTACATTTACATTTATGCATTTGGCAGACGCTTTTATCCAAAGCTGCTTACATTTCATTATCCTATATATTTATACACAGGTATGTGCAATGCCCTGTGTTCAAACCCGAAATCTTGCGTTGTTAACGCAGTGCTCTTACCACTGAGCTACAGGAAATATTTTTATATTTACATTTATGCATTTGCAGACGCTTTTATAAACAAACCACGACCTTGGAATTATTAGCGCCATGCTCTTACCACTAAGCTACAGGAAAGCTACTCTACTAAACTACAGACCGCTGATAAATAAAAGTGGCTTCTTGTTAAACACTCTACATGTTTCAATTCCTATCCTCCGGCTTGCGCTCCCAGGATGTTTTACATGTCTATCTATTTAAAGCACCTGATTCAACTCATCAGCTGTTAAACAGGGTTAAACAGGGAGACATAAAACATTCCTAAACACAAAGATGAAAACCTCTGCTTGCGAAGATTTACATCAACCTGAGCAAATAAAATGCTGCAATGTACACTACACACACACATGTATCATATTTGTTGTCATGGGATCTAAATACTGGAGTAAAGCATTTCAGAATGCTGAATGCACAGTTCTGATAAATAATACATTGAGAACACTGAGCTCTGATTGGCCAAACCGTCTTAAAGTGGTCATTTCATAAATGACTTACTGTGCACAAAACAAGCTTGTCGTTAAAACTTGTCTCATATTGGTTATGTCACAGTGTTATAGCCAGTGTTGGGGAAGTTACTCTGAAAAAGTAACTAATTACTAGTTACTAATTACATATGCAATAGTGTAATAAGATTACTGTACAAATTACTCTTTCCAAAAAGTATTTAATTACTTATCACTAATTGCTTTCTATATCCTACATCAACCTTGACTAGTTAAGAAGTGATTCAAATATAGACATGAAACGTCTCTTTTAATTCATTCATGTAAATAAAATAAAACTACATAAATTATTCTTATTAAAAAAGTAGAGTAACCAGGTAAACCCAACACTGGTTACAGCATGGTATGATGTATAATGTTTCAACTCAAAAGATCACAGAACATTTGGATTCCTCATGACAAGAGTGCTTTAAAGCAGCATGAGGACGGATACTTGTGAACTTCCCGTCATGAATCGCATTGATTTAATTGGATGAAGTAGAAAACAACATTGAGCATCCTGACGGGGCAGATGGAGGAGAGTGATGCTGTTAATCCGGCTCATGTGAACTCACAGCACTGCACATTTGCTAAGTCCACCTTATTAAACACACCTGAACAAATAGATCCTTTACAGGTCGGCTTTTTCCGAGATTCACTGTAATTGAATGAAAGTGTTGTGATGAGAAAAACAGAAATGACGCTCGACAGCATCATAGATGTGTGCTGGATTTGGTCTGTCCGCTGTGTCGCAGGTCTTTGCGGACATCTGCAGCATGCTAACGTGTTTCTGCCTGTAACAGCCGAGTCCTCGCACACCCCTCCTCCACAACACACGCCGCACATCTGATCAATGCAGCACCATACAATTCAGCACCGTATCCTCTGCATTACAGGAACAACGCAGCAGCAATCTGCTTTTAAATCATTGATAGCACTGACTATAACACACTCTCTGTATCATGCATTTAATATTTCATTCATTATATTTCAAGAACGCACACTAAACCCATGAAAGAATTAAAGTGCATGCAGCTGAAAATGAAATTAAAGTTAACAGATTGCATTTCAACCACATGACCATCATATAGGAGGCGAATGTCAAACCGATATCTTGCGAAACTCTTCAACTGTTTTTTAAGTTGGAGATTCCATCACCAAACTACTGCAAACTAGTAAATGACTGCAAAAGCAGAAGTCCAGGTAAAACACTCAAAACCATTCAAAAACAAGTCCATGCAGGTAGTACCTGAGACAGCAGTCTGGTGTGAAGATCCGAACTCTGCATGTCTACAGAAATGGACAGGATGGTTCACCACATGCAGCGTGCAATGATCCGGCTGATCTAGAACTTCAGCGTGGGCACACACAGCTCACTCAAACTGGACTACACAGTAGTGATGTCCGCACTGTCGCCCGCAAGCAAACTTAAAGTTCTTCGTCGTTATCCTTTACTCTTTCTCTCTTTCTGCATCCCACTCAGGGTGTAACTGCTTCACGTTCTGGTGTAACAGCATCTGCCCGCCTCCTCCCCAGAGGCATGCTGGGATTGCTAGCTGTGGGCTGAACTGTCAGAAAAAGGCCTGACCTTGTACTCTCTCTCGGTTTCTATTTCCTATTAGGATAATATCTAAAAGGTCCAATGAATGAAATTTAGCGCCATCTAGTGGTGAGGTTACGAATTGCAATCAACGGCTCACTCCACAGCTCAGCCCCCTCTTTCGTAGCAGTACGGTGGCTGACACATGAATAAGATATCGTCATAGTTTTGCATCTTTGCCAAAGGAGATCATGTATTTATGAAACACGGTCTGTAGAGCAGTTAGTTTAGGGCTACCGTAGAAACAACAGGGTGAATTCCATGCAAGGAGACCCGCCAAGTACGTAGACAGAAATAGCTTATTCTTAGATAATAAAACCATTACGCTTCATTGTGTAGGTCTCTTTATACACCTCTGAAGACATATAAACGTATATTATAGTACATTTCTGTCAATAGATACTCAGAGTTAAGTACACACCAGACAAGCAATATTCTCCCCATCATCGCAGCCTTTCTGATGCTATGAGCAAAAACTGTGTCACAAATTTTGCTGAACTATCAAAGCTCTCAGACAACAGAGGAGATTGCATTTCGAGTGCCAAATTTGGATGATCTTTTATTGCAATCCATTAGAGACTTTTGAAAAGTGTTTTACACCAAAACGATGTTTTCAATTTCCTTGAGCTTAGCTGGAAGAGCATTGTGTTGGCATGACCATGACCAAAAGGTCCTGGGTTCCTTTTTCAGGGAACATACATATTGATAAAATGTATAGCTTTGGATCAAAGTGTGTGCCAAATGAATACGTGCAAATGTAGGAAATACAAAAAACAATCCAGTTCATCTCAAAGCAATGTATATTTAAATCCAAGGGAAATTCAAACACGCTATAATGCTGTGGATTATAAATCTCTGATACACAGCTGGATTACTGTATCGATGCAAAAGATGACATTTGTAAGGATTTGTGTCCCTGAAATCCTGCAGGAAAGATACACATGAGCGGGAGGTGACCATATGTCTTCTTACAGCTACAGGAGGTGATAAACCTGTAACATCTGCCCTTCTGATACTGTATCTAGACAAGGTACTCAAGTTTGGATAAAATGTTTGAGAGGCTGTAAACGGTTGATTTACTGCAGTTAGTGATGGACGTAATGTCAACAAAAACACTGGACCAAAGTGAAAAAAGTATTTTTTCAAGTATTTTAGGACCAAAATGAAAAGTATTAATTTAGTCATTAAAAGTTGTTTTAGGGACCCTGTTGACAGACAGAAACATAAATTCAATATAAATACAATAATTGAAAAAAACAATCTACTCACCACACTTTGTCCTCCAGTAGGGGTGACCACCTGCGAAATGAAAAATATTCTCATATTAAATCTGCGACATTTGTTTTCACACACAATTCTAATGACTCCTCATATTTAGCACAGATTAGCGTTCGGATACACCCGGGTCACCAGTGATGCTGTCAGATTTGCTCCTTTTCTGGTAATTATTTTGCCACGACACAATAATCTCTCACGCTCTAATATATCACGTTTTTACAAGAGATATTCCAAAAGAGAATTTCAAAGTGAGCAAATAACATTATGTGTGCATTTTAGGACCTTTTTAACAGCTAACGGTGATGCACATACAGTATTTACAGGTCAGGGTGGCCGATGGCCAATACAATACAGTATACATGAAATAATATATGAAAAGAGGAGGAATTGCCAAGGACAGATATCGGTTTCAAGAGATCCAATGTGGCTGGAATTATAAACACGCATTAAATTGATAAGTAGGTAAACATTAAGAAATAAAGTTTGCATTAAAAAAACGAAAAAACAAAATACTAAATACAGCAATACTGTTATATATATAGACATGTAAACCCCTGGAAAACTGTGGATCCATTCAGGATCAAGAGATCAAGAGCACACAGATGAGGTGCCAGCACATCTCTACTTTCAAGCAGAATAATCCAGAATATACAACAAAGAGCATCAATTAGTTTTAAAACCATCTCAGAAGCCTTGACGCTTAATCTCACCATTACATGAGCATCTCTGGAGGATTATCAAAAACGGACATATTCTTTCTACTACTGACACATCCAACAGCAAATGTAATGATTTCTAGCCAACAACAATGGATTACTTGTAAACAAAACACATAATTGCTTCCCACCTATCGTTGTCTTGGAGGCACAATTTACCCCAACATAGTCACTGTCGTCACACGCAAGTCTGAATATAACCAAGTGTTTTCCATTATGCAATAATGATCAGTTTTGTTGTTACGCTCGGGACTCACGCTGAGCAGAAAATTATTTTTTTCTCTGTAATCTGAATAATAAAGCTTAGCTTTGTCTAAATGGAGAGAGCTTTGCTTAATCCATCATTATGTTGTCCTGTGATAGCAGCATGTGTACTTTAATGGCCATCCTATATAATGCCAATCACTATATGTCATTTGAAGATGATGAAAAATAAGATTGTTGTTTATAATCCATTTCTAAAACACCACGTCAGTACCAGCAGATGCAGAAAGGCCTACCTGTTGTAAATTTAATAGTAATGTCTTTAGAAGATAATTGCAAAATCAAAAGTAATATATTCATATGCTATTTAAATCAACTTATTAAATAAAGAAAAAGAAATCAATTTGATCAAAAAAGACTTTGCATCTGCCAGTCTTACTATACATCAGTTCAGTACGGTGTACATTCACCTGTACTTATCATTCTCACACAATCTAAACATATTTGGACAGCAAATGTCACCAACCCATCTCAGGAATCAACTTCAGCCAGTCAACTTGGACTGTCTATCATCCCATCACACAGACAGAGAGCAGACCGTGAGATTCAGTATGAGAAGGATAACAAAAGGCCGTGCCTGCAGCCCTCATAAGGCAGTGACAGTTTGGACATGGGAGAATTAAATGTCTGTCTTTAAATTCTGTTTAAAAATGCCCCATTTCAGCCTGAGCAGAGTGATCTCACTATGAGATGCTGGAAAGAGGCATCCGCATCCTCCATCCAGACTGACCCACCAGTGACACAACTGCATGTTCCTTTAAAGGTAACTAACAGCATGGTTGTGACACAAAAAAAATGGGTGCCAGATCTCGTCTGATAAAATTGCACTCAAAAGAGCAAAAACAATGATAAATCCAAAGAAGTTCACCAGACTTTAAGTAATCAAAGTTGTCAATTTTTCTATTTATTCATCTATCGCTCAGTTTGGTCTATGGTGTACTACTGACATAACAGCACTGTTGCTTTTTACCAAACACTGCAACTACGTATTAACAGCATAGGCCATACAGCATGACTTCCAGTGTGACACCGCACAAATATATGAGAATAAAATAAAACACACAGCACATATGTTTCCAGGAACAGATTTAAGTTCTTTCAAACCAGTATTTGGCTAATTATCAGCAGCCTATACGTTCAACCTTTGTTCTTAATAAATCAAGATTGTTTACTTGTTTCGTTTTAGAATTTTTATATTCAATAATATTATATTAAAAAGCAAGGAGTCGCTAAACTCAACAGTGCTCGAGTGCGTTGCGGAACACGTCCGTCGTTGTGTGGAACGTGCAAATACGCAAAATGTATTCACACAGTGCAGGCGTCTGCATCATATGAGCCCTATAATCAAATGATGAAAACGAGTAATTCACCCAAAAGGGAAACGAAAACGCTTAAATAATCTAAAGGGAAACGAGAGTACACAAGCTGATTTAGATGTGCGTGCCAAAATCCAGAACATATGATGCGCGCCGCGCTTGCATCCCACAGATTCAACCCGCCGCAGGGATGCATGTGTGATCCATATGATCATCTGAGCTGCGTATAGGAAGGCTAAATAACGAAGCGCATCTTACCGTAGGCAGCAGAGGCTCCATTTGTGCGCCTTGGTCCTTCGCGTCCATCTTGCTTTACCTGTAGAATATGTGTCAGTTGTGATGCGCGCGTCTGATTTACGCGGATAATGCGAAGCTGCGTCTCTGCGCACTCTCAGATCTGCGTTCACGCTGTTGAGCAGAGACGACGCTCACATATTTAGTGAAATGATTTTATTAGTGTCGAGGCGACGGGGATTTTGATTCTCACTCATAAGGGCGCACGTTAGCCGCTGTGTGACGCAGCAGTGTGGAGGGGGTCATTATATTTTTTAAGTGCCTCTCAGTTTTCTTGCACTGGGCCTTAAAAGAGTCTAGACTGGTATTTTTCCCTTCAGAGAATGAGATATGGAGAAACAAGTGCTGTGTGTTCGTACACTCTTTAAAAAAGGTTCTTGCATCTGGGATCCATTTGGGTCCGTGAGTGTCCTTTTAAAGATTTCCGTTTCGTTTTTTACATTCTTTTGAACCTTTTCCTCACAACAGAAATGTGCCGACGACCTTTATTAAGTTACATGTTATGAGTGTATGAGGATTTGCTCATAGTTCATAAAACCAAGTATGTCTAAATAGTTCTGCTTTTAAGCTAATGTTTCCGTATTAATAGCCAACAAAACTCCAGCTGGCATTTAAAATCTGCCATTTGCACTACCACTGTCTGACATGAACTATAGCTGAACTTTTAAACCATGTGTGAGTGAGGCCAGAAAATGATGCATTTTACATCAGGTATAGAAATTATATTTTTGGGACTGCATGCTATTTTTCACTTGTGCAGAAACAAATAGAAACAGTCCCTATTTTCTTGGAAATTTGATTTGTGTTAATAGATTGGATTATGACATCCTTATTGAGGCATTTATATAAAGTATACCAAACAGTATTGATTTTGTTTTAAATGTTAACTTTTACAACTAACTTGTGATAATTATATTTTTAATTGTTACAATTCAAAATCATATTGAATGACTTCTGTTTAATTTAAAAATAATAACATTTTTCAATGCATTACTTGAGCATTGTGAGTCTGGCTCAATAGACTTCATCATAACAACGTTGCCCTCTAGTGTTTACAGGTGTGTAGTACAGGCTTAGATTTCTACAATGGTTGACATTGGCTTTTGTATGACATAATTTATTTCTTAAATCAAACATTGTTATTTCCATGCCAAGTAATTACACTAGATCATATCTTGCTTTATATTGTTGTAAATATTTAAATGGTTGTCTTATTTACCAGAAGAATAGCCTCCACCGAGCCACAAGGAGGCAGCAAACCGGGGGGCATCATCCAACATTTTTTTAAATGAGACGTTTTCTTTCTACGTTGTTTACCAATAATGTTAGTCTGACAACTAGCCTACTATTTACGATTCAGTCCAGATATAAAACGAACATGGAACCTAAAATCCAAACCAAACGACCACGTGGCTTTCCAGAGATTTCATCTGTTGACAATTTATTAAATATCATAGTGGAAGAAATTGGGAAATACTCTAAATGGTACGTTTGTGATAGCCTGTCACACGCATTTGCATTTATTTATTAAATGACCATTAGAAAAAGAAAGATGAAAGATTTGTAGATTTTTTCATTTCAAGATGTATTTATAATTTTCTATTATTTTATACTTTTATATTCTGCCAAGGTTTTGTATATATTTTATATGTAGCCTAATACGCAGTAGCCTTCAAAATTAAGGATATCTTTGGACACTCAAAATGTATTTATTTTATTGCACTAATAAAAAATCAAATCGTGTTAGCACCACACTATCATTTTTCAGAACAAAAAATGATGACTTACGTTTGACCAAATATACAAATTTATTAATTTTTTATTGTGTTAACAAAAAAATCTAAATTAATTAGTTTTGAACAATATGTAGGTGCTTGTTTACATTGAAAAATAAAAAACTTAGCATAATGTTATCTAGCTTAATAGTGTTGTGCAAATTGTACCAATAGTGTTGTGTCTCGTGGTTTAATGTGGTTTTCTGATGCAGTCAAACTCATACAAGTGTCTAAATAGTTTGGGCCTATTGTAGGCTAAATAATAGGCCTACAGCAAGACGGTCAAAATAAACGAGGATCGTATAATAAAATATAATTGCTTTTCTAAACAATTTGCTTATTTTGCGCATTTTATCATGCAAATGCATCGTAAAGACAACAACACTGGAACAAAATCGACATTGACTGACGCCACCGACTTCTTCTGAAACAAAAATATCTGAATTGGGAACCTTGTGTCTTTCCCAGGGTTTTACATTCGGTCATATTTATTGTAGATAAGCACACCACAAATACATTACCTTTACACATTAGCAGGCCTAACGCTTTTTTTCCATGAGAAAACAGCCCATAATATACAAATGAAAATGCTTTCGTTGATTGAACGTGAAGTGGCCGTCTACGCTTTTTTATCTCTACAAAAAGTAAGGAGGTAATGATTTTACGCTCTTAAAAACATAACGCCCTGACAATTTTACAACAACGTTCACAAAATGGAAATGGCACTAACTTTAAATCTATCAACTATGATATTTACGAATAGACAACGCGACTCTAAAAAGCAACATCATTAAATGCTTACATAAAAATGGATCTCTGACAGACATGCGTCAATCATTCTGTCTGCCACACTCTTAAAAATAAAGGTGCTAGACGTTTTTAGCCAAACTTATTATAGAACTGGATAATTTTCCCATTATAGAAAGAATTGTATGTGCAACAGAAAGCTGGACAATAAAGGTTCTTTATGGAACCATACAGACAGACCTTTTGGGAACCTTTATTTTTAAGAGTGCAGACGAACTCTTTTCGATGGCCCTTCAACAGGTGAGCAGCTTCTAATACAATTAGACCATTTAGGTTTTTTATAGGGAGCCTGTACGAGTTGGATCCTTTTTTCTTAAACATCGAAATATCGAATATATAGCTGAACGAACGTCTTCTAGGTACAATAAAACATGAAGCTAATTCGTTTTCCATATTGTACATCAACATACAACGAGAAAACCACAAAAGGATAGATAAGTACAAATATGTACAGTTCTTATAATTACAATAGGTTTAATGGGTAAACCCTTAAATAAATCGTTCATTTGAAAACGAAAACGGCGTACATCTCTGCTCATGTGTCCAGATTTTTATTTAAAACCGAAGCAGACTCGAGTACGTCCTTACGCACGCGGTCAGTTGTATTAATAAACACCCAAATGATAAATAAATACGCACATAAATAGAAATAAATAGATTATAAATCACGTCTGAGCCATGCATTAGTTCTCTCCGGATTCTAACTGTGGGGGTAAAAGCTGTAGTAGCCGATGTCCTTGGAGCAGTTTTTCTCGCATTCCCTCGGCGTTAACATTTCAGATTTTAATGGAGACGAAGTCTCTGAAACCGGCGTGGCAGATGGTGAAATCCTCCTCCGCTTGGCTTGCTCAAAAATCCCAGAATCGCTCGAATCGATCGACTTGATTGAAGATGGGGTTTCTATCCAGTTGGATTCAGACAGGTCCTTCGGTTTGGATTCGTCCGCCCCGCCAAGCGGCGACCTTTCTGGCGCGATGGCGTCTCCATCCTCCAGGCAAGGTACCAGGTAACCGGAGGAGGTCGTTCGGGTCCCTACGGAGTTGGACGGCCAGCACGACAGGACGGAGCTGGACTTGCTGCAATATTGCGGTGGGGTGCGCGTGCCCCACCCCGGCGGCTCGCCGTAATACCCCAGAGGTCTGTTGGAGCATCCCGCCCCGGGCAGGGGCAGCGCTTTCACTCCAGCAGCTGCGTACGACAGAAGGGTGGCCGCGTTACCGGCGAAATCAGCAGCCGCGGCGGCGTCGTATGCCGAGGCGGCAAAGTCCAGTCGGTTGTTGGCAGGGGTGACAAACCATCGCTGCGGGGAGGCCACCGTGGTCTCCTCGGTTTGTTGCGGAGAGAGCAAGCTGTTACTAAGTGGGACGCTGCGGTCCGTGCCAGGAGCGCCTCCGACGCCAGGGTGAAAGCGGGACTTGGCATACGAGCTGACAAATTGGTCCTGAAGGAAAGAACCAGTCATGGCATATCTCGCGCTAGGCATGATCTGAGAGCGCGGAGAGTCACCCGGGGATGGCGTCAGCCGATCGATGTCGCAACCCGTGTAGACACTGGAGAAAGACGGTGGACAAACACTTTAGACGTTGCGCATGACAGGCCGTAAATAAAGCTGCGTGAATAAGTTGGTAATACGCAATGTTTTCATTTTCCATTCTGTGCGTAATTGTGTCAAAAAAATACCAATTGTCACATATCGAAAGATGAAACATTATGTGAGGCTAATCAGAAAATGTTATTTTTGTACATGGACCAATCAGAGGTCTCATGACTAATGTGCACAGAATCAATGTGTGAATAAAATCAAACATTTAAGATTACAATTATTTAACGTGCTTATAGTTATAAGAATATGACTTTCTGAGTTCTTGAACATTTTCCTAAAGTCAATACAGATGCATTTTAGTACAGCAAAATATTATTCATCGAAAAAATATAGACTTACGTGTCGTAATTATCACGGAATCCTTTTGCAAATGGATTGTGGTCAATTTTAAGCTGTGTGATCTGTGAAAATAAAGAAAAAAAAATTTTGGAGAAAAATAAATGAACTTTCATTTAGGGTTTGATTTTAACCGAATATGTCACTTTTTCTTTAACAATTTCATTGTTATTTTTATTTTAGTTTTTTACTTAATTCACACTATTTATTTCTAAGGCACGTGGCACTTTTGCGGACGTTAACACTTCATATTATTTCCAATATTTCTGCTGCCTTTTGTTCATGCAAAAATAATACATAAAAGTTTTCCTTATTTTCTTACGTCAGTGTTTTGATAAGCGGTGACCGCGATAAACTGCGTCTCGGGGAAGGTGAAAGTCTGCACCCGGCCGGGTTGGCTCGTGTCCTCAGTTCCGTCCTCGTTCACCTGCACCACATGCAGGCGAGGCTGATATTTATGCAGTGACTGCAGGACCACCATCTGCATGAATTCAAGCGAAAAAACGAGAGTCAGACGACATTACTTCACCCTCAACACGCATTGAACGCCAGCAAACAAATGTTGGATGTCATACGACATTCATCTAACTTAGCTTTAAATATTGCCAGCTAATGGCATTTTTTAATAGCATTTTGTATTATACATAAAATGTAAAAATACGCATACATTGCGAAGTGTAACCCAAAAGTGTTCTTTTTAGCTATTTATATTTTCACAGCATGGTAAAAATATAAATGATGACAAATGATATAAATGATAACATCTCTGAATGATAATATGACCGACCTGTCCTGTATTATTAGATGCTCCTTTGTTATTGGTTAGTTTTAGTTTTCCAAAGGATATCTCTTGACGCATCCAGTGCGCACCGGTGTTTGGTGAATCTGGATGCATATACACCCTGTTCCCTGTACAGAAAACAATGAATCCAATTTAAAAAAAGCATATTATTTAAAAGAATAATCAATTACGTCTAAATTTAAGAAATGAATTATATTGCATGATACAAATGAATTATACTAATGATAAAAATAATGATGCATTATCAATAACAACAAATAACCTCGATTAAACTCACCTGTTACATTTGTGTCCGCCTTTCCGCACGGGACCCATTTTCCTCCCTGAAAACGCCAATGATTTGGATCCGCAAGAATCACGTCAACAAATATATTGTAGTGAGCCGTCGGGTCAAGTCCAGATATATTGAAACTCAAAAACGGGAACATTCGCCTAAGGATAAAGAGATTAAGGTTAGTTTCAAATAATAAAGACGGAGTATGGGAAACTGTAACACACTGAGAATTACGTTTAAATGATTAAAGGGATTCAAATATTTTTGTAAAAACAAAACTGAGGCAATAATAATAATAATACTGTAAAAATAAATGCAGAAATCATTAAAGCCTACAGAAAAAGTATTACATGGGCAAAATCGATAAAAAGGGAAGCTGGTCTTATTTTAATAATCGAATAAACGTAAAATGATTTAAAAAATACACACAAAAAAAGACTGCATTAATTAAGAAGAATTATGCCGTTTATTGATCCTAATTTGGTCGTCTATTTCCAAACGCGAAAACCAGTGGAATATATATAGGCTAATGCATTACACTGTGAAGAGATTTTGCCCGTTTATCACCTACCGTCCTTGCTTCGTAATAATCATCTCTGTTTGATGCCTGTGAAATTTTAGCCACAGGGCCCTGTTGCAGAGATAAACCTGCGCTTTACCAGGCACGAGCCCGGCCTGAGCGGAGGAAAACTGGTAAAAAGCTGTTCCTTGATATGCGTGTCCATACTGCTGCGCGTACGGGTAGCCCGCGGTCGGGTAGCCTTGAGGCGAAGAGTTGCCCAGCAGACTGTTGTAGGCTCCGTTCGTTATCACCGGATGGTGAGCCATGTACCTGCTCGGGCTTCCGATGGAGAAAGCTGGGTGCGTCGGTCCATGCTGACTCGGATAGGGAAACATGGTGGTGGGACTCGACTGAACTTGAGTGGACTGAGACAGGAGATACCTTTCTCCTGCAGATCCATCGAAATGATGACGACTGTCGGCGACTCCGTCAAGATCAGGAGAGAGTTTGCCTCGCTGGACGTCCCCCGATGAGTCCTTGGAGTCGCCGAAACTGTCTGCCTCCGACTGATTCGTCATCCCTACGGAGTTTTTTTTCAGAGGTGAACTTCTCTCCAGGTTGTCGCTGATGGATATAATAGGGTAGTCCTGTAAGGCGAGCTCAGATCCTTCTGCGTTTGGGTAGCCACTGCCCACAATCATGCAATTCTTGGAGCGCGCAAGAGCTGGAGAGACGCAACGATCGAGCTGCATCGCTCGATGACAAATAGCAATTAACGCTACCGACGTGAGAGCGCGAGAGAAAACGCCTTCCTGCGGTTAGAGCTACTTTGTGCAAGACAGCAAATTAGCCAATTGACACCAGCCTGTAAATCAGAATAGGCTTAGCTTTCCATTCCTGGGTTTGCATCCTTAATGAATCAACTTTTGCTATTGGTTAACGCGTGATGATAATTTAATTAGACAGAACTTAATTAGTGTAATAAAGGATGCTTGCTCGGAGCGGTGTATTCACTTCTGCTGGTTATCCGTGTTTGTATACTGTAGTCTTTGAAAATTGAGACTCGTGTCGGGTTCCCACTTAGTAGCGCAAATAAACCATTTTTGTCATAGCACGTCCTATTGTCTTTCATTTAAATGTTCCCAAACGCACTCCTTGTGTGACTACATACAGGCTACTTATCTAAGCGTAAAAGTAACTCAAGAAGAAAGCCTGTTTACCAGGAAAACTTCATTATGCATTATTAAAACGTCTGAAGTGGCAGTCAACGCGCGTCGCCACTCATACCGAAAATGTTTGCATTATAGCGTGAAATAATTGGCTCCTTTTGAAGATCTGTTTACCGGTCCCAAGGCAAATAAATGTTTTATGTGGATGGACTCGAGTTCAACGCTTACCGCTTTAAAACATGCCTGAAACCACAAAACCATGGCATGAGTAAATACAACCACATTTTGGTAAACTATTGTGCGTCAAAATTTCATATCTGAAGTGACTTGGGAATCAAAAAAAATCTAACATAGCCATTATATTATATTTTTTCAGCTTGTAACAGCTCTAAATTGCATCTTGTGTGCCACTGCCAATATAAGACATGATTAATCCCAACCATTTAGATGTTTATTTAATTGCAAACGCGCTAAATGCATGTAAATTAAATCAGCATCAAATTGCAAATAGATGACAATACATTCTTCAAAAATACTCTGTGAATTTAGAGGATTTTTATATTGGCCAAGAGAAAGACTTGTTTATGTGCTGGCTGTTGGACAGCTCTGCGCTTTCTGGAGACGAGCCAGCCGACAGCAGCGCAGACGCAAAGTTTTAATAAACCTTTCATGGAGACATGCGTTGAATGAGATTCAAATGACTCTCCTCACAAAAGGACGTGACTTTTTACCTCAAATATCCCGTTTTATAACAGAAATGCGTCTGACACACTTTGTTTAAAACAGCATCATGGCTATAGAAGGAAGGATGTGACCATTGCGCGCGTTTTATTTTTACTGGTTTTATTTAATTTACAGATAGAGACGTATTCATTTTAATTGCAATAATGTTTCATAAATCTCAGCTTACCGATATTTTCTTAAGTTTGACCTAATCATCTGTTCTGGTGTAACAGTTATGTCAGGATCCCAGCGGTCATCTTATCTTCTCCTCACCAGACTGAAATAGATTGTTCTTATCAGTTCATCTCACCTGTCTCACCCCCACAACGGACTCTCCACACGACCGATTAGAAAGCACCTCTGAAGTCTTTGATGAGCCTGAAAGACATCTCTACGTCCACAGTGCCATGTGTCACCTAAATCCATCATGCGCTATTAATTGCTCAAAAATGAATTTCAAACATGACATTAAATCGGTTTTGCTCCAAGATCCGGACATCACATCAGGTCATGAAAAAACATCGTGAACAAAAGTACACAAAAATTTCCTTCACATCAAATACTGAAATTCATTAATGCTATAATGAACTTCTTAGGCCCAACAATATGCTAAATTATTAACATGCCATAGGCTGAATAGGAAAATAGACAATTTTGTAAATGCATAAACAACAGCAGAAGTGTGATTTACCAGCCTAACACATGTAACAAACACAGGGCCAAAAATGGTATTAGTATTAGCCATATTAGCAAGTGACAGATGAATTTGCGCCAAAATTTTGTACAGTTTAATTGGCTGCACTGCCTCTGACGTCAACAACAAAAGAAATAGGAAGCCTTTATCCCTCCTATTTTTTTTCCTATCCTCACTTTGCAAGATTATGTATTATTTGCATTACGCTTTGTTTTCTATTGTTGTTTTTTCCACATCAGAACAGACCTGTGACCTACGTCCATAAGCTTCATCTTAGAGACACCAAGTGTGAAAGCGCAATAAAAAGCATGCACTTTGACATCTTTTTATTGGTGTGTACAGTACACTGTATACGCCTGTCAACTTATTTATTTATTTATTTTGCTCGGGTTAGATTGACCTCAAACAGAAGCAATATTTTTAGACGAATGATTTTGTTCAAAAGGATCAGTTCCGTCTGTCAAATTGGTTTTCATTAGGCCAGAGCAACGCATCGAAAGATATGAAAGAGCTTCATTTGAAACTTATTTATGCATTTTTCTTTGTTCTCTGGGATCATGATCTCAACAGAACAGATGATTGTTCCTTCGTACTTACAATAGAAGTCTACTAAATGAAAGTCTACAAAAGATATTCAGATGGACCACGGCAATGTCAATGCACTTCGTAACGTCCTAAATGATTCGCAACCTAAGAAAATGTGTTTAGGGGTGCGAACAGCTCCTGTTTCTTGAAAAAAAGGACGCAAGCCGAGACGAATTGTTCTGATTTCTAATAAAGAGGCTTTCTTCTCCAAGGCTACTAACAAGAAGGGTCATTATATCAGGGCAATGGGGTCCAGTAATCTCTTGAAACATGCAAGCACAGGCTTGTCTGCACCCTACCAGCAAGACAAGCGGCCATCTTCTCCACCTCATTACAGGATTATTCGCCTTCCCTCTTTCCTCCTCCTCTTTAATGGTCTACTGCCAAGCTTCGCTCCGAGGCCTTATTGTCGAATTAACCGTTCTCTCGCCCAAAGAGTTTGTTTGTCTCCCCGTGCTTGTTTTTTGTCTTCTGCTATTGTTGTGTATTATCTCCCTGTACTTTGCACTTATTAACGCAGTCAGTGGCCACAAGCACCAAGGGGCCGGCGTGATTAGGAACGGCAAGGCCAGTGGCTCCCTCGGGGAGTCATTGTGTTGTATAGAGAGCTTTTCCATCATCAGGTGAGCACAAACAAACGGCACTGACCCACACAAGCAGCTGTTTTGTTCGCGTCGCACATATGTGTCTCGGAAGGCTTTGCGGGAAGAATTTCGAAAGGTTTTTGTGTGGTACCAGAATTTGAGAGGATGATGAATCGGATAACCTAATGACACGAAGGTGATGATAACAGTGTCACGGCGATATTAAAGAAAACACAGTCTGTTGGGTCATATCACATATTCTTCAGCGTGGCGTTTATTAGAAAAGTGCCAACAACACTCGAATGAAACGAGTTCAATCCACTAATCACCCGACAGCTGCCGGTTCGACCCAACGCACCCTGGAGCCGCGTGACGCCACAGACAAGGACAAAATATTACCGCGATATAATAAAGTTTCCAGAGGTTGCTTGAGGACCACAGAAATCACAAAGCTTTGTTTCGAAGTCTCGCCAGCAACGAACACGTTTGCCAGCCTGGTCTAATCGAATCACTGTCAACGACAGAGCCAGGCAGCTTCTGTAAGTGAGCACCAGTCCTGGGATTTTACCTAATGCCCGGCACTGTCACATCAATGATGTGGTCACCGCACAGCAAAATGACAACGAAATTATTGCCAGCCCGGATACGGGGACGGGGAAGTCTGCCCCAGTCAGAAGAGATTGCTTTCCGCGAGAATACGAGAGAAAGAGCGCGCGCTGATGGACAGCAGGGTAAACACGGCGAGAGATGACAGAAAGAGAGGCCAAGGTTATTTGCGATTCATGACAGGTAGTGGCTTACATTACAGTGTCGCTAAAAATTTCATGGGAGTGCATTTAAGATGGCCCTTGAGTTATTTATAAGTTGTTTGCCGGATGCCATTTTGAAATTCATATGAAGGAGACGGGCTGAAATATGACGTCTTTGTCAAATTCTGAGCATCTCCTCGTTTCAGCCACGTTTTCCAATCAACGCCTGGCTCGTTTTAAAGGTGCGGGCTGCATTGTTTGATGCTGACATAACCACTGACCGCTGCGGTCCCCTGCCGCTACAGCTGAGGCCTGTCAAAAAACATCAGCCGTCTCTTTGGAAAAGAAAGACGGGCGGTGGGCTGGCGTGGGCTGTGTGGACAGTTGTGGCTTTTAAACCCTTATTAGCCTCTGTGCAGCAGACTCGGGCCCGTGTCGTCCCCTGAGATGCACTCCCACACCTCTCATTATTGATGTCCTTTTAGGTCCCCTGCTCAGGTGTCACTTATGTTCTCCTTGTCATATCTACCTCAGCCTAGTAAAAGAGCCAGATTTACCTGCGACGGGCACGCGTCCAGTGAATATGCTTTTTGATACCGGTGTACCACGAATGAAGAACTTTCCAGTCTCGCTGTAATGATCTGAGACTAACTTAAGTCAATTTGAAAAAAAAATATTATTCGAGATAAAAATTATGAGTTTTGAATATTCAGTGCATGAGATTTGAGAGTTGTTAATTAATTATGCAACTAATTAAAATAAATCAATAAAACTTATTTAATACAAAGGTGGACCGGAGAACACCAATTAGAGCAATTTATTGCCTTTGTTTTCCACACCTGAAGCCATGAATGCGAGGCTAATGAGGACACTGGCCTTACAAGCGAGGTAAGGGTCGCTTTGCAAGACTATAGCTTCTTAGTTGCACTTAAACCTGGTCTATTAATAATGTCCACATAATCAGCCATAACAGACCAATGGACACAGAATTAATTTGCAATTTAATTAGGAGTCCTAATAAATATGTGTATTAATAAAGAAAGAAATGATCTGTTGCCTCTTTGGCTTCTTCCACTTTTAGCTTCCTTATGGAAGTCACTCCCGAGGTGATGGTGCATAAGGAAACGGTGATATCTGCGACTTTCTCCTTCTGCGAACAACTGAGATAATGACATTTTTACATAAATGCAGTTAGTTTAGTAGCGTTAAACGCTGGCTCTGGTTCAAATCTTAGTGAGCTGGCAAGGTAAGACATCAGGAGGGATCCCAACACAAAGCCTGTTCCAAATGTTAAGCAGCACAATCATCTACATGCATTCTAAGGAAATCCCATAATGCACTTTCGAAAAATTAAATAAAAAACATTTTGACAATTTCACCCAAAATTATTTCTGAAATATTGTATTTATGAAGTTAAGAAATAAAATAAGATAAGATAAGATAAAATAATACAATAAAATAATAAACATTTTGACAATTTAAACCAAATTATCTCTGAAACATTGTTTTTATTAAATTAAAAAATTAAGTATGTTTATGCCCAATAGAGTATCTGGTCACAATTTTAGCAATACCCTTATGCTGAAGTATTACAAATTATTTTTACATTCTGTCTTTAACAAATATTTTCACTTAACTATAACTCTGTTTTTATAGTAAAGAGTTTAATAAAACCAAATGCATTGTAACCATGTTTTTGTATTAAAACTGTGATTGTACAAATGGTAATCAATCAACCAAAAAATTATATTTATACTCTTACAAATAAAGTGCTTATTAGTTTTTTTTACAGCGATGCCATAGAAGAACCATTTCTGGTTCCACAAAGACCGATTCAGCCCGAGGTTCTTTCAAGAACCATCTGTTTCTTACATTTTTCTAATAGTCTGAAGAACCTTTTTGGTTCTTTGGATGTAAAGGTTCTCTATAGAACCATTCAGACAAAAAACATTCTTCTATGGCATCGTGAAGCACTTTTTTTAAAGTGTTCTGCACTTTAACTGCTCAATTTTCATAAGGGATTTGTTGCACGCTGTCAGCAGCAGAACTGTTTTTGAAGCTAAATCACTGATGTGTTTAACAGGGCTAAATGATGGTGAAGATATAATGTCACATACCGAAAAACAGGATCACCGTCCATATAAAACCCACTTTTATCACCTGAAACCGACCCGTTATCAGTTGCTCAACGCATCGCCGGTTCCTTTAAATATTGATCAGGCCGTGTGACCCAAGAAGTGCAACGGGGGTTTGTGAGCATTTTGTTGTTGATGCTAGCGAGCCCTGTCAGGCGTCTGCAGCCAAGAACATCCCCTGTACGCCCGGGTCATGAAAGATTCACAGCAACTCTACTTTTTAAGCCATTTCAGATGAAAAGCACAAAAAAACGATACCGACTTATGCCAACTGAATATCAGTGAGTCGCTCTGATTGTGGCCTTTGATGTTTGCAGGGTCGAAATTATTTATAAAACATCAATTTTAGCTTAAGACAAGTGATGGCTTGAAGCATGTGCATTTTTCATCAGCCTCTTCTGAGAATTTCAACATATCTGGGTGGACCCTAATGACAGAGAAACCTTTCTAGCCTGTGTGTTGTGCTGTTAAGCGATGGTTACGCTGTATATCTGGCCCTGACCGTCCTGAGAACTGCAGATCTTCACATTTAAGGCAGTTGAACATCCTAACAGTACAAAACAATTAATTCAAGACTATGTTTATAGTTCCTGTGGAATTGTAGGTGTACATTATGTATGCAAATAGCAGAAATATTACAGAAATAAACACTGTAGCCACTTTACACCATTGCAAAGCATCAGGTTAAATCTCAGAACCTTTTAGACTAAACATAAAACCTAAAATAAAAATTCTGAACTTAAAGAAAATACACAAATGTCTCGTTCCACCGTAAATGAAAATTATATAATTATTTGCTCACCTCACATTGACTTCTTTGCAAAACAAAATGAGATCTTGGTCACCATTCACTGTATAGAAGCAAATATGTTTAGAAGAAATCAGGTTAAGAACAGTCGGATGAGTAAATCATGACTTTTATAGTGGTATTACTTGCATAGAGTTTCCTTCATATTTCTGTTGCATTAAAATGGATTGGTTATTATTTGAGTAGCCAGCCATAAATATGTCGACTTGAATTTGCTCAACAAGATTCTCTTTAAACTTAATCGTATTTCATATTTTCCTATCATATACCAATACCACGAGCATAAATATAAATGCACGTCTGAATGTGAAATATTTAAATTGCAGCGACACCTACATCTGAAACAAACAAATGCTCTTGATCTCTACACGTGTCAAAACTCATATCGAAGCAATTTTCAAGATGGCAATTGTGGCAGCAGCGCAGTGCATTCAGGAAACCTCGGTAACACAAGAGGAAGAGTGGCGTCCTTGCGCTGCTGCGTCTATAAAAATGAACCCTTAGCCAATTTCTGTAAGCCGGGTAGTTCGCCCGCCGCCTCCTCCCCATGGCAAAGTGAAATGGAATTGCCTCTCACATTCAAAGACAGCTCAGTGGAGGTGATAATAGAGCGACTCCCTGCTGTCCTCAGCCAGGAAATAGGAAAGTGGCATATGGGGCCAGGAACCAAACAGAACAGGAGATACAGCCTGGCGAGGGGAGGGGGGACCAAAGAAAAGGTTAATGATCATTCCTGAATTCTAGTGGGAGAAAGTCATCTTGAAGTTGAGAGAGTGGGGGAAGGGTACAAAAAAGACTGGAGTAGTTGTTTTAAAGACTTCGCAGTGCAATTCAAACAAACACTTTAGGCAACTTGACAAATGAACATCAAACATGATGAGTTTACACCAAAAACGTCTGAAAAAACTATTGCGGCTCTAAAGATTCCTGCTTTACGCCTCGAGCAAAAGCACACGGCTTCGAACAGAACATTTGAGCAAGTGTGCCTTTGTTAAATGTTTTAATGAACTTTAAGTATATAATTTCTGTGCCATCGAACTGAATTGAAGTTTGTTTGTTTGAGCGGTCAGATGAAACACGCCTCAACCAATGACTTCTCAACCAAGTTTTGCTTGTAAACTTCTTGCCCACATGGATTGGTAATTTGTTTTAGTTCTGTTGGTGATGCACAGAAATCACACGCTCCATCTTTAAATATCCACTACATTTAAACGTATAGCTTTGTATGATGATTTTGGATGTATATGTGAGAGACTGTATTTTATGAATGTTTCGATCTTCCAAATGTACATTTTAATGATTTAGAGCACACTAGTGAGAGATACCCTTAAAGGGATAGTTCACACAAAAATAAAAATGTTGTCATCATTTATTTCATTCCAAATGGGACTCTTCCCTCTGTGGAACACAAAAGAAGATATTTTGAGAAAAGTGCTAGTGGTTTTCTATGCAAATAAAGTCAATAGAAGCCAATGTTCTTTGGCTACCAACATTCTTCAAAATATCTTCTTTTGTGTTCTGTAGAAGGAAATAGAGATTTAGAATGAGTGCCTAAATGATGAGAAATTTCCTTTTTGGGTGAACTATCCCTTTAAGTTCACACTAAAGGGCAAGAAACTTGATGAAGACTTAAAGCCCGTTCGAAGAACCAAAGCCCTCAGCTTGATCCACCCACACCTGTCGTTCTGCTTATTCGTCAAAGCATCTCTCAGACAACTAATAAGACAATATCTGAACCATCAAGAAGGTGCAAAGACACCCCCAAAAATTAGACAGCATTTAAAGATATGCAAGCGTGCAGGAGCGAGTGCAGACGCTCCGCAGAGAGTGTTAGCAGATGGAGAACTCGCTTGGAGTTATTCACCCTGTTACCACACCTTGGCCGAGGCAGTTTGTAGCCTCTCAGCACTTCAGAGCAGATAGCAGGCCTTTAAGTATCAATTAAACTAGCAGTGGGATTAGCCACCTCATCGTCAGGCAATTTGCACTGCGTTGCTCTGCTGCTGTGCCTTTTGTCGCATTCATTTGAGGCTTTTTTAATCTCTGTGCGATGACAAAGGTATTTGAAGGAGCAAATGACAACTGTTGAAGGGCACGGATGAGCTGTTTAAGTGCAGGAATAGAGCAGATTTGCTCTATTCGCCTATGAGGGTGTGCATGTAGGCATACAGACATGCTAGACATGCTTAATGCAGATCGTCTATGAGGCATTCACGTAATGTTCCTGTTGGGCGTGTACCTTCATCTTGACGATTATTTTTCATAAAACAATTATTTTCTACACCCTTTATGTCCGTCTTTGTGGTTTCAAAATTTCGACGTTTCGCAAAACCTCATAGATCTACACCACCACCATGCTTGTTCAGCATTTCTAGATGTTTTGTGGCCATTCCAGTCCAGTGTCTGTAAATTTCTGACAGAATGACAAGACACATGACAACTGTGAGGAAAATTGAGGTTATCACATCAAAATAATTGTTGAACCTTTCCTACGTTCATGTAGAAATATGACAGTATATAAAAAATATATAGACATTTTTCATATACAAGTATACTTGTTTTCTTTACGTTTTTTGAGGCCTGAAAAATTACATTGCATCTTTTCTGTTCTTTTTTAATTTTCTGAAAATAAACGCAAATAGAAACAATATTTTTATTTGAAATTTAGGATGGATATTGTAAGCAGTTCATAGAATAGACATTCAGAATCAATTCTATCTGGCTCGACTTTTGAATGGGCATTGTGCGAATTTACTACATTTTTATCTCCTAAAGTTCATTCAAGTAGATGGACAACACATACTTAAAATGAACTTGGTGACATGTTCACTTTCTGGGGTGTTATGGTAAACATCTACCCTAAAACACACCACGTTCACACGCTGCTGACACAATCGTTTGGACCACAATAATACGACAACGGCCAAGATCTGTGTGGGAAGTAGAATCAGGGTCGGACCAAGCAATCCAACCAAGTGTGAAATCTCCCTCAAAGTCTTGAATTTCACCGTTAGATTTAATCAGGCTCGAGGCCTCCTGCTGCTGGACACACAGGATACAGGTGACATATATATCATAGCAACATTCATCTTTCAAAATCCAAACCTCAACACACTGCAGAGGTGACATGATGGAGGGGATCGATCGATAACCTTCAGACCTCTTACACTCTCCGAGATCATCCTGTAAGGTTTCACTTTAGTGCACTACTGAAATGTAGAATTAAACTGAAGATTATAACGGCAAACTTTTTTTGATAAATTAATTTTGAATTGGAAATGAATCATTGTTTCTCACTCCAAAATTTGACTGCCAGAAAACAAAAACAAAAACTTCACGACTCTCGCTTTCTTGGGCGTATACTTTTTTGGTGCTATTACAGTGCTTGACTTTAAAAACAATATTCATACAAAGTGATATAATACATATTGCATAACGTGTTGAAGATGTGCCATCTGTGATAATGAGGACCAAAGAAAATTTGAATTGAAAACAAACAAAAAAACACAAAGTTAAAACTTGACCTTTAAATCAGTAGCTTAAATCTTTATATCTTTGCTTATGTCACGGTTAGTGTTGTTTCTAACTTTCAAGCATCAAATAAATAAATGAATTGTAAAGAACTGCTCTAGCATTACTGAAACCAAAGCTTCTTAACAAGTCTCATGTCATTGGCTTTTGGTAAAGCCTCTTTTTGGCTTCTCTATCAATATTGTCAGGCCTACACATGAAATCCAAGCCATTGCTGAAATATTCAGCATTGAGGGTTTTATTTGTCCCTGTAGAGAGACAGTGTATTATTTAGTAATGGAGATGGAAGAGCCTGCCAGCACACATCTCTCTTTCTCTCCCTCCCTCTCTTTTTCTGCCATCATGGCTGGGGAGCTGAGATTTCTGGATGGCACTAACATAAGCCGTGCTTGATAGCTGTCCAGTGTGTGTGCTGTTAAGCTATCTGCAATAATTTTGACCTAAAAATATAAAGCAGGCGCAAACATTTTAAGATCGAGTTTATTTTTGTAATATGCCAACTGCATGGCTTTTGGCGAGGCTGATTTGCATGATGTAGGTATGAAAAAGCTTCCATCACATTTACATTACATTAATGCATTTGATACGCTTTTAGCCGAAGCGACTCAGGCCAGAAACCTACGCAAATTCCAAACACGAATGCTCACGCAATACAAAGTGTTCGTTTTGTGCAAACCTCGTCCTCACGAGTGCTTTTAAACTAGGCGTCTTACAATCAAACAAAGTTGTAATGTACGTTTTTGACCGAACCTGGCTTTCCTGCTCTACAAATCTGCTACAGGGATGGAGTATTTTTCAAAAACCTTCGGGATGAAAGAAGAGAATAGATTTCTCATTACTTTTCACACCTGCTTCTCAGCTTTAAATCCAGACTTGGCTTTTATGGTTGAAGTTGCTTCACCACAACAACAGAGAGGCTGGTGAAACGTTCACAACTCCTGTTTTATCGCCTTGCATACGTATTTGCGCTATTTTGCACACGTCCTGTGATTGTGTGATAAATTTATCCTGACCTACAAGATGCAAACACAACAGTATGAAGGCAGGACTCGCAGGAAAACAACACAAGCCGGCTGTGCTCAGGAGGTGTGGGGTCCCTGACGGGCAGATTAGGGTTGTGGGAGCACTTTGCAGGTTGTTGTCGCAGTAGAGCCAGCGGAGATTTGCACGAGCTCATCCCCTGACAGAGCCATGTGCGAGCAGAAAAGACAGCAAATTTGTTTTGCATTAAATTAAAACCCTTAAGAACAGAAAACATCAAATGAATTTGGTTTGTTTATTCAACGGATCTGTTGCACGTGAAACTTTGCTGTATACACAAATCAAGAAAATCTAAAATAACAATAAATGATTTTACAGCTTACCAGCTTTTGTGAATCACTGTACAGGTCCACCATTAACCTCAGTTGAAAGATGTCACTTAATGAACTTGGGTTGAGAAAATAATAAGAATTGATATACTTAATATTTGCACTATGTAGTAATAGAGTATTAATGCTGCACTGGTAATGTGCTATATTGCTAAACAAGGGCCTTCGGGCATGACTTCACTAGAGAAGAATAATCTAAGTCACACCACTAAGAATAAATTTAACCTGTCCTTGTATTTTGTGAATGTACACAAACTGGATTTTGGGAGACTTAGAAGAAATGAAGGGGTTTTAGACAGTCACTGAAAGGAGTGTGCTGCTTCAGTCTGAGCATTAATGATTCCGTCCTTCCACTAATACTGCAGGAGGTGCCAGTCATACACTCCGGTGACTGCCAGATTACATCCACTTTCAATTTCTCCACGGCCAGATGGTTTGTTCACACTGCATAAATAAACGAATGCGGGTGTGTGGACCTCCCTAGCACGGATCACATTCTCTCGGCCCGTCTCCTCTACGAAGCGAGTTACGATCTCGCAACCTCAGAGGTGAGCCGAACTAGCGCTGTGATGAAATGGCACAACGTCCGTGGCGCGCGTAAAGGGTCGGTGGCGAGGCCGCCGACGCGCGCACGGTGCGCAAAGCAGCGCTGTCACCGACGTGTTAACCACGAGGCCTGCGCTCCTCATCCGAACACAACTCGCACCTCAAAGTGTTACCCTCCTAGAAGTAAGGCACAAATTTGTGAACATTGTTAGACAGATTACATCACCTTTTGGCTGCGGTGTGAGCCTCTATCAATTATATATCTTTATTTTGATGATCGCATTCCGTCGGAATAGCTGCTAATGAATCGCAAACAACGTGTGGAGCGGTAAAACGGTGCATCCAGTGACAACGCGGTGATAAACACGCGTGCGTATTCAATTACGCGTCATTTTACCAGCTTGATGCGAGGACACGGGCCGAAAGGTGTTTTCAGATGGCCCTCTCTGTGCGCCTCTGTCATTAGGACCTGGCAGCGGTGCCTCTCTCCTACCTGTAAATGGACTCGGAGGAAAAACAGAGCCGGAGCCCGGTGAGAATTTCACTGGGGGCTTGAAAATTCACACCCGCCCAAGGTGTTGTTTAGTCGTCTGATAAACATGTGAGAAAATAATAGGCTGGAGAGGAGTGGGTGCTTCAACCAAGGAGAGCAGAGTCAAGATCTAGATTTTTGAATAATTAACTTTGTGATCAAGACGATATCAGTCTGTTAGTCTTCATTTGTTCAATAGGAGCAACAAAAGAGAGAAAGAGTGAGAGGCAGCCAGGCAAGAGAGAGGGAGAGAGAGACGGAGACGAGTGTCTTGGAAACTAGAATTGTGGATCTAATTGAGGCTGCAAGCGGCCATATGGGCTGGTGTGAAAATAACAAACGCTATCAGTACGGAGAAATAAGAGGGAAAAAGAATAAGATGATCACGCCATCTATCTTAGATATGAATCTAGAGTGGAAGCCAAATATTTCTCCAGCTGTAGGAACGCGCTTTATAATATAGCCATTTATTACAATTGTTTGCCATCCCTTTAACTGCTTCTATATGTTCGGCGTGACCGTGCGCATCAGATGACTGAAGCCTTCTCCAAAACCTTAAGATGCTACAACACACGACTCCCAGCTATAGGAAACAGGCCAAGAATGGAAAACAAAGTGCATGTGAGCCTCTCCTCCCAACGCGCCTGATGTTCCGAGGCTGCCTGTTATCCGAGGTGTTAATTGGCAAATTCGGTACAAGTCAAGAGCGCGTTCCCTGCCGTCCTCGCCCAGCCAGGCTCAGGTCATTAAGCCGAGAATGGATTCTCTCATGCTGCCTTAACCCTTGCAGTGCATTAAATCTCTTCCTATAAGCAAGCCTGCATCTAAGCAAATAGAAATTCCCTTTATATCACTTCAGCGTACAAAATGCCGTATTGCTTATACTTTATGATTGCGATTGTTTAGTTGTTATTCTCTATCTAACAATTTCTTAGTGTTAGTTTAGGCAAATCACAACGGCATTACATAATTGTGGAGAAAATTCACATAAATGAATATTTTTTGTTCGAGATGAGCATGAGGAGCAATATGGATACCTGACTTCAAATACCGCGCCATGCGGTGTGACATTTATTTATTTGTATTGATTTATTTAAGCATTTTAAGTCCGTTCCTTTATTACAATTGTGAAAGTCGTTTTCAGAGCATAACAATAGAAGATGCACGGAAAATTCGTATACTGTTAATGTCACACCGACAATCAAAAATCTGAATGTAAAAATTGCATAAAACACATTTTCAAAACAGTATCTAAAATGATAAGTTTTTGCGTATGGCTCTTGATATTTTTTTGTTTTAACATTTTTGTCTTTATTTTATTATTAAGCATAAATGGGCTACCTGTCGAATTTGGGTGTGCGTCTTGTGAGAACCAAGGGACAGAAGCGCGGAAAAAAGGTTAATGATGCTGTTTTTGTTTGTGAATATCAATATATATTCTTAACTGAAATCCTTATTTTAAAACCACAAAATTCAAACTATTAGCCCAATGCTCATGCATTTGGCAGACACTTTCATCCAAAGTCACTAATTTTATCACTGCGTGTGCGTTCCCAGGGAATCGGACTTTTGACTTTGGAGTTGCGATCGCCATTACAGTTAAGAGAACTAAATTGCTGACATGAACAAGTATATAGTACGCTATATGAAGCAATGCCCATCCTATGAGGCCTTCTTTTCTGCCGCTTCCTTAGAAACGGTGGCGTCCTCTGGGGTTCTGGGTGCGATCTCACCAATGCCTCTGTCATCACTTGCTGTGGCTGCCAAATCCGTGCTCCAGAATCGGGGGGCTCGCAAACCGACACGGAAACAAACACACAAAGCAGGCAGGACTGCTCAGAGACCTACGGAAGGCCGCCTTTCGCTTTAACACATTGAGCAAGAAGCGCGTTGCATTGAACCGGGAGGGACCGTTGCGCGCGTGTCGGGTAACGTGTAAACTGCAGGATGGCTCTATTCTCCCTTGCCCTTATATTTGGTCTGCGTCCCATGCATTCATGTGTTCCTGAAAGAAGTTGTTGATCGTATGCTTGACTCTGATATGGAGAGATGGCCATCGAGCCATCGGGCGGGTATACTGACGGCCAAGTGAACTCCAACACGTGCTGAGATCTCGGTTTACACAAATCTACTTGCGGGACAAATTTCTCATATGTGTAAGAACGAATTCTGTTCGTGTATAAAACTAGAAAAAGACATTGCAATAACGAGAAGCCCATTTCTAAGCATTTCTAAATACTCCAAGTATAATCAGCATTAAAGCCAAATGTATAATAATAAAAACAACTACAATCCAACCTGCTCGTATTTCACAACAAACACAGCACCGCAGACTTCTAATAATATATCCTCCACTGTCAGATGTTTGCATGAAAAGGTGGAGTCATTACAAACAGTGTGGATGATACTGTGGGAATATACTTCCTCTGATCAAACTTTGATGCTGAGACTGCCTCAGACTTCCTGTTAATTAACACTACATATTAATTCCGCCATCTTTCCCCCTCTCCTCTCCCAGACTGTTATCTGGCATTAGTCTCGTAGTGCAGACACTCACTTACACTCAGCTTGTGAGTTTTTGGCTGTACCAGAAGGAATAATCAAGATAAGTTTTCTATTATGCTCTCTTAATGGGGAACAGTGTAAACTATGTGGATGGTCTGATTTTTAAATAAAGCACCACTGAGGATTTGTCAGGGACCTATTTGAACAGAGAAAATGTATAAATATATATATACTTAATACCAGATTGTTTTGATGTTATATTTTGACTTAATAACATTTTATTGAGTATGCTACGTAAATCATCATATCAATCGCTCTGTGATGTCAACGATATGGATATAATTGCACAGACTGTTCGTTTTCAAAGTTGCACATTGTGCAGTCGCGTACTCGTTTTTAATTTAGCTTTACATTTGTATTATTACTCACAGCTTCTCAAACTGTATAGACACGAGTCCAATAGAACGAAGCCTATAGGCTATGTCTAAGATTCTTTCAGAGATTTGCTGTTTTGAAAATACGAGAAATTGCTTTTTTAAATCGAAAACATAATTTAGAGAAAGAAAATAAATAAATCGAAGGTTAAATGGAATTCTGAGAGAGATTTCTTGATACTTGAGATTCCTGTTTTCGATTTGGCTTGGAACAATAATATTAATTAAATAAAAATAATAATGAAATAGAAACGATCATTTCAAATAATTATAATAATAATTATTATTAATTTTATTGCTATTAATGCAGAAGACCAAGAAAAAGAGAAAAAAAACATCCACATCTCGACCCACATTAGTGCTGTAATGCTGTCATCGGACATAAGGAAAAATTAATCGAGGAAAGATTAGACACAAATGTAATAGCAACAGATGTTTCAAATGATGCTAATTTAATGTCATTATCCATCTCCTCATTTTAATGCTAGCATCGAAATTAATTAAATAAATGATAACGTTCAACATTTCCAACGTGTTTTTTTGTTTCTATTATACGCAGAATCTATCCAAACACTTTGTGATTTTACACACGCGCGTAACTATTATATAACGATAAAAACATATTGGAAAAAGTTAATTGTAAAAAAAGTCGATTTAAGAAATACTTCACTGGGAAGAAACGTAGGCCTAACTGATAAAATGTATAGCCTAAGCTACTTGAAATGTACTTCAATTCGACTTGGACGCATAAAGTATACACACTGAACCATTGGCTCGTCCGTGCGTTGGGGGAACTTGAGCCAACACAGTTACGTGAGGGTCTCTCGCTCACATCATCTCTCTCTCTCTCTCTCTCTCTCTCTCTCTCTCTCTCTCTCTCTCTCTCTCTCTCTCTCTCTCTCTCTCTCTCCCTCTCTCCCTCTCTCCCTCTCTCCCTCTCTCCCTCAGTTTACTTCGCATTGGAATGAGGCTAGTTTTCCTGAACTGTGCAGAAGCAGCAGCAGCGGCGGCGGAGGAGCGGCTGATTAGCATGCGGCAATAATGAGGGTGAGCCGGGTTCCATTGTTCTAACACCTCCCGTCTCCTCCGCACCAATCTGTCAGCGTTCAGTCTCAAATGCAGCACTCCACAAATGAATTGGATAATTAGTTGCCCCTCACGAATGCTGCACTCTTCTCACCCCTGATTGCTTTCACCTTTTTGCTCCTGGCAATTTTGACACCTCGTAATCAGCCTGCTGCCTCTCCCTCTCAATCTATAACCCTCTTCTGTCTACTCTTTTCTGGTATACTTTCATCCAAAATATACAGCTAGGATGTGTTGAAGCAGATGAATGGACGGCCCGGCTGTCCGCAGATAATGGATGCGCGGCGAATGAATGGGATCTATAGATCTTTTGCATAATCAAAGATATATCCGTCTTGCACTTTTTGCATTACGCCGTCATAAAATTGAGTCAACAGCAAGGACAAAAAAACACATGGACCCAGAAACTGTCAGTACAGCTTTCCTCTTCCAAATAACGAGCGCTGACAACGTAATTATGTACAAGCATCTGTCCACGACTCCAGAGAGAGAATAAGAGAGAGAGAGAGGGAGAAAAAGAGAGAGATCATTAGGGAGAGAGGAGTCGGTCGTTTCCGTCTTTTAGAATAAATTCATGGTTTGATGTGAGAGATGAACATTTGAGCGGTCTGTTGATCCAAGACGGGTCGTGCATTATGCGCAACACATTGCGCGCTTTCAAGATGCGATATTCAGCATGGCAAAGAGAGCACGCGCGCTCGTCACGTGTGGCGGTTGTTGTGTTGTTTTCGCTGCAAAGCAACGTGGCGCGCGAGACATCGCGAAATTATGCATCATTAAAACATGGGTTTGGTTAAAAATAATAATAAACAGGAGGAAAACAATCGTTAAACATATGGGAGCCGCTGTCCTTAGTTTAAACTATTGCACTTCGATTGATCAAATACAGCGTTTTAAGAAACAGAGGTTAAATTCATCATAAAGTTGTGTTACATCAGAAATAATCTTCTGTCTTAAAGATGACGTCTTTTTAAAAATATTGATTTTTCAAGTTCACTTTTGGCGTTTTTAAATTATATTTTGTGTAGCCTCATTTAAAATCATTACACAATGCAATAATTCCAACTCTTGAATACTTTATTTTGATTCTTCTGAAATTCAAATAGATTAAATGGTTATAATGAGAACAGGACTGGTTTTAATGGAAACTACAATTGGTTTTTAATGTATTTGGGGCTCTTACGATATCCCTTACGAAGGGGTTTATTTTTGTTGTAAAACTGTAGCAGCCATGGTTATTTGGTGTATTGATTGTAACCATCTTTTGTTAACTGTAGTAAAGCCATGGTTTTCTGGTTAATTATTGCCTGTCATCTGGTGGTTGGGAACCTATGCCCAAAACATGAAAATATTTACAATTCTAACACGCATTTCATCTAAACTTATTTATGAAGTATGAACAGTAGATGTACAACCAGATCTCTGAAAATATAAACCATGGTAACCATCCTTTTGGGTATTATTTGTAGTTAAATCAAAGTAACCACAAATACTGTATTCTATTGTCTCTCTATAGGACCTAAAGTTCAATCATTTTTGCAAAACTATGGTAATACAAATTATAATCAGCTTGCCACAAACATAACTACAATTTTACCATAATAAAACCATCTCTTATTTTCGTAAGGGTCAACGCGGGAATAATGACCAACTGCCTGTAATAAACGATCAGCCAATCATTCTCTAGTGCAAAGAAAGTCTACCAGTACAAAAAAAAGCAGCAGCATAATGTAGTACCTCATCTTCACACCAGCTCATCTATTGCGTGTGTGTGATAGCATGTTGTAAAGCAGGGGCACTGGAAGGTCTTCACCGCAAACACACGTGTGCCACTACACAAGTTTCCCTTTTCGCTTAACGCATCATCACCAGAATCGGTGAGAATTTCTACGTCTGTTTACGCAACTGCTAATTATCCACACCCACAGTCCAATGCAGCATCAAGGACATGCTTTAAGATCCTCCAATACAAACACAAGCACATCTGTACACCAGCGCACTTGCAGTTAAGAGCTATAATGTGTTATGAGCGTGTGAACACAGCTAGAATGTTTTGGTATTGGAGGTATTTAAGCATCTCATTCAGACGATGGGCAGTCTGGACAGCTAGATATCCTTCAGTCGATTCTGCATTCAACACGTGTCGCTCTAGCTCATCCATGTGGATCAACCATCTAAGACGCATCTAAGACGAAGAAGGCCACCAAATAATGCATTATAAATCAGAAGATAATTGTGCGTGTAATTATAAAGTGAGCTTGTAATACCTGTGCAGAAGTGCTCTCTTAAACCAGATGGTGTTTATCGTTGCAATAATTATTTCTCGTTCTGAACAGATCTTTCATGCAGGTGGTACGAATGAAAATTAAGTTATCAAATTAAAGCAATTAAGAGTTATTACTTCCACAACATTTCCAAAGAAAAAAATCCAGTGACCACTGTACTTACAACCGTGTTGCAAAAACTGTACGTGCCGCATTTGCGCTGGATATATTCGCCTAACAACAATCTAAATCACCACAGGGATGCATATATTTACAAATTAGATATAATTTAATGGCGGATGCAATAGTGACATGTACAAACGTGCTTGTAAAACATATGCTTATATATACACAATAAAATGTGAGGTGATGCAACAGACACTTACTTTCCCCAAAACAGATTTTGGATGTGACCTAAATGGACAAGAAGCGTTGTCCCAGACTCTCTGATGGGGGTATGGTCTACTCAAAAAAACGTCTGACCAGGTCCTGTGAATTCAAGTAGATTGACAAAAGGGGAGGTAACAACAGACGGCCAAGTACACTCACTATAAACAAATAGGCAGAGAGTTATTCTTCTTTAAACACATGACATCAGTAAGAATATGACAATACTCTAGAAGTTCATGTATTGTTTTTAATTTAAGACATGAAGAGCAAATATAAGAGGTGAGTATTCCTTAGTTAGGGAAGCATTGTTTAAACGCAGGCTGTGGTATAAAGGTAAAACGGTCAGACATCGAATACTCCGATAAAAGACTGCTGAAGTGAACTCACACAAAGAGTGCTTGCAAACCATGAGATGAGTACAAGAAGGAATTCTCGGCGATGTGCATGTCTTTTCCATTGCCACATCATATTAAATGACTTTAAAGGAAGCACGTGTTTATTGTAGTAAACTGACAGTCATCGGAATGGCTGAATGTTTCAAGTCCTCCTAATTAAATAAAAGACTGTGTAAGGCCTGCGCTCTCCGTCGTGTCACTAAAGTACGTGAGAAAATATGTTCTGACGGATAGTGCGCTACTCGACAAACGCCAAGAATAAAGGCTCTTGCAGTCCTGCTGGCGGCCCCTCGCCCGCACGGGTCAATCGCCAGCTTTGTTCTTGAAGTGTGAATTGAGGTGGCTGTACATGTGATTCGGGGGGACATCATCCATGCAAAAGGCACACTTCTCTCGGTTGTTCATCTGCTGAGCGTCTGTCCCCGACGCCTGGCCCGATGCATCCTGGAGGTCTGGAGTCCAAAAAGGCTGTACGGAGACAAAGGACATTAGAAAAGGGAGGGCAGAATCTGTGACAATTATCCATTTGTTTAGCTGGCATGAGACAATGTTGGCCAAATAAAAGCCAGGAGATATATGGTGGCAGTTGGAAATATGTCCAAGGTTTTAAAGGGATAGTTCACCCAAAAAATAAAAATCTGTCATAATTTACTCACCCTCAGGTTATTCCAAACCTGTATACGTTTCTTTGTTTTATTGAACACAATGGCAGATATTTGGTAGAATGTCATGAACCAACCCCCATTCACTGCCAGAGTACATATAATATAAATAAATACCATGGGGGTCAATGGGGGATGAGATCTGTTTGGTTACTATCATTTGTCCAAATATCTGCCTTTGTGTTCCGGCGAACAAACACATTTATATAGGTTTGGAATAACCTAAGGGCGAGTAAATAGTTATATAATTTCATTTTTGGGTGAACTATCCCTTTGTATAGGTGCAATTGAAAGACAAATGCTTAAAAGGATAGTGCGCCCAAATAAAGAAATGTTGACTGTATTTATTCCTCTGTAAAACGCAAAAGAAGATATTTTGAGAAATGTCTCTGTGGTAAGCTGTCCATACAATGGAAGTCAATGCGGGCCAATGTTGTGTGGTAACCAACATTCTTGAAAATGTCTTCTTTAGCGTTCTGCAGATGGCATCATGGTTAATAAATGATTTGAGAATTTGCGTATTCGGGTGAACGATTTCTTCCATTCAGCATTTCTAAACCCTTTACTAAATGGCTTCACACATCTAGCAAGACTCAAAGAACTTCATTATTACTGTAGGATCAAAAGCAAACGTAAGAACAAAATACATATGACACTTCTGATTAATATTCGTTCAATCATAATAAAATATGTCTGCTGACGCCGAGCAAAGCCTTATTTCCTAAACTTGTCCTTTGACATCGTATTTCTTAAACTGAATGTGGCCCCATGATAACCAAAATAGCTCGTCAGCTATCTTTCCATCTGTAGCACTGTGTTTTTCAAATGTCACAACAAAAAAACAGCTATTTTCTAATAATTACACTTCGTTACAGCCATTCCATTTAAAATGTATATTTGCCAGCAATACAACTTCAGGTTCTTAAAAGACAGCGTAAGTATCTGCGACTCTTAAAACTAGAAACAAGCAAAAGAACAGCACAGAAGCAAATGTAATAGTACGACAACACAGACTTTGTGATATGTGATTCACAGCTCTCTGTGGTCTTAGCACATCCTAATTGACATCTTAAATGGATTTACGCTGAATCCCATTGCAGATGTGAAGCTTATATAATAGGTGCGAGTTTCTCACTTCTCCATATGTACAGGTAAAAACAATAGGGATCTTTTTATCAGATTTCATTTGCAATTTCTCAACTTGTGAATATTTATATAGCAATATAATATTGAGCCCGTGTCGATTTGACTGTAGGAAGACGATAGTTTGTGTGATAATTTTATATTCACGCATTTAGCTTGGTACCTCTCCCTGTATTTACAATAAACGCATTGTTAAAAAACAATAATTGTAAAAAATGCTGTTTCAATCCATCCATAGGTTTAAAATAAACAAGAAGTGGCCACATTTTACTCATTATGGGTTAAATAACTCAATATCTTTTGAAACAATGATTGAGTTCGTCCATATTTAACTCAAACATGGTTGAAACAACCCAACATTTGTTGAGAGCAAAACACTGCACAACACACAAATCTTTTTTAAAATACACTATAGATATCCCGCAATGCATTGGGATCATCTCTTCTGTGAATGAGACATACAATGTTGCCTAAAAATGATGTAAAAAGAATTAAATCTTCTGCCTAAGCCGAGTTCGATACAGAAAAGAACATGCAGAGGTGATAAACATCACGTAATGTGAGATGCCAACACAAAGCTTTGTTACAAAACCTAGTTAGCTGACAACTCAACAGTTTAACAAAATAAAAAAAAATACCCCTTGCCCAAAAGTCAAGGTGCCATTCTCAGAGAAAACTATCCCAGAATGCACTCTGATAAGCTCACAGAGAAAAAAGAATCACCGCAGTGGCAGTTTAGTTCTTTCAACACTGCAAATTAATTTGACAATTCGATAAGTAAATAATTGAACCATTTCCTCAATGTTTGTACACACTTTTTAAATGGAACCCTTTATTATGTGACCATTCCTCGCCAAACGTAATTTATGAACTCGCATGTGTTCAGTTTGGAACGTGCGTGTGAACTTCCCTCTCACCTGTTGGGGTCCTCGTACATTTTCCAGCGACGCTGAAGATGCAGACGAGTGAGTGGGCGAAGAGTGAACGGGATATGACGGATAAGACTCCTCCCTCAAAGGGTGTATGTGGCTTTCCAGGCCACGCCCGAGCACGGGCAGCTCTATCCGTTTATCTGGCGTACTGTTCAGAAATTCATACTCGGCGTTGTTCGGAGGGAACTTGACGCTCAGTTCTCGTAGAGAATCAAAACTGCCGTCGTCTGGATCAGCACCGCGTGACGCGAGGGGTGCAGAGACGCTGCAAGCCTCCGGTCTCAGTGCTGGGGAGAATGACACCTCGGCCTGTTCGCCAGTGACATCGGTGCACTGTATGGGCATGGAAAACTGCTCTGGAGACAGATGGGAAAAGAACATTTGAAAGCAGTTTGCATATTTGTGCAGGATCAGTGACGTCTGGTATTTTACAAGGGTCATGACAAATCCGCTTTCTCTAATCTTTGAAAAGGAAAACAGCTTGAGTACTATGAAAACAAAACTCCAAGCATCTCTGTGAAGAGACCATTTATCTTAATAAAGACTGTTTCATCATTTACCCATTCACTCGCATGTTATTCAAAACCTGTACTTATATTTTACTATCTTATGAACTAGTACCTTTAACAAGTAAAAAACATGCACCATTGAATCATACACAATAAGCAATGAAACATGCAACGAAAAAGTCAACATCACTTTTTTCAGAATGGATTGTTTTATGAACCTTCCACAATGTAGTGAACCGAAAGGTGTTGCTTCCCATTTCCATGAAGAGGACTTTCACAAAGAAGTCTACAAGCAGTAGGAAAAAGAGAAGAGTTTCGATGACACCTTAACACTCGCTGACCTTTGACCTAACCTCTCTCACCATCACAAACCTGTAAATAACTTTGTATTAATTCTTCTGATCAAAAGTTTGAGAAGGTGTGAAAGAAACTTACAATTACAAAAGGTTTGGAGCACTTCTAAAAATTGTATGAATTATTTCCGTTCCAACACATCAAAACTACTCTTCAGGTTACACGTCACTGACGTTACACTTGTGATTGATGATCCTTCCTTTATCCTAACAAACAATTCATAGATTGATGTACTGGATATCAGCATGAAATGAACCTCGGGAGAAAGTCTGTCAGTGATGAATTCATATAACCAATGGAGACAATTCCCACGATCAGAAACAGATTAGCGATCAGATTTTAAACTTCTCCCTTATACTCATATAGATTTAAGGACATTAGAATGCAAATGCATAGAAGCGGAGCAGTGATATGCACACCATGCAACGCTGACTATTAATGAGCAACTCTGTCAATTTTAGCACCAAACAATGCAGTGAGAACTGTTCTAACATAACAACTGCGCCAGCCAATTAAAATCACTGACACAAGTTGAAATGCGTCTCCGGGGCATCCTGATCAAAGCCGGCAAGTGGAGCCGGTATAATATAACATTATGAAATCATAATGATCAGAGAATTGCTCAGACTCAATTACAGAGATACATAATTGATACGCTACGCATTTTACGTCATTTCATAAGGGCAGCAAATTTGATATCGTTTTCAGGGGAATAATTGTATTCGATCCTTGCTGCTTGTACTTCCAGGGCAGAATCACTTGATAAAGAAACAGTTTGGCCAAGAACGGACATTAATGTCATTCTTTACTCACCCTCCTATTGTTTTGACCATGTAAACTTGATGAAACACAAAGTATGTCCGATCTGCAATGCATCAGAACTTTCAGAACTATTTTCTATTCCAAGAAAGCGAGCGTGAATTTCATTAAAGCTACTTAAGAGAATTTCATTTAACTCACATGCTATTTAAGTCACGCCTCTGGCTGAGCAACAAAACATAATGTGCATGTCAGTCTGAACTAGTTCAAACAAAACTTCTCTAACCCTCATGTCATTTAAAGCCTGTATAAGACTCTTGTGGAAACAGAAGAGAAATGTCTTCACGGTTTTGCGTCCATACAATGGAAGTGAATTGGGTTCAATGCTGCTATCAACATTTTTTCCAAATATCTTCTTTTGTGTTATGCACAAGAAAGAAAGTCAGATTAAACATTTTTCATTTTGGTTAATTTTTTTACAAGATCCTTCGGTCATCCTTTAATCGACATTGTGCCATCTCGTACCTGTATAAATTTGTTTGTCCTGATGAACACAGAGAAAGATATTTGGAAGAATGTTCAGATCTGGAACACCATTGACTACAATAGAAGGGAAACTTAAATGGTGTTGTTTGTTTTTCTATATTCTTCAAAATATCTAAGTTTGTGTTTTACAGAACAAAAAATATACTTTTTGTTTCTACTATGGTAGTGGATGATGTCACAGAACTGAAAATTGCTAACATTCTTCCAAATATCTTTCTTTGTGATCAACAGTGCAAAGAAATGTATAAGGGTTTGAAACAACCTCACGGTAAGTAAATGAGGACAGAAATTTCATTTTTGGTGAACTATCCCTTTAAGAGATAACCAGCAAATGATCACTTCAATTTTCTCCTTTTGAATACTTTAATACTTTTTGCTATTTAGAGATCATTATAATCGAGGGTTGGAACAACATTAACTTATTCCTGAATCAGACAGGAGTTGTATTTATTATTTCCATTATTGTCCTAAAATCAAAAGTTAACCTGATAACATATTCACATCGGTGTCAGTAAATCTGCTTCTTCTTCACATTTCTGGTTTGTGATGGGATTAATGGCACTCAGCATCTGTTCCTCACCATCCAGAATTATACAACATCAGGCTTCTATATTTTTGGATGAAAATGCGAAGGTGTTTGCCAGGGCGTTGTTATGTGGTTTAAAGTGTTCGAGCACGCTGCTATGAGCTTTCCGAGGTGTTTCGGGTGGTTGTTTGCTTGTTTTAGTCAAAAGAGATGAACCTCAATAATACCTTGGGTCTTGCGTTTAAACTTTGCATGCACACATCCTTAATGTGCGCATATATTTACACTAGATGTATTTTTTCAATTCTGATATCTGCATGGAGAACTGAGAATGCACATTTTAATGCCAAAGCGCTTATACATCAGACACCAGGTCGCTAGATATGTTTCACGTCCCGTATTTAAAGGAAGTCATAAAGTTTTTGCCTGTCTCGAAAAAACATAAAACCAATTGTTTCTGTTTTAGAATTTTAACCCTAAACACAAGCGTCGGAGTAATTACATTTAAACGCACAAGGCTGTGGCGTGGGGCAAAAACACGCCGTCCGTTCTGTGCAGTTTCCACATCCAAAAATATATCTCACTGGCGTATTGTTTCTCAAGTCTTTTCACAGAGGACACGTAATTGTGTAACAGTGTACCGCTCGAAAAACAACATTTATCAAAGTGATAATTGAACATGTTCATCTGCTCGGTCTATTTTAATGCTGCGCGGAGGTCAGAGGTCATTGGAGCAAAGAGCAAAGAGACACCGTGGCTCCGCGTCAAGCTTTTCTGCTTTTAATTGCACGCAGGAACAAACACTGAAATGTATAATTACTCGCGTGCTGCCGTACACTACTAGTTATATAATTACTCATTTGTTGTGACATTTCCAAAGTAATTGTAAGTCCACAGCTATTATTTTACCTAATTTAATTAGAATACAAAAGAAAAGCGCTTGGGTGAGGTGGTATAACAGCTATAATTTAATAAAGGACATTAGTCCAAATTTGCAAATGAGCTTTATTAAAAAAAAAAGATGTTACCATTTGTGGTTTCCCTTCCGTTGTGTATTCTCTTTAGGTGATCTTTCTGCCGTCTCGATAAAGTTTGAATCCTCTGGAAAGTCCCCTGAATTTCCTGCAGAGCGCCCAGAAAGTCCTCGCTGAGATAAAGAGAAAGACACATTACAGAACCTCTTGCTTCCTTTCATAAAAATAACCAGACGAATACATAAACGTCCAGAGATGTTTTTATCAAAAGGCACTTTCGTGTGATTTTTATTTAACTTATGTACATTGTGTGTACACTGCAGGCGTGCCTGAAGAACACCGTGTTTTTCGAGCTCATCTGGTACAACTGAAAAGATTTGACCTCTTCACAGTTATTGACGAGATTCAAAGAGCTGATTTTAGATCAGTGCACTTCCCCTTTTGCTTCGAAAAAACTAAGAATACTAAACAGATCTCTAATAACCGCAAGGATTTCATGAAGTGTTGCCTCCAAATTCGATTTATTTGCCGTTGTTCATATACTCCGACATATAACAAATCCAATACAGCGCTTTACCAACTCTATCTTCAAAGTGAGTTGTTAAAGCGCTGTCTAAACTTGGTCGGTCTGCCTGTGGGACCGCAGTGTAAAATTCTTCTTTAATAATTAATCGTGTAAAGTGATACGAATCTCGTACCTCTTTATTCCACAAGCAGCTGATATCGTATGGGGAAGCGTTCCAGGGCAGTCGGTGGGGTCGTTCATCTGTGCAAGAAAAAACAGATAAACAGATTGACAAAAGCAATTTTGAATATTATTGTTTAAAGTGACTGCAGTATATCAGCACATGAATGGGTATGAATTTAACTTTTGTAGAATACATATATTTCATTAAGAGTTATTAAAAAGTTACCAGCTCAGCAGGGAAAAGCAGAAGATATTACGCGGAGGAAAAATAACATTTTGGGGATCATTAGGATTTTTTGCCTTTTTTTAGTCTCATTACGGTCTCCTTACTATACTCTGTTTAAATCTTCGTTAATGTAAGACTATTGTTTTAAATAAAACTAGAGCACATTGATTTGTAAATGCAAATGTAAATGCAAAGAAGCGTTTCAAACCTTACATGATCTGTAAATTACACTTATCTAATATCTATTCATGCTTTGAAATCCATATTCTTATTACGTTAGATGTTCCTATGATAGGCTTTGAGAAAACAGAATTCCTTTATTTCCTTTAATTTCCTTTATTTATCCATTAATATTCATGCATAACACCTCCATAATAAATGCGGATCCCTATAACACTACCAACATTATCATTATTATGAAAACAGTTAATCACGCTTCAAAATCTCTCTCTTCCATACACCAGTTAAGGCCACTACAGCTTTCGAATGAAGCGCGGAGGCCATTATCTACTTGAGATTAAGCTCAGGAGAAGTGAAAATGCCATTTCAACCTGCTATTTCTATATCTTAGAGTAACAGCCATCTAAAAAAGTGACACCTCCTTTGAGAGGAGAGAACTCAATTCTCTCAGCCCGGGCCTTATGCTCTAGTGCCCCCTGTGGGTCAAAACATGTCCACGTTCAAAACAATTGAGCAGAATTATCACACTAGATTCAATTAGAGAAACATTCTCACTATGGACAGATAGCGATGAAAAATGATATCAAACTGTGAAGAGAAAGAACTACGTCTTTTTCGCACATTTCTCACAACTTAACCCTCGAATGAACTGCGGATAACTAGCAAAGCGCTGCAAACTCGGCTATTAGGAATGTCTTCCACATACAGGCGGCTAACAATGAAAACACTATATACCGTGTGGGGGGTCTGGGGTCATGGTCAGAGAAGGCCTTTGGAACAATTACATCTGGACCAAATGTGCATTTAAACAACGAATGAACAAGTAACGTCCGCTGAGAAAATGTGTAAAACTCTCATTTTGAAGACTCGCTCAATTCACATGTGTTATATTTACATGTATGCATTTGGCAGACGCAGTGCGTTTTTAAAGAAGATGTCCCTGGAAACCGAGCCTACAACCTTTGGGCAACCTATTGGACTACAGGAACGTTTTTGTTGAAATGAGGAGACTCACCAGGAAGTGATTGGTCCTGTGGGAAGTAGATTGGTTGTCAGGGTGATGATCGCTGGGTGACGAGCTCTCTGCTTCCTGTTTTCTGTACGCCGTCTCACTGACTTTCAACTCCCCTAAAACAGTTTGACCAGGAAGAGACACATTAGCACAGGCACACTAATCAACCAAACTTCACTTTATACTTTACCAAGCAAACAATTGCTTTTTTTATACCTGTGGCATGTTTTGGAGGTAAACGCAGTTGAGTTTTGAGGTGCGAAATTATCTTTTCTTGTTCTTCTATCTTTCTCTCCAACTGCAAAGTGTGGCGCTGATACTCCTCCTTCTGCAAAAGTGACACATTTCTGTTAATGACGTTCCCCTTTCATACACACAAACTTCAATGGAACCGATTGTTTCCCAACAGAACCTTGTGCTGAAGTTCCTTTTTGGCAAGATCTTTCTCGATAGATGCGTTTCGGTACGCATCGAAGGCTTTGTTGAGCTGGTCACTGATGTTCCTGTCCATCCCGGGGCCTTCAGTAACATTCCGAACGGGCCGGTCCCGGGCTCCAGTCCCAGGCAGGCACAAATACTCTGAGGATCGAGATTAAAACTGGAACAGTCAGCGATACATATACCAGAAACCCACCACATGGCATCTCCAAAAAAATTCCAGTCTAACACCGCACATTTAGCCTTCATAACAGAATAATGTAAAATTATTATGATCTCCACAAGTGGAACTTCTATCAATACGTGAACATGGACGACAAAACCAGATCTCGAAATTGAGATTTTTACATCATCTGAAAGCTGAAGAAATAAGCTTTCTAATGATATATGGTTTGTTAGGATAGGACACTATTTGGCGGAACAACAACTGTTCACAAAGCTGGAATCTGAGGGTGCAAAAAAATCAAAATATTGAGAAAATCGACTTTCGAAGTTGTTAATCAGGGGCACTGTAGGCCATCCACTCACAAATATAAAGTATTTAACAAATTTACGGTAGGAAATAAAATCTGTCAATTTTACCCATACGCTGTATTTTTGGCAATCACTAAAAATGTTCCCGAGCTACGTAAGACTGGTTTTGTTGGGGGACCGTTGAACGTGTGATATTTTCTTGGACTGCAAAACATTTTAACTGAACAGTTAATAATCTAACTAAACTGTTTAAAACTACTAGATGTTGAAATTGCGTATTAACTGTGCCAGTTACAAACAGGGAAATAGTTGCAGTTAATAAAATTATATTAAGAAATCTTAGAAAAAAATACTCCCTTAAAAAGTCGGTTGGATTGATTACCATTTGTGCTTAGTTTAAATATAAATGGATAATTGTTGAACTATAGTTGTTATTGTGAAACAAATGTGAATGAAATAACATATAGTGCTTATTCCCGTAAGGACTAAAGTATATTTTAAACACACATTATATCACTAATGAAAGATTGGATGTTATCCCAAAGAAACACATTTGTCCAGAACATAAAACTGACAATGCGAGTCGATTACGAAACTTTCTTTCTCTCAGTTTGTAAATCCATGACATTCAATTTCTGTACAGTCACATAGTTTTGCTTAAAACAGTTCTACTAATATTCCCCAAGACTGAAAATATACTTCATTTAACATAAGTCAAGACCCAATATTTCGTCACACCAAGTAAAGCTCTCACAATGGGAGGCTTTATATCAAAAATAAGAACCAACACATCGATTCTTGAAAAAGCAAGTTCAAGTTAACACTGTTTTAACCCACAGAAAATGCAATTCATAAAATGACCAAATGTATATGAAACACACTAATCAAACCTGTCCAACCTGACGATTATGAAAATTTCCCTTGCCCTACATACACAGGTCAACCCTTCTGTTAAAATCGACCCTCATTACGTACATAAGTAACTAAATGTCTATGTTTTACCATGTTTTCTTTACCCCCCCAAAAACCATAACAAAAACAATGTTATTCAAGTTTAAAGCACAGAATACACAAACATAAGCAGCTGTTTGAAAACAGAAATACACCAATTGTGTACATTTTGTCTAAAAAACATATAGTTACCGAGAAACAGACCTTGTGACAACTTCCCTGTGTCCTAAACCAAAATAACGTGCTTCAAAACTCAGTTTGACAGAAAGAGAAACACACTCACCAGAAAACGTAAACAGCTCAAAACTTCACAGCAAAGTTTACGTACAAAGAATACGTACAAAACGAGCGCAAAACCCCCAAGGCCACCACTAAAGTAACACGACTAAACGTCCAAAAGCAGAAAGTCGGAACAACCAAAAGCAAAAGTGGCTCGTAAAACGTTTGAAGACAGCGAAGCGGATGAAGTAAGTGCACTTGATAGCGCGCATCGCCGCGGACTCACCTTCACTCCAAAACAGACCAAACACACAAACTTCTACGCAGTTTGGACATGGCGACGGTGCTGGAGTTTGTTTCTGCGTTTATGGGGAGGAAATGAAGTATTTCGTACAAATGTGCATTCTGCATGTTTTACAATGAGCTGGGAACTTCCCTCGGGGAATCCCCACAACACGCCATCAACTTCCGTTTCAGACGGCTCGACCAATCACCGTCCGCTGCAGCGATGCCGGTTCATCCTCTGTACGTGTCTGCTTAACCATATTTCGGCGACAAATTAGTACATGACAGACCCCAAACCTCCTGTTGGGGACGTTATTTTTAAGCAAAGACGATTTAAAAATATTTTATATTTTTATCGTACGAATTAAGAAATATATCAATTTAGATTCGACTCTTTTATAATTAGCTGGTAAAACAATTTGAGTCTCTGGAATGTCCCCATTTATAAAAATAAGTAGTGAGAGTGTGTGTGACTGAGAGAGAGATTTGATATACTTCCTTTAGTCTTCCTGTAGCAGACTTGTGTAATTAGTCGTTTTCTGATGTTTGTGACCCTGGAGAACAAAAGCAGTCTTATAGGTCAATAAGCTGAATAATTAAGCTTTCTATTGATGTAGATGATGTTATGATATGATCATATCTGGCGGAGATATCCGCGTTTAAAACTCTGGAAAATATTGAGAAAATTGCCTTTGAAGTTGTTAATAAGAGGCCCTGTCACTGGCCATCCACTCACAAAAATAAAGTTTTGATATATTCAGCGTAAGGAATTTAGAAAATATCTTCATGGGACATGATCTTTACTTAATATCCTATTAGGGCATAAAAAAAAAATCATAATTATGACCCATACGATGTTGGACTTTAACTAAAAATGTTCCTGTGCTACTTAAAATTGGTTTGGTGATCGAGGGTCACACTTATATTAGAACTTCAGTAAATATCCTATTTATTTTGCACTAAATTACTATTTGCACTAAATACTTGTATGCAGATGCAAGTGCGATACAAAATGTGCCATTTTTGCCATGCAATCAAGCACATTTAAACTGACAAAGTGTGTTTGTATTGGTTTAGCTTGCGTGTCCTCACTCACATTTAAACATGATGACATTAACTTTCACCGGTGCTTACGAGATTAAGTCTCCAGAATCTGCTAAATTGTGCTTTTCTCTTTATTCAAAGCAATGCACGTGTCAGTGAGGGTTAGGCTCGGGGGATAAACATATAATTAGACTTATGAAATCTGCAAGTCAAGTCTAAATAATCCAATTGTTCTTTTGCATCAGATCTGATATCAACATGTTTGTGAGGTTTGGGGTTAGAATAAAGGTTGGGGTTTAGCAAATGTCAACACCTCTGTATAAAACCAATGGGGCACTGAGATGTCCTCACTAATACAACGAAAACAGTGTGCGTGCGTGCAGGCCCACTTGTCTGAGTTGTTTGGTCTGTTAAAAGCTGTAGGTTTAAATTGTGTGTTCAAGCTGATTTTAATAGTTATATAAATAAACAAATAACAGATACATTGCCGTTATTAATAATGGTGTTATTGTAAGTGTAGAAATTGTTCAAGACAATTGTCCAATTTTAATTTGTTGACTAATATTATGTGAGCTGAGCAGTCTGGTCAGTACCTGGATGGGAGACCTCCTGGAATAGCTAGGTTGCTGCTGGAAGAGATGTTAGTGAGACCAGCAGGGGGCGCTCCAGCTGTTGTCTGCATGGGTCCTAATGCCCCAGTATAGTGATTGGGACACTTTACTGTAAAAAGCACTGTGCTTCGGATGAAACGTCAAACAGAAGTCCTGACTCTCTGGTCATTAAAGATCCCATGGCACTTGTCGTACAAGAGTAGGAGTGTAACCCCGGTGTCCTGGCCAGATTCCCTCCACTGACCCTTGTCAATCATGGCCTCCTAATAATCCCCTCCCTCTGAATTGTCTCTTTATCTCTCTCTCCTCTCCTCCTATAGCTGGTGTCTGGTGAGTGCACTGGCGCCGTTGTGCCGTGGCTGCCATCACATGATCCGCTGGATGCTGCACACGGGTGGTTGTTGAGGAGAGACCCCCCACATATGATGGTAAAGCGATTTGGTTGTACAGCAATACACAACAAAGGGCTATATAAATGCCTCATTCCTTTATTCATGTAGTCATTCTCCTGTTTCTATCCCTTTTAGGAAAGGATCAATATTTTTTCCTAAACATTTATCTCTTCAACCACAAAGTAACCCAATCCTGTGTTTCCAACATTGGTGTGCTATAATGAGCATACATGCTTGCAAATAGCTTGTGTCCACACGACACAATTTATTAAAACGTACAACGTTAAATTCTAAAAATGTAAAACAACCTTTACAGAACGAACCGACAAGCCTTAATAAATTAAGCGTTTTCCATTTCTGCTGGTGGAATTAAAAAGATTCAGAGATTTGCCATCAGCCATCTGTGCTGACAAGCGTGCAGCTGGATCAGGTAACAAATGTCTGTACACTCTGCACACTAATCTCTAGTGAGTGCTTCATTTTCTACTAAACATGCTTAATTTTGCTTAATGAATAAATTGAGCACTGTCATTAAAAAGTAACTGAGAATTATAGCAGATGTTGGGCAAAAGCAGTGGCTCGCAGATTCATATTTGAGTTACTTTGTAGAAGCTCCGCTGTGTAAACAGCATCCATTTCATTGCACTTGACCTTTTCGGCCTGCAGAACTTTAACCTTTCCATGGTTGAGAATGTAAACAGAAATGGCTGCACGGGCGCGCGCGCGCACACACACACACGGATGCAACGTGTACATCACGACATGACCTCTAGATGGCAGTGTTGCTCATATGACACTGGTTTCGAATTTATAACAGTAGGTTTGAGGTTTTGCCTCAGGCTATGTGCTCACGTGTTGGTTTGGGAGTAGGCCAGATTGAAAAATTCTGATAATGGCATTGTCATGATGATGAAGACCAGTCTATTGAAAATATGTGTTTTCAACTGGCCCCAAAAAGCCACTGGAGAGATTTTCCTTTTGTTGTTAAAAAGGCAATAGTTATATTTATTCATTTTGTTGTACTTTTATTAAGAGTGACTCACAATGCATTTAAAATGATTTTCTATTTATACACAATATGGAAATTCAGCATCTGAGGCTACAAAGCTGAACATTTTCTGTTCATCATGATCATTTCCGAACAAGTATTTTTAATATTGGTGTGCCGTTAGTCATTAAATTGTCCCTATTTAGGTGCGTCACTACAGGTATGATTCACAAATAATTACTCGTTGAGGTGGATTCACTTTCCTGTCACAGCCACCTTTTAAACACAATTATACTGAAACTGAACCAGTCTGGTTTCAGAAACTTGGCGCAGTAAAATCTGTCCAACACGTCACCTGCCGCACAGCTTTAGACTGCCTCACCTATAGCCCAATGAATGCGTCTGCATTCTTCACATTCCTCAAATGAGATATCCACCTCCCAGTGTACTTATCAATGCATAATGTATATCCACAATCCACACGCGTAGCCATCCCAGATGCATACATTTATGTTTGACTTTACACATTTATCTGTATGTCCAGAAGACCTGCTGTCAGCAGATTGATAAAAATAGTTTTTTTTCTGGATTATAAGCATTCCTCTTTTGCTTGTTCTTGATCTGCTTTTTGGCACGTGCACATTAATTGGCTCTGTAGGTTTGTTTTAATCCTCTGGAAAGATCCCCTGCCTAAGGCAAGTGTTTACCGTGTTATAAGTCTTGTAAATAATTTAAAATCGAATGTTCCCATTAAATAAGCCAGCAGAAAAGCAAAGCATTGACCACGTTGTAATGTTGGTCATTTACAAAATGAAACGAAAAAAAACTTTTCCCAGAGACACACTAAAACCGGTGTCTGGTCCTGGATTAAAGGACAATGTTAATATTAATTTACCATTGAAAATCTCTTTTGGTCCGAGACTGAATCGGCTTAATCTTCATCCAGGAAACCAGTGCAGATTTAAAGTATAAATCTACACAGATATATTGTTCACATTCTCTTTTGTAGGATTTCCTTTTGGTTTGTTGGGGTTTTATGAGCTTACGTCATGTGGTTTTATCAGTCAATCTACACAAAAGAAAAAGGAAGGTTTTCAGGGAAGGTATTTTAGCAAAAAAGAATGTGCCCCTCCTCAGCAGACTCCACCTTTACATTTAAACAGCACACACGCTCCTCAGATGTTTGGCATTCCTGTCTTCTTGACTGACAGGACTAAAGGCTACTCTCTTACTGACGGGAAATAACATTTGTTGTTACAAACCTGCTATGTTGTTTTATAAAGTTTCTTATGGCCTCACCCGCTATTTAAACAATATTAAAGGGGTTGCATCTCTTTTGGCCTGGGCTCTTATTGGATGCTTTTTGGATCAAATCATTTAAATGTAAAGTTTTTTCTTGGTATTTGTTTTGTAACAAAAGTAATATTTTGGGCATTTTTTTTGCAAATTTAGATAACGATCAGAGGAAACATTTTAGACAAGTCACCCTAAATACTGGTTTCTATACGAACATATGTACTTTTATTTTTAACACATTGAAGCAATCAGCCTGTTCTGCAGAAATTAAAGACGGATGAGATATAAATTTCCTGAAGAAAACCGCAGAGCTTGCAAGGCCTTAAAAAGATTGTGTTAAATATAATTCAAGGTAATTTAAGTTCAAGGCTTTTTAGGAAAATGCTGCATTACTGTTGTAGCCACGACATTCACTGTGTATAAATATAAAGAAAAATGCAAAAAACAGATGCTGTGTTTGAGTTTGTACATTTAGTGCTTAACACACTCAAAGTTGTTAACGTTATAATAACCCTTGACCGAAATGTTTGTAATTGATTATAAACAGAACACAAGAATAATTTGATATAAGTGAAGATCTGCGGAGGTCTGAAATGGGAATCTAAAGCAGGTAAGTCTCTTACACTGAATAATTCATGATGGTATCGGGAAAATGGAAAGGTGAACTGCTTCATCATGGTTTCTGAGACAGGCATTTTTCTTTCTGTGTTTGAATGTGTCAATATGAACATTTATGTGTGTTCTTTTACTATATACGGGTTACACACATATATATTTTTGTTCCACAGGTCTCCGTTTTTTTCATATTACATATTTTTCTCAGCTGTATGATCCAATTAAAGCCAGATATGTTCTATCACCTCTGGAAATCAACCAAACCGTCTGAGAGGTGCCTTACAAAATCTCCAACGCTGACGTGTGATCAGATCTTCGTCCTGTCTGAAGCCAAAGTATGCTGTCAGCAATGCAGCTGTCAATCAGTAATCCACGGCATTAAGAGCCATTAATCGAGGTTGAATCGGGCGGCGGTTCACACGGAAAAACTTCAATACAGACAACTAAATAATTGGTCAGTGGGTTCAAATTTGGAACTTGGCACAACATTCTGGCAGTATGAAAAGTCAGTAGGATACAGAGCAACACTTCACAATGTTGGCAGTAAAATGCTTCTAACATTTTTTTGCTGTGAATCTCATGAAAACCCCCCAGAAATGTACCTTTTTTTTCCAGCATCAGATACCACAAATGCTACCACAAAGTATAATTTCTTTACAGTTGATCTGACAAAAAGTTCTCACCATAAAGAGAACAGAGGCATGTGCTTAACCGGTCCATCATTAAAAGACTGTCAAAATGCAAACAAAAAAACGAACATTTCTGAATCAGATTGTCCTTATACAAAGACGGGAGACAGAAGATTATCAAATGAATATTTCTTTACTTCTAAAGATGCACGCATTCATTCACTTTAACTGTAAATGCATCTCTTCTTTACAAAGCACGGTTTTGTTTAAACAGCTTTCTGGCACCACATGAGTGCCTCAGGATTTGCTTTGAAATGTTATGGTCTTCTGCCAAAAGCCTTCTAGGAAATATCTATACATTTACTGTTCATCCGCAGCACAGTGACAGCTTTAATTCACAGAAAGAATTTAGGAGACGGATCATTAAAGGTATCTTAATGCAAACATCATTTGCCCTCTTGATGTCCAAAATCCGTGTGCCTGGTCTCCATAAAGCCGTTTTCCACACAACAACAGCTGCGTAAATAATGAAGCAGTAGAAATTATTACACAGGTTGGAAATGACAGTAGAGTGAGCGAATGATGGATGAAATATTCCTTGAATTTGCATCTAAATTGTAGCCTTCCTGTGTTGCAAAAGGAAGTTCAAAATGTTATTGTTTGCATTTCTATCAACTTAAAATCCTAGTAAATCCTCAAATTATTTTGAAGCACAATTTAATCTTGAACACAACACTGAAGACTGAAGACAGACATCTATAAAATCACTCGCTAAGGTTAAAAATTTAAATAAAAACCATAAATTCCCGATCACAATTAAACTGACATAAACGACCATAAGTTCTGTTTCTTAACTTTTTCTTTACTGATGTAGTTTCCCTTTTGAAACAGAGCTGTATCTATAGTCTTTGGTGCATTTAAACCATCATTAAAGTTGAGAATGACGTCCCCCATCTGAGCTGCATTAAAAAAACAGATCTAACAATGTTTCTCAGAAACAGCTCCCACCTCTTGGCCGGGCTTTAATGTACTGCTCCAAGTCACGCTCTTGAAATCTTACATCATACATTGTTTTACGGTGAAGCAACGCCTGTTTCGTTATCAAGACAAACTTGAGTGAATTGTTACAGGCAGTCTGGTTCAAAGGTGCTGAGTTAGGGCCAAACGTGTCTCATCGTTCTTTATAGCTGTTTATAGCTCTTTCGCAATAATCTCTTTATTGTTTGGTTTAATAAAACAATTAAACCGACAAAGTAAGAAATATAAAAAAAAATGTATCTTGCTATGTTGTCTTCTAGACTCTGAGAGCAAGTTTTTGATCATTTGTGAATGTTTTGTACTTGGAAAACAAAGCTTTTGAAAAACACTGAAAGACCCCCCCATCGGACCCCGTGAGCAACGTGTTGTTGTGACAGTAGCTAACGTTTTCTGCTTTTCAATCAATGACCTGCAGCTCTTGCCTTTGCTGGGCAATGATTTGCAACTGTAAACAAACATAGCCATCTGCCCATCGGCCTGCATATCTCTCCTCTCTCATACACAGGATTCCCACACCCTCCCTTCAGGTCAGAGCCCCACTTTAATCACACACGCAGACACACACTGCATTCACTTCCCTGTAATTAAACGAGAGCTGTTTGTGTGTACTTGTGTGTCCTATACTTTGGGGACAAATGTGCGTTACTGTTCTTGTTTGCTTGAGTTGGGAAAACACACAAAACCTCTCTCAGCACTTTCTGTTCAAACAGAAGAAACTAAAGAAACTACAGTGGTTGAAACATAACGTTTGTGTCCTAACAAATAAAGAAAGAATAAAGAAGCTTCAAGGTCTGAGATGGGACATTGTTATCAATTAAACAAACCCTCAACTGTGAATTATATATTTTGCAACGCAAACTACCAAATAAGACTAAAATAGTCTTGAACAGTTAATTGTTATCACACGTACAAAAGAACCATCACAAATGAGATCTCTTTAATGTCTCGATCATTTCTCCTTAACATCGCTGACATTAAATGGAGAGCAAATGGAAACCCTTTCTTATGTCTTCTGCATCTCAGATATTTCTCTGAAGAAAAACAGTCATAAATCTCACAAAATGTGTCTTTCATTAGAGTTTCAGAAGAGATCTCAAATGTGTTACACTGAGCTCAGATCTCTCAAGTCTGCAACCAAAAGTCAATATTATTAAAGATCTCGATATGATCTCAGACATTTCTCATCACATTTGCTCAAATCCAGATTATGGACCTCTACAATCTACATTCATTTTATATCTCCATACTCTTCATAGATTTGAACAATTGCCTCATTTGTTTAATTTCCTCTAAGCTATTAAAGGTAATTGGAAAGTCTTGGTGCAGATCCAGAATCACGTGCAGCTGTCTCACACCACATTATTCGTCACTAGTTCTACACTCCATGTGGAAAGAGGTCCATCAATCCATTGCTAACACTTCTGTTGTCAGTGTTACAGTTACACTTTGATCTTTTGAAGTCACGTCAGATGTCATTAGTGTTAGAAAAGTGTCTTCCCAAGCTGCTTTGATCTCTAGTCCTGTAGTTACATGTTTCTTGCTGCCACATTTTTTCTGCTTCACTGGCATGACAAAACCTTCAATGCATTACTAAAGTGTCTGCATAGCAGCTATAAACAATGAGAAACAACGTTTCATATCTCTTTATATTTCAATTATTTCTCATAGACATCAATGAGAAAAAATGGAGAGCAAATGGAAACTTTTCTGAAAAAGATCAGAAATGACTCTTGAGAATATAGCCAGAAATGTCACAATTGTCTCTATTTAGTTTCTGAAGAGATCTCAACAGTATCACAACCTGAGCTGAGATTTGTCAAGTCTGCGATCAAAAGTCAATATTTTGAAGGTATTTATATAAACTTAGGTTCTGATTTTAAAGTAAAGCTGAGAACTCCATGAAATAATCAAATTTTATTAAAGCTATAACATTTAAATCCGATTTATATATGCCTCCTTTCTGTGAGCAGTGTTGGTCTTTAAAAATCATAACATGTAACTTGAAAAGGTGCAATTAAAGAACATTGACATTAATGGTCCTTATCTATGTTTCTATCAATCATGCTCTCTCTGTCTCTCTGATTCTTCCGCTCGCCCTCATTACAGACACAATCAGAGCAACACGCTTACACACCGGTGCTGGCGAGTCTTTGACACATCAGATGCTTTTCCCCACATGTCTGAGAGGCCACAGAATAAACACACTGCTGTAGGTCTTCGATGAGAGGGGCTCAGAGAAAGGGCAGAGCTGAGAGCCCGGCCGCTGAGAGTCTCAAGGGAGGGGAGACGTAATGAGGAATCTTGTTCTGGAATGCAGAGAGACTACACAAAGGTCTCATTTCAAAGAGCCACAGCAAGAGCCGACAGAAAGACAACGAAATGTTAGGACTTTATCGCCAGGAAGATTTTAAGTACAGTTTTATTCATATTATTATTGAACTCATCGGTAAACTCATAATGTTAGTAAAGTTCTTTTTTACTCCAAAAGCGCTCTTAATTTAGTTTTTCCATGACCATTTTCCATCTCTTTTTAGAAGTAAACAAGCTATTTTTTGCCGCTGTGCCTTTAAGGCTTCTATGTAAACAATCTGTTTGAGTGAAATGAAATACAGAGTTCTGCTGCACTTACTCACAAGCTGTGAGTGTGACACTAAAAACACTCAGAACACCTTAGCAACCGCATACCAATGCCCTGGCAATCACCCACAACATCTTGGCATATTAGCGTTGAGTTGTGCATGCTCAAAATTTCTTCAGAAAATAGAAAAATCTAGTTTTACAAGAGATTTAAAAGAAATCTCCTAAACGACACTGACACAAAGTGGATTCTATTCTGTTATTTTAAAATAGATGTAACTGACATCATTAGATCTCAAAAGTTCCTCCTCTTTGTGGAATAATATTTATTTCGGTGCGCCAACCCTAACCCTAAAGCAACAGATTAAAAGAAAGGCTACCAAAAAATTATAAACAACCAATATTCCTAATATTCCTTTTCATTAACTTCCAAGTCCTATCTTGGTTTGAAACTATTTTTAAATGCTTTTATATTTCTAAGTCAATACTTCATAAATATATATAGCATATAATCTTTACCTATGGTGGTTAGTGCATGGTTCTAGCAACTCAAAGGTCATGGGTTCAATCCCAGGAGATTACACATAGTCAGAAATAAATGTATAGTACAATGCAATGTAAGTCGCTTTGGATAAAAGCATCTGCCAAATGCATAAATGAAATTTAATGTAATGTACTGTAATCGTCATAAAACGATCATGTTAGTAAGCAAACATTATGTCCTTCCTTCGGGGCATTTTCTTCATTATTATCAACATTTCAAGTCCCTTAAATCTAACTGTGCTCACGGCCATGTCACTGACATTGTTCTATTGTTTAAAATTCTGCTGCTGTTTTCTAAACTTCCTGGGGGTATGGTCTACGGACCAGACTGCCCAATAGCCTTGCGTATAACAAAGGTCACAGAGTTGATGGACAAGAGAGAAAAACAGGCCAAATAATGAGAGCTGTGTAGAATGGAAACACAACACACAGCTCAGCAAAATAAAAAGTCCTCAAAAAGACACATGTCCACTGATGCGCTACTTCATATGAACCTTGAAACTTACTAAGTTCCTGCATTTACTTTTTTAAATCATGGGATGAAATCAGGTATTACTGTATATCTATTTCATATCTCCACTTTTTCTCTTCCACAGGAGTGAGATTACATAAAGTGAAAATCAAGATGGCGTGTCCTGGGAAAAATCATCTCACATCCATCCCCCTCAAGAGTTTTAAAACAGAGCTCAACATGTCTCGAATGGTTTCCGGAGATTTTACAAGATCTTAGATTTACTGAGATACTAAATCCTATAATCCAATGTCAACATTTTTGTATAAATATAAACTCAATCATTTATTATTAGATTCGTCTACCAAGTTCATACTGCATTCATACTGTATTATAGCTCTGTACTGTATCTATTACAATCCATGTTTCTTTTGTGTTTTATTTTTATTTCAGGAGAGACATCTGTGACTAAATGTTTAGATCATTAACATAAAAGAGACGAAAATCACAAACGGTTTGCCTGGTTTTATCATGCATAATGCAAATAATTCCAGTTGTCTTTACAATCCTTTATAATAAGGCCATAATGCTCTGGGAATTTTCATCTCATGGCATCACCAGTCATTCTTCTACCACCTGCCTCTAGTCTGCTATGCCCTCTTTGATAGTGTGTGTTATAACTTTATTTCAGAAAAGAGTGTTTCTGATGATAAACGACAGTGTCATAGAGCTCCATCTGGAAGTGACTATCAGAGCAGAAGACCAGCGGCTAATGAATTGGGCGACACAGGCATAGAGAGACGAGAGGTGACCTGTAGAGGTCCTTCCCACGCCTCATACAGGGCGTCTCATTCTGTCTTTACTGCTGATTAAAAACACACACACACGCACTCAGGTCCTGCAAGACAATGGCCACATTTAAACTTGGAAAAGGCCAGCTATTGAACTAAAAGTTCATTTGCAAGAATATAATGTCCATGCATAGCACGCGATTCTAGCTTTAGCAGTCATCTTTTGCTCCGTCTCTCTATTCTAGATTAAGTGGATTAAGATCTTCAATGGGTGCTGCACTGCTTGGACCAACTCACTTGTTCATGATTTTCACAGCAGGCTTTGGTCCAGACTTTCTTCGCAGGGCGCTTAGACATGCATGATGCTTCCTGTCTCCTGATGCTAAACAGGAAAGCGGCTCACAAGAGCAACTGGCTGGACTCCAAAATACAGGCTTTAAGAAGTCACGATATGAGTGTGTTTAACCCTTTTGTGGAATAGATTAGTTCACACATAAATCTAAATCATAAATAATGTGTGCAGCCTGTAGATTTATACACGTATATGTGTATACACATTCCAACACTAAAAATACCGTATTTACAAAAGCATCTTAATCAGAACACATTACCAAAAAAGCTTAGCGTATGTAGGCTATATTATAGTATTATGTAGCCTAAAGTGAATTGGTAAACTGTAGTAGCCTAAACATTATAGTAAGGGAAAAAAAATAATAGGACTAGGAAGGAATTTTACGACATTATAGCCAAAAGAAAAAAATAGCCTAACTAATCTAATCGAAGTAGTAAATCAATATTTAGTGTTCAATCATAAACAAGCATCACATGATTTATATTCCCAATAACTGTACAGGCTTTGAACATTAAGAAAACACTATTATGCATCTGTTGTTTCAGGAGAAATGCTTTTTTCATAGTATAGGAGGAAGACTCAAGGCAACTCACTCAGAACGCCAGAGCGCCGCCATCAATCCCACAAACCACCGCGAGAAGATCTTGACGCGCTGGTCGCGGACCGACCAGACGGCCGCCGTAGATATAAAAACGCTTATTCGCGTTGGTTCGCATGAGTGGAGTTTTCTACTTGAAATCTTGCAAACTACTATGTGCTGAATTAAGTATAGAAGACATTATCGTTCAGACTTTGTGAATGTGAGTTTTTAAAACTAGCATGAAGAATAAATGCAGACAGAGAGAAAGAAACATTTGTTCCGGAACAAGCAAACATGGCAACAGTTAACTTCGTCAAATTGAAGCAAAAAGTTGTGTTACCGCAGGGCTGGGAAATTTTGTCATAAATGGTGGCTGTTTTATTTGTTGTAATACAATGTTTTGTTGTCCCTCATTTTGTGTCAAGTTTGCATACTGTACAGTGGTTGAGTTAAATAAATGTGTAACTTACTTTTAATAATAAACTAGCCTTTCCTGTTTGAATCATAAATAACGCGGTCAAAAAACAAGTATTTTATCTAAATATATAACTTGTATGGTAATTTGATTTTTAAAACAAAATCTAATAGATTTGACTTGTTGTGTCAAGTGTCATTTAACAACTATACTTTCTAATAATACATCGCTTTATACGACCACGAAATGTGTTGTTTATTTAATAAAATAGGTACGTGAAACTTGACTGTTTATCACAGACTTGAACTGTTAATATTCGCGTGCTTTACGATTACAGTTTACGACGATTTGCTTGGGATTTATGATATATGAGTTCAGTCTTCTGATCTAATGCATCGGACGGTGTCTGATCTGCTCCATTGCAGATCCACCGCCCAGCGTCAGTCCAGCGTCGACAGCAGTGCTTTGCTGCGTATGTCTTTTCCTCCGCGCGCAGGGCGCAGGTCCCAGAGTCGTCTAGGAAGTGAAGTATCGCATAGGAGTGATTTCCACGACTGAATTTACCGCTAATCTTCATGGGCAAGGTGTGGAGACAGATGTACCCCCAATATACCTATTACTACCCCCATTACCTGCATGCCAAGGTACGAGAAATTAGTTTTTTATCGCTTTACATGTCGACATTTTTAACAGTCTGTTTACGTTATTATTGTGAGGTGATGCTGCAGTCTGCGCGTCTGTAAGTTTGTTTTTGAGGTACATTTTCAATCCCTGTGTTATATACAGTATTTACTTGTTTGCTGCTTTTAACACACGGTTTGTCGGTTTTATGTTTTTCTCTCGACTAAAGCTGCGAATTCTTGTGTCATGACATCGTGCATGTTCTGGTTGATGCGCGTATGAACTTCAGCACTAATCTCATCGATTTTTTTAACTTCATTTTTGATCCCAATTTTCCCATAGAGAGCCAATAACAGTCATTTTGTTGTAAAGTACAAAACGATTATAGTGTAATTGTTGAACGACTGAATCTGTTGACAGCTTCTTTAGAAATAAAACCTGGATTTTAATGTGTTAAATAAGCCTTATAAAAGCAATATATAATAAACGCAATATATATATATAATGCTAATATATAAGCAACACTTGATTTCACCAGTTGTTTTAAGTAGTTCACCCAAAAATCATAAAGACAAAGGCGTAAGAGTATACAGTCTGTACCCCACATATAGATTCATACTGTATATGTAGACTACTGTTTTCTTTGTAAAAAAAAAAAGGAGAAACATTAGAAAATGTGTATGCCGTTTGTAATATAATAGTTCATGACCATAAATCAAAGTGTTAAAAGGACAACAAAATGGCTTGAAAATGTGGCTGTAATACAAGTCATTCAATAGCTTTGTTTCGGGAACTGTAAAAACACTGTAAAATGACCATTAGCTGTACCTCCACCAATGTTTTCTTCTTTGGTTCTGGACACTTTTTTATTTTGTGGCTGTTTGTTGTTTTTGGCGGGATGCCCTTGTGCGAGTACGGAACAAGTTGAGATGCTTTTGCAAGATAAGCTCTGACAGGGACAAAAGGCCATTTATTATTACATCACCTTGAGTCCTTTAAGGTATGCAACCAACATTTTGTCTTTGTATTGATCAAGTGAATACGATCTTTCCGCACTGCCGTCTGTCTTTTCTCTTGTACAACAAAATTGTATGCCTTTAGGTGTGTTTGGTACCTGATAAACTGTGTAATTGCGACTGCAAAAAGTGGGCTTTTGTGGGCTTTGTTTTCTTTCGGCAAGATAAAATAAAATGTTTACCTTTTTATTTTGAAGGTGAAATGTGACCTTGACACGTTTTAATAAAATTCACTTATAAATATAAAATACTGTATGTGGTTCAAGTGAACTGTAGTTTTACATTATGAGTCTAGATACATTTTTCAGAAATGATCTTTTAAAGCTAAATAAATCAAAACCCACCAGTTTTTCATAGGCCGAGAAGAATTTCCTAGATAAACATTAGCTTGTAGGTGGGCTGGCCATGTCAACATGGGCCTTTGATCAAGGGGTGGGTTCTAGCGCATTAACTGCCATTGGACATTACACGCAGAGCCTGCAAACAAAGCCATTGTGAAGGGCCTGAAAAAGCCCTATACAATGTTTACAATAACGTCAGAGGAGTTGCCTGGCAGTGGAATGTTCACAATTAACCAGCACCGCGGCACGCTCATTATGTGCGAGCCGAGCTGAAAGAATTCCAATTGTTCCCCTACGATAGTCATTCTGGGAACTTTTCTGACTCGGGGAAAATGAGGGACTCGTTCACAATAATACCCACCGCGCTGGTGAAGGGATCTGCCAAGAGCCTGTCTCGCAAACACAGCCGGAGAGCCCGAAATGGCCCTTCAGTTTAAATGACAAGGTCAATGAGACCGCTCTGGTATTAATAGACCGGCTTTGTTCGTTTGTGTAAACAAGACGATTCAGTAAATGTGGAGGTAAATATGTGAAGAGCAAATGGGGGGAATAGATTTGCTGAAACGGGCTATTTGAAGAGCGTCAGAAAGAGCTGGGTGGTATATACAGTGTGATGGTAGAAATGTGTGAACCGAGATTTTAAAATGTGGTTTATTCTGCGGTAGATGTATATTTGCTCGGGTATCAGTCGACAGGAACTATTCAAAGTCCCAGTGAAATAAATAATTATAATGCCTATTTTTTCATGAAATATTGCAGTGTTCATTGTAAATAGTTATCAATGTGGGTCATTTTCTTTTTAAAAGTTGTGTGCCCTCATAATCTTTAGTTAAAATCTTCCTGTAATGACTATCAATTTTAAATGACATATGTCAGATGGCTTGGGCGGAGCATCCGTTAACTCCTCCCCTTCCACTGTCAGTCTCTCTATAACGTCATCGTGTTATATAACGTTTCCCTTAAGATTTATTCTGCTACTCATCTCATTACGCACAAGATTCACACAGCCGTCGCTACTGCAGGACTGATGGAATGGAAAGGAGGACATTACTGACATACAAAGCAAACTCTCAAGTAATTTGATCATTTATTTGTCTGTGAAATGAATACTGAGACATTTGTTTATCACAGTTTATGTTAGATGTTAGAACTCGTGTCACTTTCTTTCCAAAAAGATTTAACAGATAAACAGAAAATTTTAAAACAAAGTAGCATTTTACTGATTGTCAGGTTCAGATGCTTAAATCATTTGAGATTGTTCTTCCTCCAGATAAACTCTAGAGAAGTTTAATGTATTTAAGTGACAGGCGTGGGATGCATAAGAGAAATGTTGCCGTGTGTCACGCAAATGCACAAATCATATTATTGTCATGAATTTTATTTTTTTATTGGATCTCTCCCAGATGCACATATTTTCTTTCTTTGTGTGCAAAAAACAAGCACGCATTCTATTATTTTAAAATTAAACATTCTCAAGGTTGCATTTAATACTCTTTAATTACCAGATATACGGTTTTATTTCAGAATACCGAAATTTGATACTTCACTCATTTGTTCTTTTGTGAAGGTTTGGCTCAAATTTGGAAGATATTTTGTTGCTGAACATTTACATGAAATTATACAAAATAAAAAACTGAAGGCTTTTTTGCCATCTTTTCTTTGTAGAGCCTTCCTGCTTTATTAATTGTGAAACAATGTGTTTAATTTGATATTCACGAGGTACTGGGCTGTAATTAGTAGGATGTAAGCAAGAGTTTCATTCTTTTCACATCAACACAAACAGCTTTACTCTCCTTCGCTCTCTCTCTGTCTTTCTATCTCTCTCTATCTCTCTCTCTCTGATTAGCCGTGAAGGAGAGAGAGAGCGAGAGAGAGGCGTCTTCCTGTGCGACAGACACACACATGCAAGTAAACACATGCTGCTTTGTACCGCGTGATAAATTTAAAGCTGTCACTGTTGAAGACTGCGATGTGGCCTCCACCGAGAAGATGGGGCCTTCATTTAGAGCGAGACAGCAGATTCAGAAAGGTAAGTTGTGTAGCACTGTTTCAACAGAGCAGTTAGCAACATTTTCTTTACACGTCGCAAATGGGCCGAGACGGAACTGTGTGAGAAAGTCACAGGCTGAAACGTTCTCCATTACAGTCGAGGGCAAAGAGAATGTGGAGAATGCGGTCTGGGCCAGTTGCGTGCTGACTTTAAACGTGCTTTAGACGCAGCAGAGTTCTCCTGTTTCCTGCGCCCTCCTGCCTGGCTGTAGAGCAAAAGCTCTGTGAAAACATGAGAGAAGGAAGGATGTAGCAAAGCACGCATGTGCAAGTGAATCTACATGCGTGTATGGATTTATGCACAAGCTTGTATGTGTTCGCATGTTGGCAGGGTAGAGTGTGATATATGGCGACTCTGATAGCCTGTGGGGGAGGCTACTGCTTCGGTCTACATTTGTTTTCCCTGCGCATTCAGCACGGACAGCTGTAACATGTCTAGCAGATCTGCTTTACGACTGATTTGTGGTCTGCTTTCCTCCTGAGCTGCAATGTAGGTTTAAAGCTGTCTAGGTTTTGTTAAACATCTCTGATTTTACAAACAAGCATTCACAACTGGCTTTCCTGCACGACCCACATTTTACAGTAGATATCAGCTACAGCAAATAAAGAATGAATTTATATTCAACAATTTGAATTGAATTGACATTGATACAACAATTTACCAAATGAGTCACATGCTCCACAGCCAACTTGACTGAGGTTATTGAACGTCTTCTAAATCTCAATTCACCCACAGAAAAAGCTCTTCGCCAACAAACAAATTGTGGTTGATGGAAAAAGTCAAGGCATATTTGATATACAGTAGCTGGAGTCATATTTTTATACCTTGAGTAGTTTCAGAATGAGAGCATGACACACCTGTCAATAGTGGCAGCTTTTTCCAAACAAAACATGAATTTGCACCAAGCCAATGAGCAACGTGAAGCTCTTTTTTTTACTATGCACGGCAAATATTCCCAGAATGGATGCAGCCCATTTTTAAGGCAACAACCCACAAGAAAAATAATTTATGTTTCTACCCACTCCTATTAAACCTGTTGCTTGATTTTGCACTCCGACCTTGCGATTTTGCTGATTCAGCCCATTTTATTCCTTTAGTTGCCTGTAACACGCTGTCGGCGGCCACACTCACACATTGCAACAGTTCACCGTCACAACCCAAACGTCCTTTTTGTGTAAACGCCGCATTAAGACACACTCCACACACCCAAATGATTGAAAACATATCTAAATCAATTATGCCATTTTAAAAGGTCCAAGTGTGTGACCGAGAAGGCAAAGTGGCAAAGGAAGGCAGATCATAACCAGAGGCAAAACACTTTCAATGAAGTGTTAAAACGGCCTTTTTTAAGTGGCAATATTTTTCTTGCGGAATTGATTGTCAGAGGCATTTGCTAACTTTACGAGTGCCTTTTTCAATCCATATAAAATACAGTCCAAGACCAAAACTTAAATTGAGTCGTTTCATTTAAATGCATTCTCAATCTATGCAATGATGGCTATTGCTTTGTATTATGCAAAAAAATTGTAACACCAAAGAACATCCTTTCAATTGGCAGCTGCTTGTGAATGCAGATCCTCACCATTTACCATCTTGTTCATTCCAATGATACTTTTGTTTTTCCTGGATATTTTTATAACTTTATCTAGTTTTTAATGTCAAGCATCACTTCAAATTATCTCCATGTTCTTGAACACTCTTACATTTATATTTGTGTAAATTTATCCGAAATCAACTTTTCTTCAAAAAGCCAGAACTCAGGCACAGCCAATGCAGATGTGCAGGTCTGCACAAACATTAAATCTGTAACTTAAATAGAATATTACAAAATATGTCAAGGGTGTAATAACAGATTAAAGACACTACAGGAGGCCTTTACACCCTGCATTTGAATAATAAGGGCATTTTATTACCCGGAATCCTGAATAATATCTTACCTTGCTTTGATGTTAATGATAAATATTCTGAGTGTAATTCAACAAAGCATGTATTCATGTATTTGAATTAATGAGTGAAGCATTTATATAGAGCTTTAATGTGTATTGCTGTACACCCAAAGCGCTTTACAATCACATGAGGGGGTCTCTCCTCAACCACCACCACCAGTATTTGATTATTTCTTCAGTGATATGATGTTTGGCTGCATGTTGTTGGTATTACCCATGTTTGATGTGTTTTAAAGAGCAGGTGTTTTCCAGTCTGATTTTTTTGAGGAAACAGGGGATGTTTCCAAGGGCAAAGATCTGATTCCATGCTCTCTGCGGGATTATAAATGACCTATTTACATTTTAACCATCCCACATAAAGTGCTGTCTCAGCACGCTCGTGCATAGCTGGGGATTATTGATACCACAATGTGTTTTCTGTGGTGCCAAGATCAAATTCATACTCAAAACGGCAAACTGAAATCGAAAACTGATGAGCTCAGGGGAAGTTATTTTAGAAGACAACAGGAAGTGCAGTGTTTAGATTTGAGGATCCTCTTTAAGTTCATCATAGCCCGAGAGACAGAGCGAGGGAGGAAATTAGTATAGACTGCCGGTCTAAATCACACCTGACTAAACTGATGATTTTTATTTATCGGTACTAATATATATTTTGCTTATTAGTAATTTGTTCTTCAAACATAAAAAGATGGATTTGGATGAGTTGGATTGGATAGCGAAGGGAAAGCAAACATCAGGTGTCCAGAGAGCTCCTTCCAAGCTGTTTAAAATGCATCCCAGCATGCACTTCATGTAGGCTGAGAAAATGATCTGAATGTGCAGAGCTGTAATCTATCACATCTTTTTTCTTCGTTTTCTTTGTTTTGATGTTTATAACATAATTTGAACATTTTCATTTGGGTTATTTATGAGTTTTGATGACCTCACTAATATTCTATTCTTCCGTATATATATTAAAATAGATTTGCACACAAACACAAATGCTGTAAACAAGTATGAAAAAGGCATTCATATTTAATGCCACTTCCAAAATGGTCCATCTGGATATATTGGTAGACTTTCATCTCAGTTACCCTTTCTTAAAGACAGTGTAAAATCAGTCCCTACTCCTGCAGCTCATATCAATTTGTAAAACCACAGTGCCTGATGGCCTCACTCAGGAATGTGAAGCATTCAAGTCAAAGGAAACCAAACCCAACCGAGGGGGAGGCGATGCGATGTCTTCTCCACTCATTCAAAATCTATACTGTTGTACCAACGACATAGTGCACAAACATAAACTTAACAGAATTCCCCCTAATGTTTATAGCACGAGGCTGTCTGGGTGTAAATCTACACCGCGGATCACAATGATCCCCCCATGTAAAGTGCGCAATGGTTGCGCCCATAGTGGGAGGTGTAGTTCTCTGGAGAAGTCACCACAGATCAATGAACTGAGCGGAACAGACGGGCTTGGGCGAGCCGAAAGCATCGAGAGTCACTGGGATACTAGCTGCGCACCCTTCCGCTACGCAAATTTCCCCTTAGGTCTTAAAGAAACGTCAAAGTGCGACTGTAATTTTTTCGCCGTTCGGTCTCTTGCGTTTTTTAGAGCCAGATATACAACTTTACCCTCTGATCTGTGATTTTCTGATCACAGAAGCATTTGTTATACATTTACTCATCCGTCGGCGGAGACCCGCGGGCTGACGATGATTTTTGCCCATTCCGGCCACACAGTGAGGACGTCGTATAACCGTAAACAGGTAAAATCTTATATTTTTTACCTGTGAAAGTGTTGGTTTGAGGTGACAGTCGAATATCGTAGTATGTGGGAACTATGTCGGTGTCAGTAATGCACTTTTGGTGTAAAACAACGACGTAGGAGATCGCGCAACGTCTGAGGCGAGACTTGCGTTTGATTGACAGCTGAAGGGCTACTTGTGTCCAAAGCCTCGCGCCGTGAAACTAATCCGCGAAGAAAAGCTGTCATTTCCCCTCTCGGATGGGTGTGTTTTGTTATGTTAGCGTTTAATTTTATTGTGTGTGCAGCGCTGGCTCTCATTCGCAGTTTTAGCACACCCCTTTCACCCTCCCCATCAAACCCGTCCCACGAGTTTAAAAATAGGCCTGTATTTAATCAAGTTTTTACGTGCCTAGTGCACGTCACAACATTTGGGATGGGAATATAAATTCACAGCCCTGCCCATCTCTTCAGATGTTAATCTGCTTTACAGTAATGGTCAGAAGTCACAGTGAATTAATGGTGTCTGTGTGTTCTTTTGTGTGTGTGTGTGTGTGGTCTCGTATGATGTATTTCATCATGCATGCATTTGACATGTACCATTTCCCTTTGGGTGAATTTTTTTCCCTCTCAGAATAAAGAAATAATACATTATATTTAGCATTTCATCATAATTAGGCACAGGATCCCATCAGAAATCTGGTTATGAACTTGTAATGCGAAAAATAATGTTATTCTTCATAATGATACTTGTTTTACATTTAATGTAGACTTTTATAAATTCAACTTTTTTTTGATGAAGTAAATAAAGTACTGTGTTAATAAGTAACACTGGAGATAATAAACTGGAAAGAGAAATGTCCAGATGTACTACTGTAATACGATTTTTTGGGAGGGGGAATGTTCTTAAAAATATTACTTAAATTGCAAACATGGAAATGAGTCTAAAACAAATACGCATGGTGTGTGCATCTTGTTCAAATATATCGTTTTTTATTTGGGGTTGAAATGTGAGCGTGGCGTGTTTTTTGTGCGATCCCTATTACAGGTAATGCTGAGGTCAGTGTGGATGGGAATCGGTGACCTTGTGACCCCAGTGAGTCACAATGAAATTAGATAGTGTCGCTGTAGCAGCTGCGGAAGCCTTTGTAATTTGTGTGTTGCCAGTCGTGTACATTTAGTGCATTTCCTAATGATGAAATATCATCAACGCGAGATTGACGTTTTTTAATAGAAGAGGGGGTTGGGCGAGCAAAAAGATGTGGAGCCACTCAAGAGGATTATACAGATATTCGTAGCCCTGTTTAGCAGCCGAGCAGGATCTCTTGCTGGGCGAGGGCGGTTACTGGAAGTTCAGTCTGTTTCCAGCACGGATATGATGGGCTGAGTAGGTCTGGGGTGCTCTGATAAGAAGCCAGTCTCTCCCCGCAGAGCGGAATAGTCGACCAGATGTGAGACACAAACCGGCTTTGAGTTCCTAAGAAAAGCCAGTTCCACTCTGGGAATGTGTGGGTTTTGTCAGGGCAGAGGACCTTACAGGGGAAACACTGGTTTCTCGTCCTCAAAGATGTTCTTTGTCCGCATGTAAGCCCAGTTGGTGCCTCATTTCCTGTTTGGAATGGCTGTTCAGCAGCGCAGTGATCAGATGAGCTGTTTTGTCTTGTTTTTTGAGAGGTCTGTCTGTAAACAGTCCTTCCACATGATAAACAGATGTTTGTTTTCTCCGACTTGCATGTTATGATGTATTTAAAAAAAATACTAATTTGTTTTGTGTGCGAAATGTAAATGCGTCACGGTGTCCTGGCCGAAAGAAGAAAAGTTGACAAATATCCCACAGTATCCTACAAGAGATTTGTGGAAGCTTAATTTTGGCCGAAAATCTTTATGAAGAGCAGTTTGGCAGGTCAAAACGTGATGCTTTTAAACGCTTCATTCTGTGAGTATTTAAAGAGATTAGCACGCTTCAAGGACTTCCTGTTTGACCGACAACGTGACTCACTGTGCTTTTTCCACCGTGTCCTCTTGGAACGCCTGAATTGACAGGATAATAGCTTTATTTTACTCCATAGTAAAAACAGACACATTTTTAGTAGGGCCAATAATTCCTTGTGGGGAAACCTGTACAAAATTATGTTTCAGTAATATATTTTCCATAACGTCACATACTTTTTTGAACAGTAAAAAACATTTACTTTCAAAACAGAAATCTTTCGAATGTGAAATTTGCACTTAAGGAAAATGTTTTGCATTGAAGTTACAACTTTAAAATAAAAAAACGAATTAAAATTAATAACTAGTGAGTTTGAGAATTGGCCTTTGGGTTCGGCAGACCTATAGTGCATGACTGATGGAGTCTTATGGTGTTTTTTCTGTTTTTAAAAGTTTACATTTTGTTTTCCTTTCCATAAAGCATCAAATTAAGTTGATGTCTAAAGATTAAAAATTGCCATAGTTTCCCATGGGAAAAAGACAAGAGAAATGGGCAAATAACGTTTTTTGGAAAAACTATTCCTTCGATAACTCGCACGTTTATTGAGCTCAGGTCTCATTTATCATGCCATGTGTTTAGACAAAGGCAGAAGGAGTAGCCACAGGGTTGTCAGGTCATTTCAATTAGACACCGGCCCTGCCCTGAGCTGTAAATGCTCCCTTTGTGTGTAGCCTTTAATAAAATGATATTCTGTTCAGCACTGAGCTCAGATCTGTACTTTTCAGCACCTGCCAATCATGAGTGGTTTCAGTGCTGTATCTGCTCTGTGTGGGAATTAAAGACAGAGTTCAGCCTAAATGAATGTTATGTGATCCTTTACTCAACCTGGTGTCATTCAGATCCTAGTTGTTTTAGTTTATGTATGTCACACAAAATACGTTTTTTCTTTAGGCAAATATTAGAGCTTTGAACTGAGCCACGGGCAGCAATTTAGACTATCAACCAATAAAAAAGAAGTAAAAAAACATAATGTTTTGTGTGCTGTAGATATTCAAGTCTTCTTTTGAGGAGGATTTGTGCATCATTTCTGATGCTAATGTAGCCAAAATTACACACTTTAGCTCAGCTTCTTCCTTGTTTCTGTAAAGGTGACGAGTTTCTGTATATCGTGCACACCTATGAAACAATGAGACTATGTGAACTATTCATTGATTGGAAACTCGAAACAAATTATAATTAAACAAAGGAATGTATGCGAACAATGAACTTTCTGTTCATTTTATGGTGAAGATGTTGAGTAAATGAGGAGACGGTGAAATGCACTTTTCCATTCTTTGGAGTTCGTCCAGCGGACTGCAACTGCAGCATTCCACAGATTCCGAACGTTTCCTCCTCCTTGTTGCTTCCACAAAAGAGTGCGACTGATGATCACAGTTAAACACCGAGGGCACTTGAGCAGGAAGACCTCCACAGCTCCAAACATCTGTGTCCATACAAGCAGAACGGAAGTGAGATGTCTTTGCCACACAAGAGTTCTTTTATGGTAGGAAGAATCAAGCCAGCGAATCATTGACCTCAACAGATACGCTGCCTGTTCGGAAATTCCCCAAAGACTTTAAATGGTGTTGGGCTTGTGGTCCGCTGAAGTGCTTCTGATAAAATAAGAGTTTTTATATTTGTAGCATTCAGGCACAGAAGACATTTTGTGTTAGAAATAAACAAAAACGCTGTAACTCGTATATGTTTTTGATGTTCTGTTTATCCATTGGTTAAAATAAGCATATAAAAGCCATGTTTAAGATCATATGTAAAAATATGCCTAGTTCATGGCACAGAAAGAGATTACGTTCTTGTCCAAGTCCATTTCAACGAAAATTAATGGATGTATCAATCATTTGCATCGAAATCCATTGGCCCGTTTTTATCCTGCATTAGGCCTGTTTTATGAGCAGTTCATGAGAATGTGTTATTTAAAGTAATAAAGCTTTACCCAAACTGTCATATACTGAAATATTCCATGTCTGAGCTTATTGGTCCTTGAGGCCAATTTCCCATGAGGAGAGAGACTCGCATGTGAAATTTTAAGGCTCCAAGTCAAATGAGCAGTGCTTGCATAATGGATGTTGCAAATTGAACCGCTTGCTGCTAGGCAACCATACATCCCATCCATCCCATAATTACACAAAATGCAATTAGCCCTCATGCATGCAAAGTTCACCACTGGAATAAAAAGTTCCACTAATCCTTTAGTTGCAGTGGATTCCTAATGATGCTTTTGAAAGGGTTGTAGAGTAAATGTTCAAGAGAGCTCCGTTATTCTACAGAATTATAGATTCAGCATTTAGGTTTCACCTGCATTAAATATCGAGATTCAATGAGGGGTCGGACATATCCAGCCTGTCTTACAGCGAAGGTGACATGTCCAAAATGAAACTCTTACAAAAAAGTGTTCAGAAATAGCTCACTCCTCGGCTTTATGCGCCATATACACTTCCTTACAATTCTCGAAGCGTCCTCTCCGTCAGCTGTGCTCCTGGGTTAGAGACTCTAGGCCCCTGTGGACCCACTTTATGCTGACAGCTGCTTTCTGTAGGAGCTGTGGCTGCACTGCAGATATGGATCAAAGCGCTGCCAGATATTCATCCTTACAGTGGACAGATACCTACCTCTGACAAATATGGCGGAACGTAGAAGATCCTCTGTACGCACCATGCTTCTGGGCCAGATTAACGAGAGCTACATCATTCTTTGCTTGTTTTGTTTGTGCTATTTTGAAGCATTGTGTGGAAGCAAGGCTCTTGGTGTTTGTTCATTTAGATAATAATAGATGTTTAATATCAAGAGGTACTAAGAACTTGCGTTAGGTGTATGATGTGCCGTATCGGTACGCTGTTGTTCGATTCATTCTTTGCTGTCAATGTTAAATGCGAGGCATAAATAAAGCTAAATTACCGGTTCCAGAACTCTACTTCTTAATCCTTATGATAAATGCTGCAGTGTAAAGGGGATTAACTGTCTCTGTGACACTCCTCATTCAGATCCTGTAATCTCTCGACTGTAAATAGTTGGGTAACTCATCGTCCCTGTTTACCCAGGACAATCCCAGTTTCACACGGCGTGTCCTAATGCCATAACATCTCACCTGGTTTTAGCTATTAGCTTTAATCACTTAAAGAAGGACGTAATCAAGTCCATTACCTTATATTTTTGAATATTTCAAATGTATAGTCATTGTTTAAGAATTAGATTAATAATCATAGGTTGATATTGCACTGTCACTTTAAATTAACATTTACAGTACTTTATGGTTTTAGTCACGAAGTTAAGTCGAAATGTTTACATGTAGAAAGGTCAAATGTAAACGTATTTTGCAACGCAATGTCCCTGACTTATTTACACTTTCTTTTGTAGAATAAATTCGATTTTTGAAAATGCTTACTTTTTTTTGTATTCATTTCCTCTCAACCATAGAGCGTATCACTGTTTACTTTTTATTTGATTGTTTTTTTTGACATTGTCCGACTGACCTTATCTTGTGTCTTCCTGTAGCCCCCTGTTGGCCCTACTTCCTACCCAATGGCTCCGCCCAGTCCTGGAACCAACAGCACCAATCACAGCAGCAGTAGCAGCAGCACAGCCGGATGGGAACAGCTCAGCAAAACGAACCTTTACATTCGAGGCTTGCCACCGTCAACCACCGACCATGACCTGGTCAAGCTCTGCCAACCGTGAGTACCATTCATTACCAGATATTGATTTATCCCCTTTACCTTCAGATTGCTAAAGGATGTGTGTGTGTGCACACATGGCTGCGTGCGCTTACCGAATTAAAGGATTAGTTCACCCAAAAATGAAAATTCTCTCATCATTGATTCACACCCAAAATCTGAGCTGATATCTATTTTGTAATGACTTATCTGAAACTCCAAAACAAAATAATCTTAAACTCCTCCCATTTTTATGCTTCTCTGCAATTGCTGGTACTGTTCATTTTTATACTGTTAAGTCATATTATGGATGAATACATCAATTCTTACCTAAGCAATATGAAGAAAGTCAATGCGGAAAGATTCTGTAAAAAAAAACGATCAGGGCTCGACATAAAGGACTGCCCGATGGCCAGGTGCCAGCATGTGAGATCCTCGGGCCAGTTGAGCGAAATGTCACTTGCCCGATCGGCCCAGTGCTGCATCGTCATGGAAATGTATAATTTGTACGTTTTTAAGACTTGCCTATTTAAATATTCCCAAGAAGATGCAAAAGAGGACTGGATTCGTTCTCACATACTTTTCGAGATACGTGCGCAGCCGGAATGCCGCATCATGCAACGCGTGAAATACTGAATTGAGTTTTCTTTCACGTCTACTTAATCTTAATCCGACAAACCCACACAAAATTATGCCAAAATGCCAATATTACCAAGTATCCTTGTAAAAAGCAATAAATTGTCTTTACAGGGACAAAACGCATGTGGAAACAAAATGCGTTTTACATAATTTTAGATCATTGCTTCTCTTAAAGAGGCAGCAGCATAATAAATGTTGCAGTTCAGTTCATCAAACAACAGAGAACGAAGACAAAAAACAATCACTGCTCTTCACAGATTAAATTATAACTTTAGTAAGGTTAAATCAATATTATATTCAATATAGTGAAGACTATAAAGTATTTTCATTATTTAATTTCTGTACCTGATAAATACTATTATTAGACCAAACTTAAACACCTGAAATGTTTGCTTATTACACTTATCTGTGCTATTGCACATACTCTGATTACTTGATCATATTTGATTACTTACTGATTAGTTGTCTTCAACAATAGTGGTATGGTATCATATCCTTATTAAAATTACATAGGTAAAAAAACAAGCAAATAAATAACTTGATATCATTTAACACTTTTCTGTGGTAGGGCTAAGGAAAATTTTGGCAGGGCCAGTAAAAATTTTAATCACTTTCCCGTAGAAAAAATCCTTAGAATTGAGCCCTGATCATTACACATTGCTTTATGCGCTATATTCAAAGACGTTTGAAGCCATGAGATGATTTAGTTTGAAGCACAGACTTAAGGAGGGTAACTGATAAAGCCCTTCATTTATGGGTGAATTTTCCTATTAGAAAACACAAGTGTTAGATGTAAAGCTGTGTGAGGTTGTTATTGGCTGTGCTGAACAGCAGGGCCGTGCCGCTCTCATTCTCTGGATGTGTCTCATTAAACCAAGTTCTGCTGCGGAAGATCGATGACCGTGTCCGCTGGATCAAGACTCACATTGTTGCTTACAGGGTCACACTTGTAGTCAGTTTTCAGTTTCTTTATGAAAGGATGTGTAGTTTATGGATTGATGAATGATGTAGAGTCAGCTTGGGCAGACCTAAGGTCAGTCTGATACGATTGGAAATAGAGACTGTGTTTTAATGTCCTAAGTCAAGGGTCCTGTTTTGTGTGCAGTATATATTAACAGGTTTTGTGTCATAGTCATAATCATAGTCACAGCTGTTGATAGAGTAAACAATTCATCATAATCTATGTTTACCCTTCACTATGGTACAAGGTGATGTTACGGGCTGATTAGCATGTTTGTGACGTCATCGCAACGTACATGTGTTTTCTTTCTGAACTTACTGTATTTTGATACAACTGAATACCCAATAATGTCCAAGTAGTTAACATATTTAAAGTTTCTGTTGTCAGACATAAAATAATAATTACAGACGTTTATGTTCATATGTCCAGTCAGTAACAATGACAGCCATTCGTTCATTCAATTACAAGTAAGTAAGCTGCTATTTGGTCGTGAACGCAGAAAGACATTTTGGAAATGTCAAATGGAAAACGTGTCCCTTCGCGATCGCATTCTGGGCAGGGGTACCTCAAGTGTCTTGTGATCACCTCTGATGAAAAGAAATGATAGGGTGCTAGCAACTCGACAAAAAGGGGAGTAACAAACTGCCCTCATTGTAATCCTTCCAAAATGACTGACGGCCTTCAGATGTTTCCGTCACTGGTATAAAAACTCCAGAGAATTTTCAGTTAACGGGACCTCTGTTGATGAGTAAAGAAAACATCATTGGTTTTATTACTGTAATCCCAGCTTGAATCTGTCTGAATAAACTTTCATATTTCAGGGACTCTCTATGGAAAAGATAGAGATATTCCCCTCTGTGATGAGAGCTATCAATAAAACATGAAGCGTACACCGGAGCACTTTGAGTCTATTGGGTCATTTTAAGCGATTTTCGAACAGAATCACACAATCGCCCTCAGAGGTCTCCAGTGAGTGAAGAAAGTGAAGAGATTGACAGATTGCACCGCATCGCCACAGTGAAAAATGACTCTTCAGAACGTTACAAACCATGTGAGAAAGTAAAAGCTATTCATGACGGCAAGTGGAGATTTGTATGGAATGAGTAATTTTATCATATGGTAACTATAATATATCACGATACAAATATTTTTGTCAGCGTAAATTAGAGCACTGATAGCCACGTATCTACCAGATTATAAACAGTACATCAATCTCTAAAGGTTGACACATTTCTGCCGTCATAATGTCCAGCAGTACCTTCAAGGACAAAGATGCAACGTAAGAGATGGATCATTTCACCGAACCACAAGGTTTGTTGTGGCACCTCACTGTAGAGAACAGGCTCCATCAGAGAACTGAATTATCGTGTTACTGAATCGCTGATGGCGTCTGGATGAAAGACCACTGAGGTGACTTTGAAATCTCATTTTCCTCCTCTGAGCCCGACATTCAACTTCCTCCTACACAAACAGGCACACACACATACAAATGTTGACTTTGCTGCTCATTCGGTCTCTCTATTCATTAGGAAAACACTCACAGTCTGTTAAGGGGCAGAAGGCTGAATTTCCATTTGTCATTGTCACGTTTTATTGTGTTAGTTAGCTGTATTTTTTTTTTAAGTTATTATGGCTTAAATCAAAACAAACTAATTGGTATATGATTGAAAGTAATTGGAATTCACAATAATAAAAAAAATTTTTTTACAGAGTTATCTCATTTTGGAATTAAACTCATATATACGTATGTGTTTCAGCTTTATTACAATAACTTCAAATGGGACTTGTCCGATTTTTTTGTTAAACTTTTCATGAATTATTCTTAGTCTTACTTAGTTTGATCAAAAGTGTCATTTACTTATTTAAGAAATCCACTTTGTGAATGCCTGGCGTAGATAACAGCACAGTTCATCTGTGGACTCTGTGACGGTTTCAGTGTCTGGATTACTTATGGTTTTTAAACGCAAGGGACTCAGTGATGTGATGATCATCTCACCCCCTTGCTGTATTTAGCCTAATAACATCCTAAGCATAAAGCCATTTTTCCTTTGACCTTTCCAGAGCACTTCTCTAGGAATCATATAGATAGAAAGGGCTTGCTGATGTGCCTCCAGATTGTCATGGCGGTGGAAAAACAAAACAGCATTAATGGATTTTGTTTCTTGGAACCGAAGCTGAGGCTTAGCTCAAATTTGGTGTTTATTTCAGGAAATGCAAGTTTAGTGTTGATACATTCATCAGGGTGTGGTTTCCTGTTGTTTAAAAGTTTATATTTCATTCTGCTCGGTTGATGTTTGCTAAAGAAAATGCTTTAAAAATGTCCTCTTTACTCGTAAAAATCATCTAGTTGATGTCAGTACATATTTCCAGGAAATCAGACGAAATGCTATGCAAAACCCTTTCTCAGTCTTTTTCGGAATTTAACAGCTGTAGTTAGTAAAGAAAGTCATTACAAAAACTTTAAAGAATAGCCCTATGTTTTTTATACACTTCACAAAAAAATATAACATCACGTTCGCGAATACACGGCAATCTAAAATTTTAGGTAAGGTGTTCTTTAAGCTGGCTCATGAAGCATCGTCCTGCACTCCTACTATAGGGATCAATACATGGCTGCTTGATGGGTAACCTGAGCTGTAGGCAGACTCTATAATGGGATCAGGACTGGGCTTGAAATGGCAGGTGAAACGGCAGTCACATTGTTGTGAGCCTCCCACCTCTCCGGAGCGATATTCTATCCGTCTCCCTGCCTTCTCTGCATCGTCTGGCCAATGCAATTCAATTGTAATAGATTTTCAGCGAAAGCTAATGGGGAAGCAGTCTTATAGGACGTGTTTTTCCTTCTGATGGCCTCATCGTTTTCCAGTAAACCAGACGGTGTGGCACATAAAATGAGCCGTAAACGCCATGGTGCTGTTCTCTCTATGTCTTTTCATAACATATTTGCTCTGTCTGCAAATCTTATTTGTGTTTCATTCAGTTCGCGATTACTATTTCTGTAAAGTCGGCATGAAACGGGAGTAGCGATTGTCTTTTTTCTGTATCGTGATGTATACCCGAGTGAATCGACTTCTGAAATGAGAAAAAAAATGTTGGGCGGGACCTGATTTCATCCACCGACAACTGATTGGATCGTTAAAAGGTGAAAGATTTGAACGCCAGTTTGCAATCTGTCATTCATTGCCGCTCTAGCGCCATTCCTCATGACCAGAAGTGAAGAGGGGGCTCGAGGTTAACGTTTTTGATTAACTATTACAAGTGCAAAGAAATTAAATAAAATAATGATGTGCACGGATAAATTATTTATAATAAATACTTCGCCACTGAGTAAAACACTTAGGATGATCATTTTAATTTAATGCCGACTTTAAGATGATGTCTCTAAAGACCGTAACTGAGCCTCTCTGTCCTTACCTACCTATCCGCTACAGAACGCAATGAGGGAATTACTTTCCTTTTTTACCATGCAACACCCCGAAGCTTTTGATTGAGGCACGGCTTCCATAAGCTGCTCGGGTCGAAGGCGATGAGGGAGAAGGGGAGTTAGAAGTCGAGATCCTCGTAATTGATTAATATTGGGTCAATCGGTGGAAAACCCTTCATCCCCAGGAGAAGGAGAACATGAGGTCACCATGGTCCCAAGGAGACCGGCCCGGGCTTTAGCAATCATCCACGTTCATTTTTGGTTATTATTTGAACAAGCTTAATGACCCTTTTTTGTCTGCTCATGCAATCGTTGCTTGTGAGGTCACACTGGTCCCGTTTGGCCTTTCCTCTTGAGGTCAGAGGTCATGTTTTTCATCCACATGTGCCGTGCAGCATTCCACTGCAGTTTTATAGCCTCCTCATAAATCAATCACAACGCCCGCATATTTCCTCGCTTAGCAGTAGAGAGAAAATGTTGTCTTTCCAAGGCATAATTTTTATCAGGAATTAAAAAAAAATATATTTGAGGAGGACCGTAACCTACAACATAATGTTTTAGCTGTGTAATAACATCAACTCTGAAAAGCTGGCTTGTGTGTGTGGGTGTTTGTGTAAATGTTTAACAATTCTTAAAACATTTGTCTGTTTCTTTTACAGGTATGGAAAAATTGTATCAACCAAGGCCATCTTAGACAAGACCACAAACAAATGCAAAGGTAGGTGTTTGTTCTGTTTCTCTATTAGTATAGCTTAAAATCATTTTTTTTCATATATTACTTTAGTATGTGTTTCAATTGAATACTCAGACAGATGAAATGATTTCCTGTGAATCGTGACACTGAACAGAACTGCACACCAGGGTTAAGTGAAACAAATTCTAGACATTTGTATTAGGCTTGGCTGTGGTGTAGAAAGAATTTCTTTGCGTCATGCTGGCGTCACAGTTTTTATTAAAGGGATACTTCACCCAAATCAGAGCTATTTCAATTCTGTATACATTTTTTGTTCTGATGAACACGGAGAAAGATATATTGAAGAAAATGCTTATAACCAGACAGATTTTGCCCCCCCAATTGATTACCACAGTAGGAAAAACACAATAATAGTCATAAGTGTCTTGGAACTGTTTGCTCTGCTAGATTCTTCAAAATGTCTTCTTTTACTTTCATCGGAACAAAAAAAAGAAATTTTGCCTTCTATGGGACATGTATAACAAAGGCACGTGCACAAGATTTTTCACATAGTGTGCATTTGTATTGCGATTTTTACTGGTCACACAGGTTTAATTTGGTCATCTGGTTTTGTGAACAATGCATGTCACACTCAGCTTTTCATTTCCAATAGACACTATCAGACAGCAGCATTAACATGCTTTAAAAGCATGTAAAATGCTAGTAGGAGACTTCTGTGAACGTTTCTTTGTCATGCTATTCACCCATAAAGTCCGGTTTGGTTTCCAACTTTGTTCAAAATATTTTATTTTGTGTTTCGTGAAAGAATGCGTGGGACCTGCATTGCGTCATCGAACAGCTATGCTGGTGTCTGTGTATCCGGAAGCAGATATTCAGTCTGTCTGGTGCTGGTTTCCAGACCTCCTTTGATGTCTTTAGTGAGATGTCTGCACAGCGTCACACTAGTATTCATCAGTATTTTACAATTTCCCGTAAAAATAACAGAAGTTCAAACAAGAAGTAAAACAATGTGTACAATAATAAAACCTATTTTTAGAGAGTATATCTTATCAAATTCTTGGCACTTCTGTCTACTTTTTTTGTAAATAGATTTGACTTGAGTAATTTATACAAAGATACATTCTCTTAAAAGGTCTTGCTTATCATGTTCAGTTTTTCTTTGCATTAAATGTAAATGTTTTACGGAGGTTCAGTTAATTACAAACAAAAATAGCGATCAAGAGAGGGAGTTTCAGCATTGTTGGGTTTGTTCCAGGGAAGGTTTTGATCTTGAGGGACTGTAAGGTCAGTGTATCTGGCTCTGTTCCTGGGCCTGGCACCTCAGGGCCCGCGTGGCTTAGTCAAAGTGCTCTGGATTATTTATGGGCCGAGTAATTTCAGCCAAGACCGAGGAGAGCGTTTGTGGATCAGCTACACATCTTAGATTCCTGCAGCTCAGCATGAATGTCACCAGAAACCAAATACAAAATGTTAAGCGAAATATCGGAAACACACAGAAATGCAAATATTCTACTTGTGATGGAAGACAAAACCCACAGTCAAACCAGCTGAACCTAACTTTCACTTTCACATAAAACTGCTAAACTCTTAAGCTGGGTGGTGTTTGGACGTTCACCATATATTTGTGATGATTTAGCTGGTAGTGTAAAATTAAGCAATATTTTGTTTATTTTAATACTACTTTTGTGTGGTGATCGTGTTTCCTGAAAAGCATTTTAATTCCTCAACCTCCTATGAGAGTGTTTTTTATAGCGTCTCTAATTTAAACCTCAGTTTTGAAGAGAGTTTATTTTTGAAAAATGTTTTAAGATTTACTCAAAAAATGGAGAGAAATGAATTAGAGAATCAGAGACTGTGTCGTTCAATTCTGCACCAGTTTTGATCTGCTATCCCAGCAGCAGCTATCAAATGTTTGTAATGGCAACTCCCTCTATTTTAGCCGTACTTTGTGAACATATTTCTGTCTTGTGCGTCACCCGTGTATTGTGGCTATAAATCAGGATGTTTTAAACTGTGTTTGTGGTTTGCCCTGTTGGTTGATTAAATATAGCAACAGGCTGTGGCAGAGGAGAACGAAAGGAGAGTCTAATCTGATATTGGATCAGCTTCCGTGTAGGTTTAATTGTTCGTGTTAAAGGAAGCAAAGGCTGATAGTGGTCCTGTTCTTTCACTCTGGGCTCTTTGATATATAACTGACCCCACGCTTTGTTTTACACTCTTAGATAAGATACACTCTAGGCCCCTGAACCAGAACCCCACCCTGTAAATAGGCCACGCCCACAACCACTTGCGTTTCCACACTATACACACGTCACGCTTTCTAAATACACATGCTCATTTATGCATTGACAATTGCGTGTTTGTGCGTCAGCTACATTGACTAAATGGCAAGGTCAAAGCTACATTAATGTTTTGGTATCTTTTAAGATCGTCTGAGATAAGAGCATTTCAAAATGTTCTTGATTTAATCATTTTCTTGTAAAGGTTATGTCACATTAGGGTGGGTGCTGTGCACTGAGTGCCTTTTAATGTACAGTTAACCCATAAAAGATGTATTATATAAATATAAACGTTTTTTTCAATAAAGATTTTTTCGTGGATTATATTTTGGGAGGATCAAATGAAAGTACATGAGTATTGTACTTGAGTACACTTGGGTTTCACTCAGTCATTTTAGGAAAATGTGTTTTGTTGACCTCAGGGTGTGCCTAGAGTGCATGTTGTTCTTTTGAAGGTGTTTGTAAGTTTTTTTTTTTTTTCGTAGGTTATGGCTTTGTGGACTTCGACAGCCCCGCCGCGGCTCAAAAGGCTGTCAGTGCGCTCAAGACCACTGGAGTACAGGCTCAGATGGCAAAGGTAAGAGTCCACGTGCACACCTCTTCTTCTGGACACTTGCAGCAGACTGAACGCACATTTCACATTGTGTGAGTGTGACTGTGTGATGTTTGTCAGTCACAGCATCACATGTGAACCGTCAAAAGCGGACAACAAAGTGTAAAGCTAAAGATGCACTTCAACTTAAAAAAAGTTAAGAGAAAGAAACTGGTGAGAAATACTTCAGGGTCACCTGAAATTTAAGCAAATATATTTTGCTTTCAATAAATTTGACCAATGGAATTTATAAGTTTATAGGTATGTTTATTTTTTTACTTTATTTAATATTTTTTTAGGTACAGTAATAATAATTTGGAACCTCATTTTAATGTACTTTTGTTTGTTGTTTTCATGAGATTTGCTTCCATAAATGTCCAAATTTGAACGAGTATTGCGTTGTATGGCTCCGCATCACCCGGCGAATGAGATCAAGGTGGTTTACATTCCTGCTCTAAAGAAAAGGAAGTAAATAATGTTCGTTGTCATAGCAACAGCTTTTGAAGGCTCCAGTCCTAAAAATATGTGAGACTCAGTCAAGGTGTGTTTCATTCCACGCCCTAGTTGTCTGTGACGTGAGTCTGTGTATTAGACTCACTAGTTTAGATGCCAGAAATGGCCTTGATTCAGTAATTGGGACACTTCCTGTGACACATTACAGGGTAATGCTTACAAGTCAACGTGTCAAGTCTGAATTGACCATATTTCAAGATTATTTTGTGGTATATTTCCTAGTGAATTAAGTTTGGTCAGAGTATATTTCATTCTTTTTAAAGTGCACTAGCACAAAGATGACCTCAAAGCAAATACACATGGACTAAAAGTCACAACGCTTTAGTTTGATTTCATGAGGCTCTTCAAGTCAGCTCTTTTGGTGACCTCTGTTAACACAGTTTTCAACACCTTCTTTCATTTCCTGTTGCGTTTGAACATGTTTAGTTGAATGTATCTTGAGTTTAATCATGACTTTTGTCAGCAGAAGGGAGATTCTTGTAATTTTGGACACACTGTCAGGTTTAATGCGGTCACTTCCTCTTACTTAAAAACACTTTTCAAGCACTTTTGCATTTCATGCAAAAGGTATTATGTCACAGTAAAACTAAGCCAATCTAGGTGTTTTATTTAAACTGCTTTGGTTGGCGTTCTCTGGTCTTATACTTTATTACTAAACGTTTCATAAATAGTCTCTTAAATACATTTGCAGAACTAAAAGATTGAATGAATGGTTATGATACGATAGGGTTTTATTTTGAAAGTGTTTCCATGCGGCTGAAGAGCGTGCTCTCTTGAGATCTTTTCAAAAGCACAACAATGTTAATTGTCTATGCCTCCTCTCTATGGGAATAGTTTACAAATTATTTAAATTGACCTGTATGAATTTAATTCGTGGATCACTAGTTTCAATACAGTAAGAGTGAATGAGGACTGGTGCCACTAATGTGTGGCCGTGAGACATGCCAAGATCAATAGCTTGTGTGAAGACAATATACAGTTTTGTTTTGAGAATTGCATCGGATATTCTGTGAATAATGAGTTTGCTTTTCTTTGTGCCCTTGTGACAGAGCTTTTGTCACCACACGAGTCATATGGACTCCATCTATGATTTTTTTATTAATTTCGGAGCTATTTGGCCCCCGTCCTGATTCAATTTTATATTATGAAAGAGATGAGTTTTTCCTGAATTAATTAACTTTTTGTACCACAAATGAAAGAAAGTCCAGTGGGTTTGATGCATTTTCTCTAAACGCCTAGACTAGATTGCATGTTTCATATTGATCTGTTTACTGCAAATGTGTCGTGGTGCTGTGAATGTACAGAAATCGGACCGAACCGACGTAAATCAGATGTGGATTTGTGTTTTCTGTGTGAGGCGGTTGTTATTCATACACTCAGTCTCTGGCCTCCACATCTAGGCATGTCCTTGGATGTATATATCTTTCACCTTGTTGATGATATTAACAGATGTGTGGACATCAATATCTCAGACAGGACGTCCCTACAGTCCCCTGGTGACACCTGACCCCTGATCTCGCAGTCTGGCTGTGTTTGTAATGAAACACTAGCTCTTACTGCTTACTGAAGACTGACAGCTTACTGTTTTAAATGGTAGTGTGTGAAATAGAATAATCATGCTTCATAGTATGCTATATTGTTGTAAAATGACCGCATCATGGTGCATGTTAACTTGCATGCGGTTATCTTATTGGAAATGTCAGTTGTTTAGCATTTTAATTTAAATGTATTTTGTGTAAAAAAACTGCCATTGCAATCGAAGGATGAGATTTATTTATTCTTCTGTGTACATATGTAGAGCCATGTATTTCTTCACACATATTTACGATATATTCTGTTCTCTCACTTTCTCATATAGGGCATCTGTGTCTCACACACCCACTCACACGTGTTGTTTTAGCCAAGTCACGTGATAGTAAAATGTTAGCAGCGACACATGATGGAAGCCGCCGTCGGCATGTTTTTACTTTTGGGGAAAATCAGCCCATGAATGGTATACCTGTAGTGTTGTTGTCTCAACCTATTAAACTAAAACAGAAGCAAGTAGAGCAAATGTTGTCGTGTCCGAGCCGCTGACACAAACACACACACTCAAGTTTATTTAGCCAGACTCTTGCTTTCCTAAAGGTCTGTTCAAAGCAAGCGTGATGAAGCTAAATGTCAAGACATCTCAAAGTTGAAAACATATTCTGCTCTATTGTATTAAAAAAAGATACCCGTGTGATATTTCACTTGAGTTTACAAAGATGCAATTTTATACGTTGTTTTATTTTTGGGCGGCTTTTGTTTACAGCATCTCTAAGTAAAAAGAAAGAAAAGGGGCCGCCGTGACCACAAGGGAACACTGGCACTGGAATTAGATTTTGGTTAAGATAAGTTAATTAAAAAGCATGGCAGCATTTGAGTTACACCCCTGAAGCGACCCGTGCACATCATGAATCTATTTGCTGTTCAAAAAACGGCCCTTAAAACACCTTCCATTAGATCTGTTTGCTCTGTCCTCCTGCGTTTAAAGACATTGTCATTCACTATCTCGCATGTGTTATGAGTTTGATAGCTCCTCAGGAGCTCCTCATCTCCACCCACTCATTTCCTGATCTGACTGTTTACTGTGATGGCCAGTGGCCTTCTGGGTAACAGTGCTCAGCACCGGACCCCCGCCATTGTTTCTTCTTTGAAGTGCTGTCTGTGCTGATCTTCTGTCGGCGTATGAGTTTGTGCCTGTATGTTGTTTTTTCCATCTCTTTCTGCCGGAGATTGAGCTCAGTTGGATGTTAATGAATATTAATGTAATGGGCCTTTTGTCCCCGGGGAGTGTCTCTCTCTCTCTCTCTCTCTCTCTCTCTCTCCCGGCCTCTCTCTCTCTCGGTCTCTCTCTCTCTTTCTCTCGGTCTCTCTCTCTCTTTCTCTCGGTCTCTCTGTCTCTCTCGGTCTCTCTCTCTCGGTCTCTCTGTCTCTCTCTCTCTCGGTCTCTCTGTCTCTCTCTCTCTCGGCCTCTTTCTCTCTGCCTCTCTCTGTCTTTTCTGCTGATGGAAGGGAAACTACAGCAGGAAATGAGTTGACGCTTCAGCTTTTGGATGGGGGCCGGCTGAGAGCCGCATGCAAATCATCTCATCAATATTAATGTTGACCGTTTATTAGCTTGAGATTCTGGAGATTTTTTTCACTTCAGTCTGTTTAAGATACCTGTACTTTCCAAGTACTTGAACGCTTTTTCGAGGAATTTTGTGTCATTATCGACAGGTTCAGCTCTACAGTAACACACGTGAATAGACAGGTGCACAGGGCCTGTGGTTTCAGAGCCCAGGTGTGTTTTTGTTATCTGATAAAGTTATGTGTACATTGTGAGAGCAGCTCAGGCAGTGTGTGAATAAACTGAATACCGGTATGATAAGATTTAAGGGTCTGTGGTGTTTTTGCAGGTTTGTAACTCAGGTGTGACCATTTGCACCCATTCAGAATATAGTGTACACCTGCCGTACCGTTTTAAGAGATTATTTTTGCGTAATGTTCTGGGTTCAAGAGCAGTTTATGTGGCATAATTTTAGCTTTTCTGGTTACAGCAAGGCATTTATGATGGAAGTACACACGACAATGCGATACCTGATGTTTTAAATGCATATGTCTAAATATATACAGAACTTCAACATTGACTATGTTTAAATGCACCCTCATAATGCGATTATAATAGCATTGATTCAAATATATTAAAACGATAGCCAGGAACACACCTACTGTACCCTAGAGCATCGTTTGTGCCGTGTATTATAGCAAATAATCAGACCAGTAAAACTTTCATGTAAAGGGGAGCAAAGAGGTGTTCTCATGTCATGTAAACATTTTACTTTGATCAAGTCCTTACTCTGATTATTGGAAATAATCGCATTATTGATGGGGATGTTGTCTGTTAACAAAAGGCTAGTGTGATACTGACCTTGTCTGTATGCTGTTATATCTAATCTCTTAACTTCAATGTCATGACCACGTATCAGAGGTAAAGCTTGTAACTTTGGATACCAGAAAAGGGATGTTTACTAAGAGCAAACCGCACTCATGTCAGTAACACATAACCCAAAGATTAACCAACCACAAAATAATGTTTTTTTTCTCTCTGTCCACAGCAACAGGAACAGGACCCTACTAACCTGTACATATCAAACCTACCGCTATCCATGGATGAGCAAGAGTTGGAGGGTATACTGAAGTCTTTTGGACAGGTTGTGTCCACACGCATCCTGCGAGACAGCAATGGGGCCAGCCGAGGGGTCGGTTTTGCAAGGTGAGCCTTCCTCGGGATCCTTGTGTCTAATCTAAAATCAACTCCGTCAGATCTCACTTTAACCTCGTTCATTCTGTTTGTTTCTCGCTCAAAACAGCTTGATTTGATCATGTGACACCTGCCTTTATGTTTAAAGTACATTATTCTTTCCAGAGCTGTACATGTATGTCGCACATGATTCAAAGAAACCAGTCTGTGCTACCAGTAAATTTAAAAGTGTAGCACATGTGCGTTACAGTTTGGTAGATGCATTAAACAGAGCCGCCTGTTTGTGTGAAGTGCGTTTGTCATTGTGAGTTAACTAATGGCGCAAACTGATTTCTTTTCGTTTTTATTTCGTTTTCCTAATTAAAACTTGTTCTCCGCCTGCATCGAGTCCATGATCTAGAGCACTATGATCTGTGAGAAAATATGGAAGGAATCACGAAGCGAAATTCTACTACGCTATTTAAATATGTCCTCCGCTTGTTCTGCGTGTCTATGAGTGAATGAGTTGCACAATTTAACATGTTACAAGCGTGACACTCGTGGATTAGTCTGTAGTTTACTATACGAGGACATGAACACATGAACTTCATCCACAGAGCTTATTTTGCGAGCATTTCACTGTTTGAGTGATGCTATTGTCAAACACTCTAACTCAAGCGTTTTCACGGCAACCCACCAAAATAAAAGTCTTCTTAAATTGAACCATCCATTTGTATAACCTAAATGTCCTTTTTACAAATTAAATCTCTATTTAATTGATGTTCTGCACTTTCTTTCAAGATGATAACAGACGTTTACTTGTATACGTAAACTGTTTTGCTACAAAGCTTTGAACCACTGGTGCTCTGTGCAAAAAAAATGTTAACGCACAGCCCTGCTGTCTATTAAATTGTGTAGGAAACTTTTAAGTGTATGAAATGTATCCTGCAATAAAATAAGGATAGTTTAGTTTAGTAAATGGTGTAGGAAGGTGTGTGTGTGGGGGGGGTCTGTGTGTTTGTATAAGATTTACTGGAAAAACCCTGAAAGCTCCATATTCTGAATGCCAGTCACGTCTGCGTATCTGACAAATCAACACAATAAAGCCAGTAAACTCTTACTGAACTCCTGGTAAATTTATGGCATTTACATGCCTGTAAAAGGGGGTACTAACCTCCGCACACTTGATTGAAAAATATTTTGAAGCCATCAGAAGATTAATCAGTTTTTACAGATTGAACTGGGGGCAAGTTCAACATCCAGAGTCGCCGAGTTGATTCAAAATAATACAAGAAAAAAATGCTTTAAGACATCTAGTTACATTAAGCCCAGACATGTCCAGGCAATCACACTACATAAACACAATGAAGAATGATATCTTATTATCTGCCTCTGTATACTGTATATAGTTCACCAAAATCTAGGCTCTCTTATCATTCATGCACCGTCATGTTGTTCAAAACTGGTATTTTTTTCTTATGTGTTCTGCAGAATAAAGTCATACCGGTTGAAATTACATAACTGTGTTTAAATTGATAATGAGAGAATTTTCATTGTTTCACAGCATTGACAGAAGATACAGATTGTGTTTAAAATCCAGCATTAATACTTGCCTGCAGCCATTTGTAAACACCTGTTATAAATATTTGTTTCTAAATATACATTTATATACACCAATTTATAAACATTGTATGTTTCTGTAGGATGGAGTCTACAGAGAAATGTGAAGCTGTCATCTCACAATTCAATGGGAAATTTCTCAAAACTCCAGCCGGAGTAATGGGTAAGTGTGTGTGTGTATGTGCCCTAATGTCTTTTTTAACCGTTTGTTTGGGCATAAAGACTTTCTGTTCGAGCACATTCATTCATTTCCTGCTAATGATTCGCCTTGGACGGAGGCTAAATGGAAACAAGCGTTCGGGCACGAGGCGGAGGCATTCAGCCGTACCGAACATCTATTGCACTGTAGATAGATGAATTCAGACCTGCTGCATAAATTGTTGAATTGATAAACGCTGTGAGATCATACACAGGGACGATGTATCAGTAAGAGTTTAGTTTGTCTCTCTGTGTGTGTGTTTGAGGGGAATATCGGACTGCGTGGCATCTCTAAGCATTTTAATTGGATTATTAGCCTGAAATAGTCTCCACTGACCATGTCAGAAAGGAATGAAAGGGGATTATATGAGGACAGCTTCCAAATGAGATGTCTGTTCTCCAGGCACTGTGGGAAAGTCAGGAGAATAGTTTGCACATATTATTTCCCTTGACACTGCAGGATGAAATAAATCTAAATATAAAAGGAAAAGTATATTATATATATTTCTGATCTTGTGGTTTTAGACATAGTGTTATTTTGATTTGACATATTTCTCTCTCTCTCTTTTTATATTTGTCTCAGCTCCGTCAGAGCCGTTGCTGTGTAAGTTTGCAGATGGAGGACAGAAGAAGCGGCAGAGTCACAATAAATACGTTCAGAACGGTCGAGGATGGGGGAGAGACGGCGAGGCGAGACTCGTGAGTGTTGCTCTTTAGCGCTGCGTGTTCATATCGGCGGCCATATTTTACCTGACACAGCTCGTTAGCACAGAGACAGCAGGGATCTAACACGGTCTGCTGTCGGTGGGCGTGTGAGTGGGTGTGTTTACACAGGCCACAATTATACAGTCATGTAGTGTTTGTAACACTGAGTTATACTGAGACGTGCGTGTAAACTGTCACCTGGTGTTATCCATCAAGACACATTTTATGTCTGTGGTGTAAAACCTAGAGAGCTACCTAACTTTCTACTGCCTACATAGACAGCTGCATTATAAAAATGATATAGAACATTACAACTGGCCGATCTGTAGTACATTACATAGACACCATCTCCATATTTCACACAAATAGCTCTTATACTAAATATTTGATAGACGTCTGATTTTGGGTTTGTATTTTTCTAAAATATGAAACTTTTACTTTTTAATTAATTTTATTTATAATCAACATTACTCTCTTCATCCACTATATTGGATAGATATTTTCACTGAAATGCAAACTCCAGTCACAATGCATTTTGGGATGATGTTAAACAGGATTAGGAATTGAGTTACTGTAATATGTGCAAAACGGACTGTTATCAGGGTTCACTGTTATGAGACTGTTGTGAAATTATTTCACAATATTCTGTGCTGATCAAAGCACTTAAATATACAGAAATGTAGTATTATTTGCACGCTAAACACATCTTCACTCTTTTCCACACACCAAAGCTGAAAGATTTGTTAATATGCAAATGCCGTGACAACTCAAAATATTTGGCAGCGAACTTAAAACTAGAAAACGGCTTTGAATGTTGTAGCAACTTGTAGCGTTGTTTATTTTTGTTTTAAAGTTTTAGGCATTTAACTTTAAATGTCATTTAATGCATACATTTTAACCTTTATGATGTGCTCTCTTGTTGAAATGATGGTTCTTTTTGAAAAAGTGAGGGATTCTATATGTTTGTGTGTGTGTGTGTGTGTGTGTGTGTGTGTGTGTATATGTATGTGTGTGTGTGTTTGGAGATGGAAACATGGCTCTGACTCATCGGAATGTTCTGTTTTTCTCTTGCAGACTGGAATGACCCTCACATATGATCCTACCACAGCTGCAATGCAAAATGGGTACGAGACAACTTTAATATAAAATCCACATTAACAGATTTACAATGCTAGCGTCATCATAATACCGCTTAAATTGATGATTAATACACAATTCATAAACAGGTGCTAGATGAACAAATGTTTTAGTCTATATTTTCAGCACTGTCTTATATGTAAGCCATGAGGTCTTTGTAAAGATATTTTTTATAATAGCCTTTATGTTGGGAACACACCAGCTATATCCTTTGATATACACATGGAGCTTAAAGCCATTTTTCATTATTGTATTTTTATTACTGTATTTAAAACTGCATTTTCATGATGGAAATAGGCTGAATATATTCACTTTGCAGCTTTACATGTAGATGTGTGTTTATCTGTATTCACAATGTACAGCCTTTCTACAGTACTTATGGACAGTTTCAAAGTGACAACATAAACAAACGTTACTGGACATGCGCGCGTTCGTGGACTGCCCTTAACTTCCGGTACACATTCAAAAACAATAGATTGCCTAAAGAAATTTTCTGATAACAAGCAACAAGAAGAACCCTTACTTGGCCAAACTTGTATTTTCAGTATTTTGACTTTAGACTGCGATACCAAGCTCAACCGCTAGATGTCAACGTACAATACGGTTTCTTTAAATCCAACCAAACTACACACGGGACCCATTCAACAAATTCTTTAATTAATAAAATGATGCAAGAAAATTAAACAAATCAAAACAAATAAAATAATACAAATTAATATTAACATAAATTACATTAAAATAGTTATTTTATTAGACACTAGCCAAACACAGACCGGAAGTTAACTGCAGTCCCGCCGCGTGCGTCCGATGAAATGGTCTATATATATTATCTTATTAAATATGCTTCCTTTCATTGACTCTCTCTGTCTCTGCAGATTCTATCCGACCGCCTACAGTATTGCAAATAGAATGATCACACAGAATCCAATGTCTCCATACATCTCACCTATGTCCACATACCAGGTAACATAACATTCAATTCAGATCACGCTGTTTTGAGGTTTTATCTCAAGGTAATTTGTACCTAAAATTTTTAAATCTGTCCCTACTTACTCGAATAAAAAATCGGTCCTTGTGATCTAAATCTCTGTGGCGTTCTGTTCCTTGACCCGTATGTGTGTTTGTGATTAGGTTCAGAATCCGTCCTGGGTCACCCATCAGCCATACATCTTACAACATCCGGTAAGTCTTTATAGTTTCTCTTTGTTCTGTGCTGTGTGTTTGTTTCTTGTTTTTCATGCTAGTCTTCAGCAGTGTTTGTGTGGGAGACATCCTTTACTGAGGAAATACTCATGTGTGTGTGAGTGGGTGCGTTAAATCAGCATCTGCATAAAATCTTAAGTATTGTATATATAAGTATTGACATGTGATGCGACCAATTAGTTTGTTTTACATTTATAAGATGAACAATCAGACAACCACCAAAGCATTTTCATATAGGCTTATCTGAAATGGAGGACATGAACATTAGATCAGCTTGAATTTAAGCATATACCGCAATTTTGCAGTTGTTTCTCGAAAAAAAAATTGCGTACCTTTAAAGCACCTTTAGTAAAACTTGTGAATTCATTTGCAACCAACGTTCTGAGTACCAACCGCTCATTGACTGTAATGGCTCTTGTTCTTTCATAGGGAGCTGTGCTGTCGCCCTCCATAGACCCATCCATGTCAATGCAGCCCACGTCCATGATGGGTCCTCTCTCTCAGCAGATGAATCACCTCTCATTGGGCAGCACAGGAGCTGTGAGTATTATCACTCAATGCTCAACACTCAATGTTTTGTAATGAAGTGTCAACTTCATTAACTTCTGTTTTTTATATATATATTTTACTGCTTATTTTTTTTTTTCAATCAATTTGTATGAACATATACTTTATTGTTTTATATTTCATTCTATTTTTGATCCTTTACTTGGCACCTTATTTTAATTTCACTTTAATGTCTTAGTCATTTTGTCCCAAGGCTGAGCAGACACTAACAACGCATGTTTACAAATGGTCGAAGGAAGAAATAGAAACTATTTTAGCTTAAATTGCATTCATCTCACAGTATAAGTGAAGTGAAAGTGACCTATTTGTCAGATATGGTGACCCATACCCGAGATGTGACCTCTGCATTTAACCCATCCAGTGACTAGTGAACATACGCACAGCAAGTGGTGAACACACGTACACCCGGAGCAGTGGGCAGCTATCAGTGCAGCGCCCGGGGAGCGTGTAGGGGTTAGGTGCCTTGCTCAAGGGCACCGCAATCGTTACCTGCCGGCCCTGAGGATCGAACCGGCAACCTTCTGGTCACGAGTCCGACTCTCTGACCATTAGGCCACGATTGCCCCATAATGGATCGAATTAATCGAATATATTAACTTACGGCAATTACTAAATCATGTGAAAATGTAGAACATATTTACCAGTTTTCCACGAAAAATAAAGCTACTAGTTCTTGCAATGCAACTAGGAAAAAATGACTTTATTGCTGAAATTATATATATATCAATTATTGGAGTTCATGTGACACAGATTTTGGCACCGTGTTGTCATCTAGTGGTGAATTATGAATTAAAAGCCAACATATGGAAGTATTTTCTCTGTGAATAGTATAGGACAATTATGTGAGAAAGCAATAATAAAACTTGTGTTATACTCGCACTCTGCAGCATCAATATTTATGCATACAAAGGGATTCCAAGTCAAAATGATCTTAGCAGAAAAACACAAAATAACCAAATAAAAAATGCTGACGGGATGAAAATGATTTTGCTTTATTTTTAAGTTTGGCAGTTCGTTTCACCACATGTTCAGGTTTCATATGACTTTTTCTCTCTCTCTTTGTGTTTTAGTTTATGGCAGCTAGTCCAGCTCTGCAGGGTGCATACATCACCCCATACACACACATGCAGGCTCCTGGAGTCTCTGTCGAGGTGGGTTTTTGTTGATTTTCTTGCGTCTCCACCCTGAAGTATTTCCTTCTGACAGAAACTCCATAAATGGAGAAGCGTTCAAGAGGAGATGATGCTGTCTGAGCAGCTGCCCTTAAATCTTCTCAAGTGAATCTCATAAAACGTACGGACCAAAAGTCACCCCAAAACCAGAACTGTTAAATATGTTTGCATTTAATGAGGCCTAGTAAATGTTTCTCATTACTGTACTGAAATAAACAACATAGTGTATTTTTGCAAGTGTCTGCTTTCTAGCTGTTTTATGTATTAGAAAAAAACCTTCTGGTTCTGTTTTTATCAGGTTATTCATGTTTTCCTTGCCTCGGCTTTAATCTAACTGTAATCCTCTGTAAACTACAATCATTGTTTAGTTCTTTGATAAAATTTTAAATGCTTTGGATGAAACGTCTGCTATATGAATGAATGTAAATGTAATGCAGTTTAACTTGTTTGTTAATGTTTAACTAAAAACACATATGTCACAAAACATACAAATACGAACTGTATTTAAACCATTTTTTGCATAAACATAGGATTAACCTTTCATGCAATGCTTTAGAGTAACCACTAAAAGATCAAACTGAAGTCATTTCAATCATTTGTGTTATATACGCTCGCTGGCTGCAGTGGTTTGGCGTGTGAATTTGCATCTCAACATTTCTTGACGTGTTTTAGGAGAACAGTCCACAATCCCAGGTGGAATCCAGCAGCGATCATTCACCGTATCCATATCAACAAAACAAGTGATGCAGAGGTACCACAAACCTTCATTTCATAGAAACATTTTTACCCAAGTCCGGACTGCTGGAACATACAGTGAGCGGCGTTCGTATGAACTGTTCCTCCAAAGTTAATTTACTTTCGTTTGCCTCGCAGGATTCTTCAGGATTGTGAGAGAGAGCGACCTCTGAATAAGTAACACCTTTATCTGAGGACCGGCTCCACCCATGAATCAACATTTGCACAGATGCTACAATGAGTTCCTCGGTTTTGTAATAAAACTACTTCAACTATTTTGGTATAGGTTCCATTAGGTGCAAATACGTGATTTGTTTCATCAAAGGACGCTAGCTCTCAAAGACAAAAACAAAACAATGAAATAGGGGGAAAAGTTTTATTTTAGTAAGGAAACCATGATTATTTTCTACCAAGAAACTTAATGAGATGTCCATTGTAATTCTTTTATTTCAGATTTGTGTTCTTTCTCTCTGTTTTCTTTTGTACTGAAACAGCCGTGTGTTTTAGTTTGTTTTGAGGGACATCCTGAGGCGGACGTGCGAGTGTCGATGATGTGTTTTCTGTCGTGTGCTACCTCCCGACAGTCTGACAGATCGGTTCGTCTTTTACAATTTGCCTTAAATTTTCCCGTACAGTAGATAAAGAGGAGCGCGAGAGGACGCCAGCTACTGCCTTGTAAATCAGCTGATGAATAGGGCTTTTTTAGCATCTAGCAAATGAAAATTTCCGCTGTGCTTGGATTTTGGTGTTTCGCTTTTTTCTGATCTGCTTTTAGAGTACAAACTGTTTTGAGTGGTAAAATCGATGGCGTTTTAATAGGATTTAATGTTTATATAATCAAAGGTAATGATCCTTTGGTTGTTTGAATGTGGTAGAAATTCTGCTGAACGATCACGTTTTTTGAGAAATGCCTTTGTTTTTGTTGAAAAAAAAAATCTTGGTGTTGTAGTTTAGCTTGAACTTGTGTGGACGGGGAATTCCTTTGACTTTTATTCCAGTTGTTGAGTTGTTGGGCGAGTGTTTCTCGTAAACCTCTCATGACGGCTTTTAAGGGAGGGTCTCGGGGAGGGGGGGGAGCAGGGGGGTATTGGGGTGAACGTGTAAATTTTAGTTCTGAACGTGGGGTGAACGTGTAGATTTTAGTGCTCGTTTCTAGGAGATAAATAAAACTTGGCACTTTCCAGTTTACTTCACCAAAGACAGTCGTGCAAAATCAAGGATATGACGTCATTTTCTCTCAAGGCGGGCCATGCTGAGACTTTTTAACTGACGAGATTGCGGTTTGAAGAACGTGCCTTCTTTGTACATATGCATTCAGCTGTCTTTAGTTGTTCAGGTGTCGACGAGGATAGCATGAAGGACGGATCCAGCAAGTGCCACAATCTAATGAAAACATCACTACAGAGTGGAGACAAGTGAAACTAGAAGACGCAAAGCGGACGGGGTTGAAGGTATGGCTCTGTTTAGAAAACTAGTGGGCTTCCTTGCTGTCTTCTAAGGCAGCATCAAGACACTCTACTTAGGTAAAAACCTGACCTTATAAACGAGAGGCTCTCCCATGACTTAACGTTTTTAAAGTAAACAGCACGCATGTAATGCTTTAAAATGCTGTCTAGACAGGCCGCTCACTATGTTTTGAAACAGAGCCTTGGAAACCATACACATGTAGATCATAGAAAAGACATTGTTTGACAGGAAAATCCTTTTTTATCACAATATACGTTTAGCAGGACTTTATTGATTAAGTTGTCTTCCAAAAGACTGCGTTTTGACCTGGTGGTCTTGTTGACCATTATCTACCTCAGAGTTTTGTTCTCCTCTGTTTTGATTGGTCGGGCTAGCAGGTTCAGCCCGCCCCTCCAGACCAAACGACAGCTCAGGAGCTGTCCAGATACACTTGATTTCTTTCAGGTTTTTTTTTTAATACTTTGATGCTCTTATTCTTCCTCAGACAAACTTTTTTTATTATCGTTATCGTTATAAGGAACGTTGTGCGTTGAACATGTTTTAGTCTCGTCTATCATACAGATTCATGGTTTCGAAGGAAAAACTGCTGCTTGTCCATCACGAAATATTCCAGTAGTTCATGAAGTCCATAGCAAAAGAAAGGGAGAATGAGAGAGTGACAGGTTCATTTGTCTACCCGTGAAAGTTCTGTCGTTATTTTTTGTACCCGTGTTTTTCCAAAACCATCAACTGTTATTTTTACAGTGGAACACAAAAGAGGGGGTGCATTTTTTCCATGAGCCTACATTTTACACACAAACCTGGCGAATGACTGAGGAGGTTGTGGAATATAGCAGACTCTCACATGGACCACTTAAAGGGAAAGTTCACCCCAAAATACACATCATTTATTCTTTTTAAAAAGATATAGATTTTCTCCTAAAATTTAAGACATGAAAAGTTTGTTAGGTTAAATAAGTATGTTTGTGTTGGCATTCTTGCCTTATTAGTGAAGTGAGAGTTACAGGAGCAGAAGTGAAGTGGGTGAGAGAGGGGGTGGGATCGGGTAAGCATCACAACCCGGGACTCGAACTCGGGTCGCCGGGAGCACAACAGCGCCATATGTCGGAGCACTAACCACAAGGCTAACGGCTCCGACTTAAATAAGTAAGTTAAAATAAAGAAGACGAATGTCAAAGTGTTGATGTGTTACTAAACTAATTTTACTGAAAATGTTTGAGAAAATTAAAATCTGTAAGTGCACATTTAGACATGTTGAGATCTCTTCTGAAACTACAGGACAGGCACTAGATCCTTTTTTTTCGCATGAGAAGAACTGACAAGCTGGAGACCAGTTGCTTTCCTTTCTAATCTCATTGCTGAAGTCAAGGGGTCTAGTGTTGTTTTGGGTACCGACATTCTTCTAAATATCTTCTTTTGTGTTGTTCAGAAGAAAGTCGCACAGGTTTAGAATAACAGTGAACTTTCATTTGAGGGTGAACTGTCCCATTAATGGTGCTTTAGGTTTACTAGAGTTTGACAGATGTGTCAAGATTCTCATTTTGTGTTTCACAGTAAAGACACCAGCGTGTGGGTTTGAAATGACAGGTCAGTCATAGACTTCGTGCTCCAGAGACGTTGCTGTTTTTCCATATGCGGTGTAATCCACGGTGCTCAGCTCACAACCGCGTCTGCTTTTGAAGCGTGTGTGTGTGTGCGTGTGTCTGTGGTACCGTCTGAGAGTCACTGTGGAGTTCTTGTGTGGGTCATGCTGCTAGTAACATCTGAATCCAAAGTGCCAATCTGCGTCTGGCTCAAAAGGGTTGGAAAGTACGTGTGCAGAGAGAAATGCTCAAGAATATGAAAAATCATGTACTAGACAGCCATTAAGTTATATGACAAAGTAATAATTTATGAAGAGAGAAGTTTTGTACAGACTGTTTGAAAAATGAAAACGATGAAAAAGATTTTCATAGAGATATCTATATGAGAGTTAATTTTGTAATTTTTTTCCTGTGTGTGTTTTACATGTGCCACACGCTTGCCAGTGGTAACTTGTATGTTTGGTTTATTAGAAACCTTCCTCTGTGTTTTTCTTTTTCTTTCTGGAGTGTTTGGTTAAAGCCAAAAAACTTTCCCCCTTTGTTTTGAGTAGATAAATAAAGCTTTCTGTTTATTTCTTTGAGGACTTTTGAATAAAAACACAATTTTTGTTTTATTCTTCTTGTCATTCTTTGGAGCATATTGGTGCATCGGCCATTACAAAATCTGCTTTTGTCTATCGCTCATAGATTTCTCGTTCTCAGATCTGAAATGAAAATAGGTTTTTGCAAGTGTTTTATTCAAAAATATACTTATCAAGGCACAATTCGATGGATAATCCTTATCCATCAAATTAAGAATCTGAGGGAATTTTATTGCCCCAAACGCGTGGATATTTTCTGAAAAAGTTTTTTTTACTGCAGCTAAACAAGACAAATTATATTCAAACAACTTAAAAAAGACAGTTTTGTCTACAAAAATTGTATATCAAACACGATATTTCTCAGAAACTTTCAAGTTTTTGCAGCATCACACGGTCAACATGGTACAGACATGTCAAAAATAGTGAGGTGGTATCTTTGTGTCCGTCTGTGTGTGAGTGCGTGTGGAGTAAGGGGTTTGTGTGTGATGCCTACAGACATAAATACATGTCTATGGTGATGCCACCCTACTGGACAGTTAACTGCAGCTCAACCATCGGCGTCTCCACATGGTACAGAGTCCGTCTGCAACCAAACGTTTACAGAGCTAAGCCTGAATTAAACATGCCACAACCTAAATTGAATCAAACTATGTCTATAATAATTTACAGTTAAGTAATTCAACTACAATTGTATTTATGGTATTTCCTATGTCATTTAATCTATTGCTGTGGTATCAACTATTTCCGGTTGACCAGCATCTAAATATCTTATAACTAAAACAAACTCTAGTTGGTCACTTTCATTTTATTTTTGGCTGCGAACCTGAAATATAAATGGATTTAAAACCTGAATTTTCGTTTAATTTCTTTATCTTGGGTATAGAAAAACTGTGCTGTAAAAATGAAGAGCTATTTTGGTATTGTAGAGTGTCAAAATATGATGTGATGAACAGACATGTCTTATTTGGGTGTGATATTTGTGTTCCATGAAATGTCTGAGAATTTTTGCTTGTTTGTTTAAATAGCTGAGATAGGCTACTCTTACATCCCAGCTGAGAGGATGTGTGTCTGTCTCTAATTTTGTGTGTTCATGGTAAGCCCTACAGTGCTTGGACCAAACGTCAAACGGTTATAATTGTATTAAAAAAATTACAATAAAAATATATATACATATAAGACTTTTATCACAATCAAATGATAAACATTTACGTATCCGCTAATACAAAATTAACAAAGAATCGAAGTTTTCATTTGTAAATAGTATGTTTCAAGTTCTCTTAAAAAATTCATTACAATTATTTTTTAACATGACCCAATAAAACTTTAAAAACTGAGTCATCTGTTTTTGCTAATCAACGCTTAAAATGTAAATTTGGGAGAATAAATGATTATGCGTGAAGGCTTTTTTTTTGCATCTGTTCGCGATCAAAAAGAAAGAAGCGACATCCTGTTGCTAGAAGGGACACATCTCCGCCGGAAATGGTGCAAAATCTCGCCATATAATTACAATAAATTACATTAGCTAACGCCTACACCTACGCAACCCTAAACCTAACCTCAACATAATAATAAAATATAAATCATCCGTTTTCTGCGTAACTAAAATTATGCGCATTGGATTGGATTCAATTTATACCTATAACTACATGCCCAGTGTAGTTAGCTGTATCCCTTCTAGTCAAAACCGTCATCCTGGCGGCAGTCGTCACGTGACTCCCGGCCCCGCCGCAGAAAGATGACGTCCTCTCAGACGTCGTAAGGAGAATTGGCGGGACGGTTCGTTATTGTGATATGAGCTCGAGTCGCCTGTAATTTTATCGTTTTCTCAACGTTTTTAATGTTTCTGAGTGCGACTGGAAATACGCACAGACGTTCTGCGCGTTCTTTTAACTAGAAGGAGAACTTTGACATGGAGTCTTTTCAGAAAGTGGAGAAAATCGGCGAGGGAACGTACGGAGTGGTTTATAAAGCCAAGAACAAGATCACCGGGGAGACCGTCGCGCTGAAGAAGATCAGACTGGACACGGAGACCGAAGGCGTCCCGAGCACCGCCATCCGCGAGATTTCCCTGCTGAAGGAGCTCAACCATCCCAACATAGTCAAGCTGCGCGACGTGATCCACACAGAAAACAAACTTTACCTGGTGTTCGAGTTCCTCCACCAGGACCTGAAGAGGTTCATGGACTCCTCCGTCACCGGCATATCCCTCGCGCTGGTGAAGAGCTACCTGTTCCAGCTGCTCCAAGGCTTGGCGTTCTGTCACTCTCATCGGGTTCTCCACAGAGACCTCAAACCCCAAAATCTCCTCATCAACGCTCAGGGCGAGATCAAACTGGCTGACTTCGGGCTGGCGAGGGCGTTTGGGGTGCCGGTGCGCACTTACACGCACGAGGTGGTGACTTTGTGGTACAGGGCTCCGGAGATCCTCCTGGGATGTAAATATTACTCCACGGCTGTTGACATATGGAGTCTGGGCTGTATCTTTGCCGAAATGATCACCAGAAGGGCATTGTTTCCCGGGGATTCTGAAATAGACCAGCTCTTCAGGATTTTCCGGACCTTGGGCACCCCAGACGAGTCTGTGTGGCCCGGGGTCACCACGATGCCAGACTACAAACCCTCCTTTCCGAAGTGGGCACGGCAGGAGCTGTCTAAAGTGGTGCCACCCCTGGATGAGGACGGCAGAGACCTCCTCGGCCTAATGCTGAACTATGATCCCAACAAGAGGATCTCCGCCAAAAACGCCCTGGTTCATCGGTTCTTCCGGGACGTGACCATGCCCATGCCCCCCTTGCGCCTCTGAGGTGCCCTGGACTGAGTGTTGGGTGCCGTTCGATTCCGGGATACCTGGAAATTGTTCAGTTTTATGATAATACAAGCAATTGTACATTCCTTGTTACTCTGGTTCTTTGTTTTAATATAAATGTTATTTACTGTTACTGAATATTGTGCTGTTAGTAAGCATTTCAGTAATCTTACCAGCGTTCCTGTTTGTATAAGAGTTCATATCACATGTAAATCAGTTACATCTCAAAACTGCCAATGTTTTTTCTGAGATGAGATTAAATTTTTCTAATAATTAAAAAATCCGCTATATACTGCATTACATTTATTACTTTATAAGGAACTGTGTTAATACAGACAATAACACGTGACGTAAGGTAGCGATGTTTACCAATTTACATAAAACACACATTATTACTCATTGTGGTGCTTCTTTATTCTGTGATAAATATCATTCATATCATTTACATTTTTAATTCTATGTCTTAATATGTTTAGTTTTAAAGGTAATTAACAGCGCTTTGCTTTTACTCTTATGAAAATTTACCTTGGTTTTGTTTTTCTAAACGTTTTTGGTGCATTGATTACCTTTGTATTACCATATTTTTGCTCGAAATATAATGGTTCAACTATGGTTGTTGCAATTAGACCATGGTCATTTTTTATGAACTTTTTAACAATATATCGATTCTATGGTTTCTGTAGTAAAACCATGGTTAATTTTTGTATGGATGGAAAAAGTACGAGAACAAGTCTGTTTCATGCTTACCATTTTTAACTGAATTTACAGAGTACAAGCAATACACAAAACGAAGTTCAGTCCAAAACATCTAAATAAAAGATGATTGACAACAAGATATTTAACTAAATAAAACAAAACTACATTTTTGTGTTTCTTTGTACAAAGATTATACCTTGTCAAGTAATAACATTAATGAGCAAAGGTAAGAGGTTTTAAAACACCAGAGCCGTCATTCATTTTTTTACAGTAAAACTTTTTTCAGACCCTGCATACAACTTTATCATCTGGTAACAAAAAATCTCTAAATCTTGAACAATCTGCAAAGCACACACACTACCTTAATGGATATGAAGGTTGATTTCTGCTAGATCGGGACACTTGACATTCATCTCGTCAAAAAGTGTACTTTATTCATTATTATAAAATTATTTGAATTTGTAAATTTCCTTTTGATTCTCTCGTGATATTTTCACGAAAGGACCGGATGATGTAGTCCCAGCATCTACCAGTTGGTGCTGCTAAACGTCAACGTATGATCTTTGCCTCTAACATTGCGCCCCCTAACGGCCATGGATCATAATATCAAGACACGGGTCGCTGGTCACGTACATGAATTCCAATGTGATTTTAATTCATGCCAGTTAATAAATATATGCAAGACTAAATGTTATAAGACTCTCTGTCACATGTCCTGTTTAGTTTTTTGCTAATATAAGGGACAACGATTAAAAAACAAAAAGAACAAAATTATATAATTCTAGTGGTATCCATTAAAAAAACTTTAATAAAAGAGCTGTTTCCAACTAAAACAGATGGACCAGTAGAGATCCACAGAGATCATTACAGTTAATTTTATTATAATCATTAAATTCATTAGAATTTCTCTAATGTTTCTGTTGTGTTTTTCCAGTAGGATCAGGAGACACATAGACAGAGTTGTGAGGACATTTGAAGTGACCCTCACTATTTGTTATGCTCATAAATCAGGGTTTGTTGTGTTTTGATGGTGTGGGTGCGCGCGCGCGTGTGACGCCTTCAGCTCTCGGCCATGATACTCGGAACGCACTGAAAACATGGTGTCGTACAGGGATTGTTATTCCTATGCGTTGTTTAACATCGTTCTTCTTGTCTTAACCTCTCATTTGACGCGAGGACAGGACAATGCTGGTGAGTTCGGTGACTTTTGTCACACTTAACATTTTGTCATTTTTTCCTCTGTCAAGAAACGCGAATCTCGTGACTGTCTTTAAGTTTGTTTTAATGGCGATGCGTACAGCGTTTTAAATGCGTAAGTGAACAAGGAGTGGGGCTGAACTTCTTCATGACTCTATTTGTAGCGCTTCTGTAACAACTATAGTTTGTTACATTTACAGTTTATTTGTTACAGTTCGTTACATTTACAGTTTTTTTGTTACAGTTTTATACACTTTGTTACACTTGCAGCTTGTTTGTTACATTTTGTTGTAGCTACATTGTGTTTGAACCCCAAAGTTTTAAAGTCAAGTAAAAGTGACTGCCGTTCACGAGCTTTAGTGGACTCTATAGACTGCTTAACACTGGTCTACTCCAGCATCAGAGAGGAAGTTGCGACGTTAATCTTTCGCTTTTTATTCCCCACAAGAAGCAAATACAAAAAACAAGAAGCCATTAATCTGAGATTTAACAGGATATCCTTATAGTTACTACTGAAGTAGTGTAAAATATACATTTTGTGGATATGCTCTGCTTTAAAATATAAAACAAAAAATTGTTTAATGCCGCACCAGGCTCTATAAAATGTGTTTAAATAATCCTTAAAGGGATACTTCACCCAAAATTGAAAATTCTGTAATCATTTACTTACATTCCAGCTGCTTTGTATAAATGTCTTTGTTGTGATGAATACAGAGAAAGATATTTGGAAGAATGCATATAACCAGACAGATTTTGCCACCCATTGACTACCACAAATGCAATGGTAGTCAAAAATGCCCCAGAACTGTTTCCCTTCTTCAAAATGTCTTCTTTTGTGTTCAACAGAACAAAAATAAATGATTAAGTCATTTTCCTACTATGGGAGTCAATGGGGGGTGAGATATGTTTGGTTATAAGCATTCCTCCAAATATCTTTCTCTGTGTTCATCAGAACAAAGATATTCATACAGTTTTGTAACAACTCAAAGGCGAGTAAATGATGACAGAATTTTTTTATTTGGGGGGGAAGTACCCCTTTAACCTTAAGAAAGGGTTGAAGCCACAATGTGATTGTAAAACCAATAACTGGTGTTTTTTCAGCTCTGTAATGTCCTTAAACAAGTTTCTTCAGTATTGTTTACCGAAATCTTTTGAGATTTTATCTAATGCACTCATATCTACACAGACTGTCCAGCAGATGGGCGCACATGGCTGCCATTTGGCGTGAACTGTTTTCACTTCGTGCATGGAGCAGAAGACGTGGCCAAAACCTATTCTTTTGACGACGCCAAACTCATGTGCGAAGGATATGGTAAATTGTTGTATATAACACAGAATGATTAAACACTTTCTCAAAGGCTAAAGAAATATTTCAATGTACACGACAGCGTGGCCAATCTAACACCCCATTAACTTTTGTTTTTAGATCTCTTGACAGTTAAAAGTGCTCAGGAGAATGACTTCATCGTCCATTACAGCCCTAATGTGTGGAAGGGCAATGTAAATATTTGGCTTGGAATGCACTATGACAGCGATGGTGAGTTTGTTTATCATGCAAACACATGCATGGGCAGAGTCTACATCAAACAACGTGAAAGAAATAGATTAGTGTCGAGTGGTTTTACATAAACCGGAACAGCTGTCTGGACACCTGTATGGGCATCTATTCTGTGACTGTAGTGACCCAAAGAGGAACTGCAAAAATAACCCGTTTTTAGAGACGTCCATAAGGTTCCATAAGATGTCATATATTTTTCTCAATGACAAACACCAATGTGACCTGTAGACGGTAGGACCATAATTGGATTTGGTTCAGTTTTTGTTCGCTGGAATGTAGCTGAACTTGACTAATCTGTTGGAGGCAAGGGCCTTGGCAAAGGCTGTTGCCTAGTCAGTCTTATTAGTTTGAATGTTCTTTTAATATATTGCTTAAGGTAATGTTAAAACCCATTTTAATGCAGTAAAATTGAGTATATCATCATGTTTTTTTAAAGGTCGCTGAGTGTGTCATTGTTTATAGATGGTCATTTTGTACACAAGGCCACATATGAACTTTCCAACTGTTTTCCCATAGCTCGATTTTCACATATCTACTCACAACACATGGAAATCCTGTTATTTTAGAGGCCGATCGTAAGCGTTTATAGATTGAAACAACACACCTGATCCGCAAAAACTACATAGAGGTCTTCTAGACGCAACGTGTTTGTATCAGACCTGATTATTTTGGCTTTGTGATAAAAGAATCTATGAAGAATCAAGCAGAAGACAATGTGAACTTTGATCTAAATCAGGGCTCAGAAATGAGGAGTGTGAGAAGGCCTAGGTTTAGTTTACAGGACTGTCACATGTTAATGGTGCTAATTCTGCCTTTTCACTATATTTGTTTGTTTGTTTGTAACAAGCAGAACATTCACTCATTCTTCTTCTTGATCTTCCGTAGATGATGTGTTCAGGTGGAATGACGATGACGGTGTTTTGCTGTATAAAAACTGGGAAGCTGGAGGTTCAGATGACACTGATCTTCCTTTCATGGACACATGTGTTGTTCTTCACTCCAGCACGGGACAATGGGAAAACATCAGCTGTTCAGATGAGCCAGAGAATGGCGTCGTGTGTCAGACGAGTAAGATTATCTTTCAGGTTCACACAGACACATATACACGTAGTTTTTCATTTTTCATTTAATACATTCATATTCACAATCTGAAGTCGTTTTTTGTATTTATGATAATGCTATATTTTTAAAACTGAGAGTTGTTGCCAAAAGGCCAGATCTCCTTGAGATCTATCACTTATATTAGAACCCATTGCAGAAATGTGATTCTATAAATCCTAGTTGTGTTTTATGAAGCAACGCTTTCTGACGTTTCAAAGTTTTTCGCTCTTTTGTTTTTCAGAGGCCGTCTGGACAAGCGCACCAAGTAAGTACTTACAACACGGCTCTTGTCGTCTCTTGTGGAGTTTATGTCAAAAAACAATTCAATTTATTGATATGGCACCACCATGTAATATTGATGACATTTCTAGATCCAATGATGTGTCTTGAAATGCACAGCTTTGTTTGAGGAGTTAACAACTTTTACCAAAACAAATCCTGTCATGATTATGAAATTTGGCTGAAGATTAATCGTCTAATAAATCGCAGCGATTATGCCGATTAATTGTTTGTTTTAATGCATTGACATTTTATTCTCATACATTTGTGATTCGGCTTTGAAATGACCATATTGTTCTGAATATAAGACTATGTTTTACTTCCTCCTAAAAAGGGTGGTCATCATATATTTAAGGTCTAAGCTTTTACTTGTCAATAATACAGACGCCAAATACGTGTAAAACGAGTTCGATCAGGAGTGAATTGAAGCCTCCAATAAAATGCTATCAGTCATAGAAAAGCTTCTATTCAGTTTTTTTCTCACTTTCAAGACTACAATATAATTTTACTTACGTGTTAATGAAATCTTGATAGACTGGTTTTTACATTGAGATTAGTTTAAATACTATTATATTATACCACAGTTTTTTATGGTATATGCTTAAAAATATTTTTTTAATTGATTGGTAGAAAATTTTACCAGTATTATCATACTTGCGATACAATATATATAATAAAATATGCAGGGACTGCAGCTCTCCCTTGTGTCTTTTACAGAGATGATACCAATAGTTGCGATAATCTGATACCATCACGATGAGGTCAAACAATCTTACCTGTGACTCCTCCCCTTTTTAAATAGCCAGTAGGGTTTAATTGACCTTACCACCTGGAATTTAATAAGAAGATAAAGTGCAGAATGATGTTATAAAAATTGTTGACATGTATTGCAGGAAGAAGTGAGAGACTTTTAAAAAAATGTTTAATCTTAATGTGCTCTTTGCCACTGTTTTTGGTGCACACTACTTTATATATATCCTTAATGCTAACACATTTTAGAAGATATAAAACATTTTCAGTGTTTCATTTTAAGCACACTTTTATTCTCTCTCTTTTTGCTGTGTAGAGAGTAGTCCTCTCCTCTCGGCTCTGGTCATCATCAGTGTGGCATTGATTCTCGTGGTCTCTGCTGTGGTTTGGTTTCTACAGCAGAGGCACAACCTGGGCTCATCCATCCTCACCCTCACCGAGTATCACCACCCCTTCGGATCTCCGTCCGCTGATCAGACGTGCTTAGTAGAAGCCGAAGAAATCGAAGATATCCCTTAAGAGCTCAAATCTCTGTTTATAGCCATGGCCAGGTTAGAAGACACAGCAGGACTGTATGTAAGATTATTATCTTTTATGACCTTCACTGGGAGCTCCTACAATGTCCTACAAAGAAAAAAAACCTCTGAGGCACACCACCTGTTTTGGGTGTATTTGAGTAGGGCGTGTTCTTATGCAGTAAAGCCAAAAGTTTGAGGTTTTCTTTACCCCGGAAAATTAAAGGAATAGTTCACCAAACTGATAACTCTTTCATTATTTACTCAAACTTACGTCATAACAAACCTGTATGACTTGATCGTTGCTAACTTAACAGTGTTGGCACTCATTGACGTCTCTTAAATAGTCACAAAACCACAAAGAGACATTTTTTTAATTCTCCACAGACTTGTATATTGTTTTAGAAGACATGGCAGTTGAAAAAAATATGACAGAATTTTTATTTTGGGTAGAGCTATCCCTTTAGGTTCAATGATCTTTATAGTATTTCCCAAAAAGCTCACTGTGTTGTTGATATTTGGCTTTATCTAAAATGGTTATTTCTGTAAGATTATTTAGATGGATCAGGAGTGAATCGAAGCCAACATTAAAATGCTTCTATTCAGTTTTTTCTGAGGATAAGACAAAACCTGTCAAGTCATCAGATAACACTGGAGGAATTAGTCTTCATTTCAGAGTAGTTTATTAATAATTAAGAGGGTGCCGTTATTCTGATGTCATTTTAAACTTAAATACTGTTGTACTATTATGGCAGTTGACTAAGAACTAGTACATTTTCCATACAACAATAGTATAGAAAGGCCACATCTGTCAAGCTCCTACAAGGATGAGGAACATTATTACAGCCAATAATATTTCTCTTCTGCTGCAGAACTAACTGAGCCTCGTGTTTATGTTGCGAACTTAAAATAGGAGGTTTGTTCACTGTCGATTTATCTTGTTCAGTCAAATCATTTTCTGTCTGTCTCAATAGTTTTCTTAGCAGAAAATATAACAAAATTTTTTTTTATCTGTTTGCACATCATAATGAACGCTGAGCTTGTGGTTGAAAGTTTGGATCTGGCACCAATAGTGTTCTGTATCCAGTAATGAAATTCTGTGAACATTAAATAAATCTTTATTTTTCCATATATGAACGACAAGCCATTTCTTAGAGGGATAAGCTAATAAAAATGATAATTTTAAAACTAATAAAGACTGAATAAAGACTTGTATGTTCTAGAACCAACGAGATGTTCTTCACGTTCTGTGTCTTCGGATGAATCTGTGTGTTTCATGTGTAATGACAGACAGATGATGAAGTGGAACAGCTAATTGAGGACAGATTCATTATCCGCTGAGCTTTTTATAGATCGCTGTCATTGTTCTACCCTCAAAGTGTCAATTTCCCAATGCATATCTCTTCCCATATTTGACATGTTTTTAGATGCGTATCGTATTTATTCGCTGTTTGCACATGTGATTGAGTCCTTAGATTTTTTTGGTAACACTTTACAATACGGTTTTATTAAGATATTTGTTAATAGTAGTATATGCATTAACTAACATGAACCAACAGTGAATAATATAGTTTTTCAGCATTTATTAATCCTTGTTAATGTTATTTAAATGTCAATACAATTATTTTATGTTAGTTCATGGTACATTAACTAATGTTAACAGATACAACTTTGGATTTTAAACATGTTATAGTAAATACTGAAATAAACATGAACTAAGATTAATAAATGCTGTAGAAGAACTGTTCATTGTAAATTCATGTTAGAAAATACATTAAGTAATTGTCAACAAATATAATCTTTTTGTAAAGTGTTATCGATTTTTTTATTCTTTTCTATTTATGCAATTTTTGGAGTTTTACATTTCTATGCCAAATTTTCTCACCAGCTTGCTGCTATACAGTTTGTGCTACACACTTTTTGATGTGCCATCAATCATTCACCATCCCCATCTGACCACCATGATAATGTCCTGGAGATGCCATTGCGGACCACTAGAGGACGCTGTGACTCTTGAAAAGAACACGGCCGAACTCAAAGTGCTTTGTCAGGAATAAAAATGAAAGACCTTTTTTGACTGTTTTTAACTGTCAATATAATAAATCAATTGATATATATTTGAAAATATATATAAAACATTATTAATCAATCACATGTAAGGAATTGCAAAATGAAAAAAGTAAGCACTTGCTTTGTATTTTTCAGTGTATTTCCGTATACAGCATGTTTATTTCAAAAGGTATCAATATAATTGTAACTCGGTGTTTAATAGCACAGTTTTTACATTATGCATAGAACTGAAAGGCATCCACCATATTACATTTATATTTGTTAAAAGAATAAATTGAACTATTTATTTAACATGTTTTACAAATTTTATTTTCATTCATTTCAATTATTGCACACACACATAGTCTCACGCGTAGTAATATCACAGTATGATACCGACTACTGCAGCTTATTGATTTATGAAACACCTTTTATGAAGCATATGGATATTCTCTCAGGGTTTGTTTTAAATTTACTGGTGCTTCAGAGAGACAAGAACATCCATCATGCAGGAAACATTGAAATCTCCAGACATTATAAACAGTTAATTGGTTGTAGGGTTTTTTCTGTTCCTTTCCATTTCATTAGTTAGTCAAACTCATTATTGTTTAACAATAGAGCTTCGTTTTCTTTTAGTGTTCTGCTTGTGCTTCACTGTTTTCTGCGTGATCTTCATCTCTGATTCCCAATTAACAGAGCCTCAGAAGATGCAGCCGCTACAACACTGAGCCAAGAGATTTCTGGGTAATACACGTCCTGTGATTCATATTCATTCATCATGTCACATCAACACACTGTGTCTACATACTGGACGGTATGTGTTTTTTAATGGAATATTGCTACTGCATCTTAATGTGTAATGCGAGAAGCGGAGAGGCTTCTGGTGGCATATGATAATAACATTTTAATATCACCACACGAACCAGATTTTTGCTCTCAATATCTGTCCTCGTTCTCACAGTTTTCTCTTTGTGTTGATATTTGATTTATAAATCAAAGAAATATGTTAAAAGTACATATGTGGGCCAAAGGACTGTGAAGTCTGCACCAAAGACAGCAGCAAAAAGCCATTGATCTGTTCACATGATTCTACATGTATACAGGGCTCCACAATAGATAAACAGTGAGTCTTGTGTAACATGATCTGTTTTAAGGACTACTTAAAGAAACAATTTTGATATTGCCAAATATTCAGTTTGACTGTATATAACTTTTGAAAAAGAACAACACACATGTTGTTCCAAATGAATGAGAGCACACATTGAAATGTGTGATTATGTAAATTACAAATAATTGTAATTTCTATGTACATCGTGTTTCATTAAAAAGATGTTAAGAAAAGTAATGCCTTGACATAGAAACAGTTGACACTTGTGCTCAATATTTCATGCATAAAAATAATGTTTTTTAATGCCATTTGTTTGTCAACATTAACAGGTGACACAGAAAATCTGATTCTCTTATTGAACACTCAGTCTGCTGTTTGATCCTTAATCAATGTACTGCTTTTCATTTGGTCATATGCATTATTTATTAATATGCACATGTAAATTCTGCAATGAATTAAAAGGCCATTCATTATTTAAAACTACAAACACAAAACCTCCATTGAGAGATGAATCGTTTGAATGTTTGAATACATTTTCCATGTCCGCAAGCAAATGTATTGCCACATCTCGATGCACTGTATCTGACAGTAATGAATTCCTCTGTCGATTTCATCAGCATTAAAAGAGCAATTCGTCTGTTTAAGTGAACATTTAACCATGGAGACAAAACAAGAGATACCTTCATCATTACGGCTAACAAATGCCTAGATTGTGTGTTTAACTTTGTCCCATGATAGAAAAAGGCTTGAACAGAGCATTTTTGAAAGTGTGCTTTATTTATTTAAAATGCTTTCTTAAATTAAAACAAATATTTATTTTCGTTGTTTTTGTTAGTTCGAAAAAAAAGAACCCACAAAACAGAAAATGACTCATCTGTGCAAAGTCGATCCTTACTATGCAGCCCAATTAAATTGCATAGGGCCCTGAAACACAAGGGGCCCCCTTGAGTATCAAAAACACTATTGTAAACAAGATGCTATTTTTTTTAACTTGCGGATTCAACTTTAGAGGAACTATTTCAAAATGTCTTTTTAATACTTAATTTACTTAACTGCAGTACATACTCAGATACCAAGCAGTAGCCGGCAGGTAATGACATGATATGCTGATATGCGTCTTTACAAATGACCATGGCTTTAAAACGGAGCTGAGCGAAGAAAAGAAAAAATGTTATAGAATAAGAAGGCATGTCTTTTTGTACTATACTAAAGTTTGTTTTGCCAAATTATGCAATGAATTCCTTACAAAACAAGTAGCCAACACATTTACAAATTTTGTATTTGTCCATTATACTACTCTTGCCCATGATCATTTTTTTTTAGTTTGTGCCATTTGATGTGTTTTTCATTTGCTTAGCTTTCTTTAACCAACTTGTATTTATCTTGCTTTATAGTTTTCCATTTTTTCACAGCTAGATGGTCCCAGAGCCGCGTTACTCTAGGTTAAGAATTATTTACATGTCAATCAAATTTTGCTTTAATAATTAATCGTTTTATACTGTCATTTGGTTTTCTGTCTTTGAGTCTTCATTTGTTTAAGTGTGTTAACTGCTTTTTTTATTTCTTACAGTTTACAGTCATTTCTATGGCTTTCCTATAGCTCAGTGGTAAGAAAATTGTTAAAAATGGTTATGGGTTCGATCCCACGGGATTGCACATACTTAGAAACAAAAATGTATAGGGTAATGAAATGTAATTCGCTTTGGATAAGAGCGTCTGCCAAATGCATGAATGTAAATGTCATATGTAATTTAACTATCAGTACAAGGGCCCCTCACAAGTTTTTCTTAGGGCCCACAGACGTCCAGGATCGGAACTCCATCTATCAGACGTTTCCCTTAGCATCCTTCTGTCGTTTTTGTGTAAGTGCTTGAAGGTTCTTGTGTTTACTGAGGGAAAAAAATGATTCCTCTCTGCATTCCCTTGATGTGTCTTGTAAAAATCAATAACTCTGAGCTGAGCCCTGTGGACGATAATGACAAGCATTACTCAGGATGCACTGCGGACTAATGTGCAAAAATAGCAATTAAAACGAAATGGCAGCATTAATTTGTTTTCCATCAGCCTCTGCACTGTTCTTCACGGCCTCATTATACTTTCTAATCAAGACTCTTTTAAATTCCTTTTTAAGGAGACGGGCAGATTTACCCTCCCCCGTATAGCTGCCGAGCTTCGCCATCATTGTGCTTGCGTTTATTACTTTACAAATGACCGAGGTGAGCTTGACATTTTCACGGCATGCAGACGAGAGCTCGGGCTCTGCCGTAATGAATTTGCTTTGAGCTCTGCCCCCTCTGCTTTTCCCAATCAAGATTCCCCGATACAATTAAAATCACAGCATCTCACTGCTGTGGGTGACAAATGCGTTTGATGAAAGAAACAGGCTGGTCCCATGCGCCATCTGAACGGCGGTGCAGAAACAGACCAGCTTGTGAAAGGAATATGAGGCTAAAAATCAATGTGCTCTCAGGACTGTCAACGGCCACGCTAACCTGTTTTAAATTCTGGAAGCTGAATAAGGGTATTTTTCACATCTTTAATTCAGGAGTGGCTTTGTCAGTATATTGGTCTCCTACACACGAGCAGAGAGTGAAATCACAGCCCTGTGGATTTATGTACTTACTTGGATTTAAGGAGCCTATATCTTTAGTTTTTTGTGAAAATACTGAACGATGACAATTATGACACAATTTTGTGAATTCCCTTGTTTGTTGGGTAGCCCCTCACACTATCTCTACTATCTCTTAACCTGATCATCACAGAAACGGTTTACATTTTCCAATTATCATCATGTATGTTTAATAAACGATTTGAAATGTGGGTATCACGTGCCGGTCCCCATCATCGTGTAGGCATTTGGTGACATGGAGGATTAACCATAACTTATTGTTTTTTATAATGACCTAATGTTCATTTTCTATCCCGCCCTGACCACAACCCCAAACCTAAACCTCACAGATACATTTTGGCATTCTACTATGTTCAAATGTGCCTCATTTGTATGTAAAATAATTCATTTCCAGTGTAGGTGGATGTCAGGTTTTACTACCTGGTCACTGCAATAGACACACCTTCACACACCGACCAGTTCCCACCTACAAAGACCGACAGAAAGAAAGAGAGATTGATTTTCACCAAAAGCATATATCACACAGCCTTTGTATAAACTCCATAAATAATGCAATTAGAGTAATTCCTCCATAAATAAACTAATAAAACAAAATAAACAAACATGCATAAATCTATTTACCTGAGCAACGCCAATGTTTCCATAGCCTACTTTTCATTAAGAGAGAGAGAGATTCAGTCCTATTAACATATTTACGCACACACGCAGAATAGAGAGAGAGAGAGAGAGAGAGAGAGACCTCAGTCTTACTAACAGATTCACGCGCGCACAGATCAGATCATCGACGTGCATCATCTCTCACTAAAGCTGTCGGACTCATTGGATCGGATTTAATCTGTTATCATTCATGAACTCGCTGGATGAGGAACATTATTTATAGTGAAGCTGGAGGTGAGTTTGATTCATTTCAGCGCAGATGTTCTGTTACGCGACGCGTTTGTTTGCGCGCTTTGCTGTTTGATGTCTGTGATGTGACGCTTCACTGTATCTCTGTTTGTTGTTGTTAACAGTTATGAGAGAAAACGCGTATTGGTTTCTGTGGACGGGAAACAAAACCACCAAAGCGGTGCATGTTTGCGCAACCTTCAGCCATAATACTTTTGCGTTTTGTGTTAAAGTTTTAATTTCAATGGGTTCTGTGTGAAGACAATTATTGTGGTATATATACAATTCTAAACACATATACACACACGCGCGCGTGTTCTCTGAATGTTTAGCAATAGTATTTATTCATTTAAGTATTTACGTTTTACATATAATAGCTTTCCACAGTATTGGACCGTGGGCGGTTACCTTTGACCCCGAGGGTCCTCTTGATGTCATGTTTTTAACTGAACTCGCATGAAGTGGATGTGAAGCCCCCTCAGAATAGATCATTATTGTGGGAAAGAGAGAATCGTTTTCTTGCTATGAAGTTGAAACAATGAGATTTGTTAATGAATCAATCCTAAGGTTCAAGTGAAGCATATTCGAAGAGCCAGTTGAAAAAGGACCTGTATGAAAATCAGCATTTCTACAAAGTGTTTTAACTCATTGAAGTCTGGAGTTTAACTAGCTGTTTGTGTGTTTTAAATAGACCTATTAATTTACATCACACCATACTCCATTTTTCTCTCCTCTCAAACGCCATCTTGAGCCATCACATCACCTTGCTTGTTTATTCCTGTATGGTTGCCATTAAATATTCAACTCGTACATTTTGAGGTAGTTTTATAGTTTTGGCAAATATATTGTGCAATATATGAGTGGATTATCATAAGGTTGATATGTTTCTGCATTGGATCAGGATCTGACAGAGACCCCAACAAAGTGACAGGTGCACCAGTGACTCTCACAGCACACCTGTAGGGTGACATTTGATTTAATCCAGTAAACAACACTGCCATCATTTTGTTACGGATGACAATGAACGTTTTTGGACATGTTGGTGATGTGCAATCGATTGCATGTGTTTCCCCTTCTATATTTGTATCTGCATATATGTACGAATGAAGAAAAAGACATGTCCATGTCACAATTTGAAAGAAAAGTATTAAAAATAAAAGAATAAACCAAATTCTAGTTTGTATAAAGACAGAAGCCTAGTTTTGGGATCACTGGGTTTTTTGCATTGTGACATTATTTTTACTCTTTTTTTTGCAAGTCTCTTAGGGAAAAATGTGTACTGTTGTGTGATGTCAGAAGTTCCATGAAATTGTAAATTGTATCCAAAGAATATAATTGATAGGCGAAAATCTTAATAGTCCTGAAACAGGCTTCACTTTATTTTTATGCAAAATACAGCATCACATATTTAATATAAATATATAATATATTCTTTTGAAGGTATGAAATAGGACTTGCCATGTGTTCTCTCTTGTGAGGTTCACTAGCTGGTCTCTCGCTCTTTTTTTCTTTCTCTCTGGAAATGCTCGGACCGTTTGGGTGACACTGTCCGAACCGAAGACGGGAGAGGGCCAAGCGTCCTTCTACCAGCGTGACATTATTCTGTAAAGCCACGAGAGATCCGTGAAATGAGCTTAAACCTCAGCTGTGAATGAATCTGACGCATAAGATCTGTTAAAAACAGCATCCTGCTCACATAATCACGTGAGATTTCTTTGCCCTAATTCTCACCCCGGAACATTTGAAACAATATACACCTAGAGACACTCAGAGACGAAATTCCCTCTAACTTTAATTGAATGCCTATTGTGCGGTAAAGCAAACTGTAATATCTCAGCCGTTGAAAGCACTTACAGATGTCTTCTTTTATTTTAAAATGAAAATATGGTTTAAACATGGCCCGAACAAGCCTTCAGTGATATAAAGAAGCAGTTGGGATTCGTCTGCTCTTACAGTAAATGTTTATACAGCTTAAAGAATCACAGCGATGATGGAAATTCGATTAAAGTGATGGCATGCTGTGAATGCATCTGTCCAGAGAATCAAATCCGAAACCAGACTCGTAGTCAGAAGGTCAAGATTGATTCATTTAAAACTGTCATCCTTGAAAACAGCAGCACATGCAAAAAAATCCTGCAGTTATTGGTTATTTGCATGTGATGAAAAATATCACAGTGCCGTTTGAATGTGGTGCTGTTCTCTCAGCGGGCAGAAAGAAGCTCAAGGTTACATTAATAGTGCTTGAAACAGCAGTTTTAAATGCTAACAGCATCGCTAGTCGGATCCTGATTATTGAGAACGTTACTTGCGTGCTGAACAGATTCACTTTGAATACAGATGCTCACGGTCGAGTGGACATAGAGACTATTAGCCAATGTTAACAGCTTAGCTTTGCTTAAATCAAGTAACAATCCATGTTACAGTAATTGTCCCATTAGGACAACAGTCATATAAAACAGTCGTGGTTAGTGAATAATGCATTTGTTTATAATGGTTATTGCTTTTAAGGTTGTTTATAAGTCGTGTGTAACCTTCGTGACTTCATTATATGCTACAACACTGTAAAAAAAATTGGTTCAAATACATAAAAACGTAGTGCTGTCAAATGATTAATCGTGATTAATCGCATCCAGAATAAAAGTTTGTGTTTATGTAATATGTGTCAGTGTTCTGTGAATATTAATTTTCTATTTAGGAACACAAACACATGAATGCATATATTTGAGAAAAATATAACGTTTATTTAAAATATTCAATAATATTTCCTAAATATGTGTATGTTTTATGTTTATAAATACAAAATGAATATGGGCAGTACACAGATATATTATATTATTTAAACACAAAAAAATTCTGGATGCGATTAATCATTTGAAAGCCTGAAAACCTGGTTGCTCTAAAAATTTTAGTTAACTCAATGAATTTGATGCAACTCGTTATGTTGACTCATATTTTTAAGTTGAATTAACTCATAAAAAATAAGTAACCTGGTTGCTTTAAAATGTTAAGTTGAACCAACAAAAAACAACAAAGAATTTGTCACAGTGAAGAATTTATGTATGTTTCCGTAATTTTTGTATGTAAGAGTATTTCCTTGTCCTGTGTCACATTCTGGTGGTTTGCTGCTGTTTTTTTTTTCCGATGAGATGGACAGGTTTTTCTATACCTAGCGGTGTTTTGGCAATGTTGGCAAGTTTGTACTTAAAGGTCCCCTAGATGTTCCTTTCCACCTAAATCTTTCAGCGAAGGAAGGAGAAAAAAATCTGGAGTGTTGTGTTGTGAGTGTTTAAAGCAAATGAAGCTTAGGGTTGTCTGTATTGTTGTAGGGCAGTTTTACTGATGAGTCCTCACTTTATCATCCATCATATTTCCTCCGGTTCTCTCTTCACAGTCTTACGCTCATTAATCAGAATGCCAAGCTCCTGCAGGGCGATCCTAGAGGTCTGTCTTCTGTTTGGGGGTCTGAAGATGGCAGATAGACCCCCAATGCAGCACAAATATAAATGTATAATGTAGCGTTGCGGCACAACTTTGCATGTTTACCCTGGAGGTTTAAGAAGTGGATCATCTAAAACGGAACATTTTCTCATTATTATTTCTTCAGCGTTCCTGCAGATGTATGTCGACACTTGTAAACGCACATTTTATTCGTGTTCAGCATTTTTGTTTGCTCACTCGGGGAGAGTGCGGCGTATAAACATGTGCTGAACGTATGTCTGCTGTAGGTTTTCCAGGAGGATTTTACCCTTCAGGTTGATTAATATTACTCAAAATCACTTTTCCAGGAGCACAATCTGTTTTTTTCCTCGGCTGTTTTCTTCATCTGGTCATGATTTCCATAAATGTCAGAGCAGAGAGATTCCATACGGAACGACTTGACTTCATCTGCATGCTTATTCCCTACCTGTCTTTCCCCCTGTCTGTAGTCTCCCTCTCTCTCTCTCTCTCTCTCTCTATATAGTCAGATTGTTCCATATGATGTGTAATATGAGAGTGTGGATGTGTCTGGATCTGAATGAAAGGTAATTCGGGCCTGTGGTTTCAAGTAATGTATGCAATGACAAAGAGCCTTAGTTTAATTCACAATGGTGTTATTATTTCCTATTTTATTTCATAACCTCATGTGTGTGGAAGGTTAATCCTGCCAAATTTGAATACATAAATAAAATTAGGAAAACGAAAATGAAGAACAGGTTAAAATTATACACAACTGCTCGAACAATATGTGCCAAAATGAAAAATAAAATGAAAATGGTGATCTGACATTTCATTTTCACTTAAATCTGGAGGAAAGACTGCCAATATGAAAATGAAAAGGCAAATGTGAAAAAGAAAAAGCTTAAATATTTGTTGCTCTCGCAATAATGCTGACACAATTTAAATAAAAATGTGCAGTTTGATTTTCATTTGATTTTCTCTATCATTTTCGTTTTCATTATTTTTTAATTTTTCAAAGTCATGCAAATTAAATGTTAATCAGTTGGAGAGCGTCTGCCTTACTGGGAACGCCCACAAAAACATCATATCCGTTTATGCCGTGGGGGAAAACAAACTATACAAATGAACTTGTGTAGACCTTGTTAGGCGCTTGTTCACAATTACCTTTTCATTTTAATATTGGCAGTTTTGTTTTACGATTTTTTGTCAAATCATCAATAGCATTTTCTTTTTCAATTTGACAGGGACGCATGGTCATTTGTCAGTATAAAAATGAAAATACAATACTTTTATTTTTCATATCTTGTGCGCGCAGTTATGTATATTGAAATTGTTCATCTGGTTTTTCATTTTCATCATTTAATACATTTTAATTAAATTTGGAAGTATTTACCTTCCAAACTGTGGACATATTAGTTTATTAAACGTTTGTTTTTTATTTGAATATACTTAGTTTTTTCTTTAATGGACAGGATGAAATTGTATGAATGTGTGAGAAATCAATAGCAGATGTGATGGAGGACATTTGGCTTCATTTCCTTTAATACTTCTCCTAAACACTCCCGTGTGTTGATATTTAATATGATAATATTGGAAACTGGCAGGATGTCCAGGACATGTGGGACAAGTTGTACATGTGACAGTATTCACTGATACAATATCACAGCACCATCTGATTTATAATGAATGACAGAAATAAAAGCACTGCTAAAAATATTTTCTTAATCAATACTTTTTCCTCTTTGTCTAGTAAAATGTCTAAACAAGTTCAAACAGTTTGATTCTAAAATGGCAAAGATCTTTTTCTTTTCACAAATCAGAGGTTTGTGTTCAAAACAAAGATTGTCAGTTTACCAGCAGTGTAAGTAAAGCTCTAGATATTGATTTCTAGAGAGCACTAAAATAGGTTTTTATGCGTTTGGTTGCAGGCTCATGAGTGATGATGTCACAGTGATGTCACACACCTTAAGTAAAGGCCTGTCACCAACAGTAAGTGAAAACTTTTGAATATATTTAAAACCAATGGTTCCTAACAGGGGGGCCGGGGCCCACAGGGTGGCCCCCGCTGACTTCTAAGGGGGCCTCGAGATTACTAAAATGAGCATTGAAATACATAAAAAAACTATATATTTCTTATTATATGGCAACTTTTAAAACTAATAAACGTTTTTCTAGTTAATTAAAAGCTCTAAAATACTGGGTGGGAGTCAAAAAGGGAAAATTCCTTGTTCTCATGTAAAGCTTCGCTTGCTGAAGAAAGTGATCATGAGAGAACATGTCTGTGTTCAGAAAAAATGAATGCTCAGAGGCCATGCTCAGAGGTCATGATGTAGTATCAGAGATGACTTCCGCTCTGTTTGTTCTAACCGAAGCCTGCAACCTCCCTGTCTGGTCAGTCGATGTCTGGACAGCAGTTTTGTGGACGCACCTGTAACAGGGACTTCTTTCTTTTTCTCTGTTGGTCAATTTGGCATCCTCACACCAGGCAGTTTAAATGTCAGCATCAGCACAAAAACAACACTTTGTCTCTGAGCATCATATATGGCACTTAGTGGGATGAGAGTGAGGGAGAGAATCTCTCCGTCAGCTCTTTATTGAGCCTCTGAAGGTCACATTAAGGTGAAGTCAGACGTGCATCATGGTTGGAAATCATTGATATTCTGACTCTCAGGCAGCAAATGGCTCGGCGGCAGATGGAGCCTTTGTCAGCGAAGAAAAATGGCTGCGTAAAAGAAGCGCTGCCGATTCGCCCCCCGTCGGCCTCACGCTGGCGGGCACGAGCAGAGATGACCTTCCTCGCTCAGGAGAATCCTGCATGACTGATCTGATCAATTCCTCTCCTTGCTTTATTTACAAGAGACATGGAATATGATCTACATCCATATTGTAACTCAGGAGAGGTGATGCTATTGCGAAGAAACAACTGCATCAAATTCTGGAACTGATTCTTAAAACTTTACTCACGTGTGTATTTAATGCGACACAATAACACTTGTTTACTATAGCCTATGTTTATCGTGTGCAATTCACCAAAGAAACATATAACCAATGATAAGCAGGACAAATCTTTTATGTATGTACCAAATCCTTCACAATATATTTTAAAGAAATTTAAAGGCAAAGAAATAAGAGAATGTTTGGGCCTGTTGTTTATCTTGTTTGACAATTAGGATAATTAATGCGACTAAAGAGTCTTGATCTTTAAATGAGATATTTAATGGATTAACTATTGATGTATTGTACAGTCTGTTCAATGGTGCGCCAGCTCTCACTCTTTAAACACACTACACATGTTCTCTGATTTTGCACATTGATCTGATTGTTTTTATGTTTTCACGTTGACTTCTATATTAGCTTTATGTCCTCTAACATGGATGTTTTTAACTTGTATGTTGCATGTTTTTCCGGTTGATTTTTATTGCCGTGGCTCATTGACATGCGTGATGTGTCTTTCTGCAGCAGAATGCACATTGTCGTACTGCGGTGTGTAATTATCGAAATAACCAGAGCTATAATTTCTTTTTGTTACAAAAATAAGTTTGACACAATATTATATTATGAATTTGGTTGTGGAGATGATGTTTGCAGAATTAAATGTAAGAGTTTATCTTGTTAAAAAACTGTCTATAAATTACACACACACACACACACACCAATCAGGTCTCTTATAAATATATATACCTCACCTCACACACACTCCTCATACGTAGAATTGGAGAGATGTGTCATGGGAATTGTATCTCATGTTTTAATATTTGGAAATATTTCCTGAAAATAATGCTGCGTTTCACATTTGCATCATATTTAATTTTTAATGAGAAATGGCCTACAGGGACCCATGCAGTGACATGTTCTGTGTTGTCTTCACTTGTTTTTAAAGCTATATTTGTATAAAATACAGTCATTAGTGTTCAAAGTATTTGGTAGTAGTCTCTTCTCTTTAAAGATGAATGTGTGTTGGCCTCTGGCATTAGCACAGTATACTTGATGATTTTTTATTACTCATTTGTACCTTCCTTAACATTTACAGCACTTTGGTACGTGATTTACTGGATTATTGAACTGTTGACAGAAGAGGATTTAGTTTGACATTTGTATTAAAACTATAATATGAGTTTGTTGAAAGTGTCTGTTAAGAATTTAATATTCTTTTGAGAACAAATATAGAATAAATAACTAGTCGATATTTACGCAAATTTGTAATAATATCTTTTTTTTTGTTAGACGCTATTTATTTAAAGCACCTGGATTTTGAATCGGATGTTCTTGTCATTATTTGTATTTGCTGTGTTTTTTCCTGCAACAAAAGTTGGTTGTGAGTAATTCTTTTGATGGGAGAAATGGGACGATTTCAAGTCTCATATGATCTTTTTACCCTGTCGTAGTTGTTTTTGCATGTGGCGTTTTATTTAATCAAAACTAATTTCCACAGACCAGGCTCATATTCTTCTGGGATTTGAATCTGTTGCCGAGTGCAAATTACAACTGTCTTTATGGGGTTTTGACCTTCTTTTGAAAATGTATTGGCAACACCCTAATCCTTGAGCCATGAAGGGTGAGTTAAAATAAAGCAATAAGCCCCAAAGAAGCACTGGGTTACTGGGTATTTTATAACGCCGTAGAAAGCGGCTCAACCAATCCGAATCAAGGACCAGAACTGACTGTTTTATAAGGATAGTTTACCCCAAAATTTAAGTTAAGGGTTAGGGTTATTCACTTATTCACTTATTCACCCTCTCTTGTATGTTGTTCAAAGTTTTTCTATGGAACACAAAAGAAGATATTTTGAAAAATGGCTCAGTAGGTTTGTGTGTCCATATGTAACCCTGGACCACCAAACCAGTTTTAAGCCAAAAATATATATGGGTCAAAATGATTGATCTTTCTTTTATGCCAAAAGTCATTAGGATATTAAATAAAGGTCATGTTCCATGTAGATATTTAGATAAATACTTTATTTTTGTGAGTAATATGCTATAATATGGACTTTATTTAGACAACTTCAAATGCGAGTTTTGCCACCTTAGATTCCAGATCTTCCAAATAGTTATTTCTCGACCAAATATCGTCCTATCCTAACAAACCTTATTTATTCGGCTGTCATGTGGTGTAAAAATCTCAATTTGGATATAAAATGAAAGTCAATATTGGTCAGTGTTGTTTGGTTATCAACGGTGTGCAAACTTTTTTCTTACAAGAGAAAGAAAGTTGTACAGGAGTGCATTTCCCAAAAGCATCGTTAGCCAACTGGTTTCGAGTTCCGTCGTTCCAGCATAGTTCAACAATTTAAGAGTTTCCTAAAAAACCATCAATCGCAAACATTTTTTTTGAAAATATGCATGCAAATGACCTATGTGCTCTAGGACCCTGGGGAATCCCTGGGAGGAAATACATAGGAGGACACTTATAAATGAATTAAATATCAGGAAATAAAAAAAATTGGTTAACAAAAGTAGTCCTTAAATGCAATGTATGTATTTGACATTGTTTTGATCTGAACGTATTAATTAGTATAGACGTCATTACTCCAACACCTGTGTGGGGTCATCAACTAGATTGCCGAAACCAACTTGGTTCAAACAATAGATCTCCAAAAGAGCTTTCCCCTGAAACAGTCATAACTACATCGTTCATTTCCCCAATGATGCATCATACTATGGTGGTAAACCAGTGTGTTATATGTTTGTTTGTGGAAATTCACCCCAGGTTTGAAATGACGTGACAGTGAGTAACTGTTGAAAGAATTGACGCTTTTGGCTGAACATGAAAGAATTATATTATTAGTAAATTTTATTTTTTTACTTTGGTAGGATAAATGTTAGTTCTTTGTCAAATCATTTGTCCGATTTCAAAACATTTAAGCTTTAAAACTCGCCTTTCTTCTGCTTATTTTGCAACACTCAACTGACATACAACTGACATGTAAATAAATCTATGCATAGCAGCGCTGCTCTGTTTTTAATGAAATGTGTTGACTGTATTATGATTACGATGGTTGGTAACAATTGTGAAGATCATTAGGAGTGATGAAGGATTGATCATTTTATTTTTAATATCCTTATGTCTGTTATTTAGACTGCATACTTAAATGACTTTGGCAAAAGCTGTAATCTCACAAAAATGTGTTAATATCTATGTACTCATTCCCACCCGTTAAATTCACAAGAGACACACCTCAGCTGAATTCTTGTACACTTTCTGCATTAGATGAAAATAAATGAGATGTTTGTGTCTTGTTTCAGGACCTTAATTTGGATCTTCATATTTGCTTGTCACACACATGATGGTGTGATGTCACCAGGGACAGAAGAAGTGCAGGAATCATGTGAATGTGTTTGTAAACAAGCTGAGCAGAATGTTCTCATGTTATATTCATTTTCTCTTCATGGGTGATTTTGACCAAAGCATGTGCGGGTCATTTAAAATTATTTGAGTTTTTCTAAATATGCAATTAATAGGTTTGTGTTTAGGTAAAATTATCATTCTTAGAACTCCTAACAATGTTTCTCCCAAATTTAAAATAAAACTATTGTTCCTGTTTGCATTTGTTTGCATTTTGTTTGGTGAAAATAACAGAAAAGAGATGCTCTGTATTTCTTCAGACCCCAAATACTGCAAAGAAAACAAGTCCATATTCACTTTTAAGCAATACAACAGTAATATTTTTACATGTATTAAGGAGGTTTTTATTTATGCCAACCTGGATTTCTGCCACAGTTTTCATGCGTCTTGTCATGCTGTCAGTCGTTCACATTGCTGTTGGATGATTTTGTGTCACTCCTGTTGTCAGACACAACACATCTAGAGTTAGGAATGGTCCCTTAATTTTTTCCGTGGCTGTAAGTGAAAGAACTGGATTTGACAATAATCAGTGTACATGTTCACAATTCATGTTTTCACTCTACAATCACTTTTTCTTGGATTTTAAAGTATAGCCAAAGCAAATATTACTGTCGGAGTTGACGGGTTAAATACAGCGTGTGTGTCTCTGGTCTGATTTGTCTCTCATGTATATCATGCGTCTGATTCTCTCCCGCAGACGTGTCCTTCATCAGGGTCATTCTGGTGTTTAGTTGAGCACTGATACCAGAACACAAGACATGTGTGATAGATGTGCATGTCTGCAACGCTCACACTTTGATTTACTGAACTGACATGAACACATAACGCACCAGCAGCATCAAAACATCACAGATGCTATTATCTCCATACTGAAGCCCATTAAAATGATAATTGATAAATATACATTAATGATCAATTTTGGATCTTTTGTTTGTCAGATATGGAGTCTGCAGAGAGACTGGAACCCTCAACCGCTGGTCAGACCCCCATCAGATCCAAAGGGAAGCCCAGAGACTCCTCACCAACCACAAACGATAAGAAAGGTGTGAAACACATGGAGCACATTTAAAGAATAATATATAATAGTTTACCGAAGATTTCTATGTACAATCACTGTCTATTATTTTCAAAAACACACACACCTTATTAGAAGGCAACAATACTACGCTGTGCGAATCTTAAATGCAGATGTCTCCAGCTCATGCAGCAAAAAATTCACGAGGTGCTTCATTAATAAACAAGAATTAAACAGACTCGTACATCTGCTGACAAGCTTTTGCTCTTGTTTAGCCCTGTGATGTCCATTTATTCTGAACCCATCCTGGTCACTCATTATCTTCCAGGCGGGAGGAGATCTGCTGTCGACGCACACGCTGTCAGATTAGCATGACCAAAAAATAATATGCAAATTTTTAAATTGCAATTTGTGCTTTTTTTGGGCTCCCTGCGTCTTTGTTCTCTCTCATGATAAGAAATGTCAAGAGAGGTTTTTTCTATTAAAGCAAAAAAAAGCGGTTAGAGGTTTTGCTCGGCGTTCATGAATTATGAATTTGACTCGTTCACTACACACATTTATAAACAAAGATATTTTATGACCTAGGTATCGTATTTTAAGCCGAGCCCTTAGGAAAATTTTACATGTTGTTATTGGCAGATTGAGTAATATTTGTATAACTGTGTTAAACTATGGTTACTGTTGTAAACCCATGGTGCTTTTTTTGTAACGGAGATGTGCTCCATCATTTGTTAACTTTGAATATGAGCTTTGGATTAAGACTTACAATTTACAGGTCTGTGTCTATATTTTAGTTTTTAACACACTTTTATTATTTTAGAAAATATTCTACTGACTTACATGGAAAGTTCGACGTTAGCTGGAATTTTCAGTGCATGTCATTAAATTAGCATATTTATTAGAAGACAGAATCTCATAGTTTGGAAAGATGTTGTAAGATCGTTCATGAATTATTACTTAAAACAAATGAAGAGTTTAATTTCCAAAATGAGATAAACAAAAAATTGTTAACAAAAACATGTTTTTTGGTGCATTCCAATTAATATCAATCAAACTGCATTTGGTTTGTTTTGATTGAAGCCATAATAACAAAGAAAAAAATTAAGCTAACTAATAAAACACAACCAAACATGATAACATAATAAAAAACATGATTTTTGAACAATTTTAAATCTCACTTTGAGTTAATGACAGACAAAAGCATCTCGTGAAAGTCTTTGTTTTATTTCTCGAACCTCTTGGACGGCCGGGAGGATTTGATTATTCTGAAGAGTGGAGTGCATTAATATTTAAAGGCTATTTGCAGATGTCATCGGGGGGGTGGGGGGTTTGCTAACCAGCCTTTCTGCGGATCTCTTCAACCATTTATATTCAGCGTCTCGTCCTGTGTCGACGGGCCGGGCCTCAGAGGAGCTGACGCTAAATATGCAGCTCATTAGAATGACATTCAAAGTGAGGATTTGTCTTTGTGTTTTGTGTAACGGTTGTTGGGAACCTGAAGAGAGTTTTTCCTGCGTTCTGCTTTTGTCTTCTTCTATCCTCAGCGAATCCCGCGGGAGCTTTAACAGTAAATGACTTTAAAAAAAGCCACCAGTCCTCTTCAGCAGAGACTCGTTTCATTGCTTCAGTGTTTGTAAAGAGCTTCTGATTTATGCATGTTGCACAAGCCAAAAATATAGTGATAAGATAACTGATCTTTCTTTAATTTAGAAAATTAATTAAGAATAAATCAGTAATGTATAGAAAGAAGTTGTTTGTAAAGTCATGCCACCTTAAACATCACAGCCTTCTGAATTTACCACTTTTGTGTGTTCGGTGTCTTTTTAGTATTGTTTTCTGCTTCAATATTGTCTCATTTTTAACAGCAAATATTCAGATGCCATTCATGCGGTACATTCATTTGCATATCAAGTAATTCATTTTATGTCGTTTTTTAATTGATGGACAGCCCCTAATGAACATTTCTCGATGGGCTTTATCAGTGATTCACGCATGATGTGATTCTTGTGATTTTTGGTGAATGTTTCTCTCAGGGCATTTGTTTGGAATGCTTGGCAATCACGGCTTGGGAGTTTCTTCGGTTTCTGGGGTTTTTCCCATGATGCATCACTCCTCTGCTTCCCTTCGATCTGACTTCGGAGGTCTGGGAACTCTGGGGATGTCCGTGGCTCTTTCCTCTCGCTCTCAGCTCGGAGCTTTACCAGGTAAAAGTATGCTTAGACATTTAAAAATCTAGACACAGTATCGCCCTGCATGTTTGGTAACTTTAAAGTGTAATAGGTTAAAGGGATGAGCCACAAGAGCGTGCAAGTTTACATTTACATTTACATTTAGGCATTTGGCAGACGCTTTTATCCAAAGCGACTTATATTGCTTTATCCTATACATTTTACATAGGTATTTGCAATCCCTGGGATCGAACCCATAACCTTGCGTTGTTGGCGCAATGCTCTTACCACTGAGCTACAGGAAAGCTCAGTGGTAAGTTACAGTAGTTACTATTGGACCTTGTATCGCCAAAAGTTTTTGTTTTATTTTTTATTTATACACAGTGTTGTCAAAGTTGACCAGCTCTTTTTAATGATTTTCATTGATTATAAATAGCCCAAACCCAAAAACAAATATGAAATGTGACCAATGATAAGGATTTGTGACCCTGGACCACAATCAGGGCTCAAATATATTAAAACTTTTTTTTTGCATAACATGCTATGCTAAGGGCTTCATTTGAACAACTTTAAAGGCGATTTTTTAAGTATTTAGATTATTTGCACCCTCAGATTCCAGAGTTTATAAACAGTTGTATCTCGACTAAATATTGTTGGATCCTTACAAATCAAACATCAATGGAAAGCATGAAATGTATTCAGCCTTTAGATGAAGTATAAATCCCAGTTTGGAAAAATGTCCCCCTAAGACTGGTTTTGTTGTCCAGGGTCACATTTATCAAAAAAATTAAATCATAAAAAAGAGATTTCTGCTCAACATCGATGAGGATTTTTATATTTACTTATTATTATTTATTATTATATTTTATTAATTTATGTATTTATTTACAGTTTTTAGATTTGGCTCTTTAAAATAAATGGCTACACTGGTAAGCTTGATTTGTTCATGTTGAAGTTTTTCCCGCTGTTTACTTTAAACTCTTCCTGTAAACTCACTGGAGTGGCATGCATCACCTTTAGTGCACACTCCATCAGTCAACCACCACACACTGACGCCGTGATATTAATAAAAGCCTGAAACTTCAGTTTGAGCATCACACGCACCAAACAACACTTGAAAACAGTGAAAAACGGTTGACATTTTTGATGCCCGAAAATGACGATCTGAGGTTGTTATATGTATTTGTACTTGCATGTGTGTTCTATGTAGGGCACGGAAGGTTTATTATTTGTCATAAAGTGGTTAGAGTCTTGTTTGTGCAGCTGTGTGTCTTGGATGTGGGAGGCGCACACAGGGGACGAGCTCTTTTGGAAATAATGTGTGGTGTCTGCTTTAGATTTACCGTCTTCAGTGTAATGAAAGTCTGCAAGGAAAGAGGATTTGATACCATGGTTTTCTGCACTGTTATGATTACACAAACACACACACACACGTGAAGCACAGCTTTCTAATCACAACATGGACGGATGGATGGAGCCACCCTGCCCACCGAGTGTTTGTAGATCTGTTTGTTCACAAAGAATTAATGATGTTGTTTGTTTGATGCAATCCCACAGTTGAGGAAAAATTGTAATGTTTATAAACACTTTAGGGAAATGTGAGACACTTATGTATATTGTAATTGATACAGTGACTATAAACAATGATTATTATAGATTAATTGGCTTCCAATGTAACTACACAATATTTTATAAAGGTTTTTGCATCTGCATGTTTTTGTTTGTTATCTATAATGTGAAATGATTCTGCATTTATAGCAAATGAACCTACAAGAAAGCTTTTTGAACGTTTTTTGTGCTGCTCTCTTTCCTTAGATTGGTGGCGTTCTGCCGATGCTCAGGGTCAAGGGTCAGCTGTTTTATTTCCTCATCTTCTGGGTCTACCAGCATTGTTTAGCATGCCGTCACTAAACCAGGAGCAGAATCTCATCCAGTCCAGAGCTCCCAGTAAGAGCACATTTACTCCCGCTCAAGGTGCATGAAGAATCTCTCATAGAAAGCATTTTAAAACATCATTCAAGTTATTTCATGAAGAATATTTTTGTAAAGGTTCTTTATTGAGATTCTTCAGACTATAGAAAGTTTAGAAAAAAACAATGACTGAAGGTTCTCGGGGGAACCAAAAATGGATCTTATCTGGCATCCTTGTGAATAATCTTTTCAAGTTTTATTTAGGGGTGTGCTCCAAATGTTGAAAACTAAATAACTAATTCTATACTTTTGGTTTAATTTGAAATGAATAAATGTATGACATCTTATACTGTATCTTTAGTAAAGCATTCATAGTGAACTGTTGTGATATCACCTCAGAGTGTTTACTGTTCACATTATTTACTGTTCATGGTCAATGTTATATTAGTTTACTAAAATTAAAACTTTGAAACGATTCTTTTCATTAAAATTCAATAAAAAGTTAAATAATTGGAAGAACTTTAATTAAATGAAAAAATGTAATGTTGCCTCCAAAATAAACCAAAAAAAGTTTAAAGCACTAAAATTATAATAAAAAATAAATAAATGAATTAATCTTATATACAGTGGCAACATAAAAAAATAATCAAACAAATTATAAAATGAAAATAAGCATATTCCAAAATTAATAAAACTTTAAATAAAATTAACATAATAAAAAAACCCTCAAAAGCTAATTGAAAATATTAATAAAACTAAAATCAAAACTATAAAAACTCTGTTCCCAGTGTCATTATTTTTGAAATGACCACATTTGCTTTTGTCAATTACATGCATCCATCAATCTACACCTATGCTGTGCTGGTGAAATGAATTTAATGGCATGTAATTCTCAAAGGTTTCACAGACATGTCACACTCACATTAATTTCCAAATCGGGAAATCCAAATTTTTTTTTCAAAATCTACTAAACTGCATTCACGTGTCCTTCCCACAAACAGTAAAAAGAAACATTACACACTTCTAATTTTCAATTTATTTAAGAAAGTTTTGTATATATAGGCTAGTTCTTTTCTTTATGCACATTGTTTTATTCACAAGGCTGATGTGCAGAAAAACAGTACAATAGTACAATATCTCACTGTAACGAAATAATGCCTTAATTTTCTGTAGACAGCCTTCAGAACTCAAATTTTAGACATGTTGTTTTGTATACTGACAAAATCGTATCATAACCTAATATGTATTTATAAAAACAGGACTGAATGGCTCGGTCAATGGAAAAGGAAAGTCAAGCCCCGTCTCCTCCGCACCCTGTCCAGTCCTCACCGCTTCAGATCAAACCAGAATTTCAAAACCAGCCATAAACCACCTGGAGGACAAGACCAGACTCAAGACTAAAGGGGTAAAGATTACAGCACATTTAAAACTGAATAATTAGGAGTCACCACATAATTATGTAATAATATCTTTTTTTTTTAAATATCTTTTCAGAAGTGAATTATGATGTAAATGATGGCAACAAATGACATGAATAATTGTAATATTGTAGATGACTGTGTTGACTGACATTGCTCTTGCTTACAGAAGCTTTGCAGAAAACTGCCAGTTGTTTCCATCAAGACTGACAGCCAATCACCATCAAACCACATCAACCACGACAGCCAATCAGCGTCCACCTCTGACAGCTCGAGTGAGGCTCTACACAGCTCTGACTCAGATGACTTGGAGGATGACGACGATGATGACGACGATGATGATCAGACTGATGATAGTGTGGAATCTGAATGTGCAAAAGATCTAAGAGGGATGAAGAAGGTTTGTGGTTTTGTTGGTTTATACTATAAACTACTATTTTGAAAAACTTTAAAGGGACAGTTCACCCAAAAGTGAAAATTCGGTCACCATTTATTTACCCTATTTATTTACATTAAGTTGTTCCAAACCTATACGAATGTATTTGTTTTGCTGAACACATAGGAAGATATTTGGAAGAATATGAGTAACCAAATAGATCTCATCCCCATTAAGTGCCATAAATACTGATATGAGATCTGTTTGGTTACTATTATCTTACTTTGTGTTTAAGAGAACAAAGACATTTGTACAGGTTTGGGACTATCTGAGGGTCAGTAAATGATGAGTCATTGTCATATTTGGGTGAACTTTGATTTAAAAACGAAACGTCAAAAATCTGATCAAGTAAAAAGTAATATAATATTTTATATACATGGTGACTTTGCTTCCTTGTTAACCAAAAATGTGAGTTTTCCGTTTTCAGTCGACATGGGAAGTCTTATTATTATCTCACAATTCACTTCCTTCTAAAGATGTAAACTGAGAAGGGGTTTATTTCCTCATTCAGGGGGAAATGCAGACAGACAAAAAGAAGAATCATCATACACCAGTGTCGGATACCAGGGACCGTCTTTCTTTCACCTCATCACACATGGCATCAAACCCTCTGCTCTTCCAGGTCTTCAGACCTTCAGACGTCCCCGGCAAACACACCAGTGTGATCCAGGCGACAGGTTTACCCACAAGCACAAATCCACTTGGACTTGTCACACAGCCGTACAAAGACCGGGATGTCCCGTTGCCTAAATTGCTCTCTCATTCCTCTCCAAAACCCGTTTCTGTCACCCCATCGCCGAACCCTCTCTCGCTCTCTTCCTCTCCAAAATCTTCTTCTCTCACCCCATCACCGAAGTCTCACTCAGTCTCTTCTTCTCCCGTACCGGCCTCCCGGTCACCCTCCTCAAGAGCCCTGTCTCTCCAGTCGGATCACATCAAATCAGGCAGGAATAACCTCGACGAGACCCTCTTGAACTTCAGCAAACTCAGACAGGTGACAACACGTTTCTTAAAAGTGTGTAGTTTTAAAATTCATACTTTGTAGTTTTCTCCCAACCATTATTTTATGATTTACGTTTTTTACAGGTGTTGATTGACAGTTTATCTTCTTCATTGTACTAAAAACAATAACTCATAAACTACTTAAGATGTGACATTTCTATTATACTATAACTCCCACATAGGATTATAAATGTATCATATAGTCACATAATGTGTTTCATGTTTGGGGGGGATTCGTTGTTTATAATTCATTGAAATGAGTCTGAAATAAAAGACGGATAAAGTAATTGCATCCGTCCATCTCTCTCTCTCTCTCTTTCCCTTTCTCTCTCAACATCCTTCAGTCATTTCTACCTCAGGAGCCCATGAAGCAAGCCTTATCCTCAGCACTCAGAGGTGCACAGACGAAAATCTCATCACCATCTTTCAGTCAGACTCTTGAATCACAGAACGGTCAGAAATCGTTCTTCAACCATCTCTTCCTCCCATTACTTCCTATGGAGAGCCACCATTCCAACGGCGTTCAGGACGCTCCTCTGGCCCTCATAACCAAACCTCGCTCGCAAAACTCACTTACCCCTGAAAAACCTCTACTGGCCATCAACAGCCCCGTCAACCTCAGCACGACGGGGACCTGGCAGACCTCGACAGAACCTGTGGAAAGGGGTCGGACCTTCACCTCGTCTGCTTTAACCTCAGCAGCTAGCGGTGGAAACGGTTGTAAATCGGGGAGGGGAGGGGTCACGAGAGGGAGGGAGACGCCGATGGGTCAATTCAGAGGGGTGGAGTCTGATCTCGCCAGCAGTAATGACTCTGAAGACTCATTAATTGACGACGAAGATGATGCTTCAAACGACAGTCTGTCAGGTCAGTATTAATGAATGGGACTGTTCAAAACTTATGGGTCAGGGTATCTCAACAGAAGGTCTCCGCCTAAAGATTTTGATCGGGATGATTCATTTTCTGGAAAAAGAAACGCATAAATGGTGGAAAAAACACATATTAAATTGGATAAATATTATTATAAATAGTATGTACAGAGAAATCTACTGTTTTGCCAACGAGGGCCAAAATGACAATTTTAACCAAAGATTTTACGCCAAATTACAGGGAGTGAAAAAGATGACAACCTTATTATTTAATTTTTATACAGAGATTTGTAGATCTTTTATGAACATTTGTTGACTTCAACATTCCTCATTGTATAACATGGCAATGGTGACGATCCAAAACTGGAAAAAGGACACTAAAGACACTTTTTCTCAAAGTTTGCATGATTGTACCTCAAGAAGTTTTAAAGATATCCTAATTTCCTTTTAGATTTTGGTTCGTAACAAACTTGGCATTTGGTAACTTAATTTATAAGACCCTACTTTGTACAATCCCAGAGATATGTGGCATCAATGTGGCTCCATGCACGAGTTGTCAAATTGTACCCATTTTCAATGGTCATATTCAAGTGATCCTTGACAGTCAAGGAGTTTAGTGAAAACAAGTCCACACTTATGAAATCAAACATTCATGCCTCGATTATTTTGTCCTCTTTAGATTCAGACAGTAATTTAGATAGCGATTCTGACGATGAAGATGATGCCAAACATGAAGATGTGGACTCGGATATGGAAGTTGAAAGAATGCCTCTCAAACCCTTCTCATCTTCGCTAGACACCTCCTTTGGCCGGACCACCAGCCCCGTACCTCTAAATCTACAGGTCCACAAGACCCCTGCGGTGGGAGTGCCTACTATTGTGAGCACCTTTAGAGAACCAACCAATCACAACTCAACTTTCACCTCTGACGGTGTGGCCACTGCCCCAGGTAATGTAAAGATGTGTTTTACTGGACTGCTGGGTTTTTGATACAAATTGCATCATTTTTATTAAGAGACATGTTTATTGGACATCTGACATCGAGTGGTTATAATTTTTCTTGACTATTTTGTTGATGATTTATTTTGATTTATTTAAAATCAAAAATTTGCATTTTTCAATAGATTTATTTAACATTTTTACATTGTCAAAAAAGGACTAATGTTGTTCCCACCGAACGCGAATGAAGCGTTAAGTGCAAGTAATTTTCATGTTAAGTCAATGCAAAGACGCGATAGGACATCCTGTGGCGCGATTCTTGCGATTGAGGCAGCGTAAAAGACACGAATTGAGCGTTTGAGGTATTGAGTTAAAAAATCTGAAATTGGGGAATATTCGCGCTGCGTTAACCAAACAGGAGCTTGCTCTAGTAGTGACGGGATTATGGCAGAAATCCCAAACCACAATGGAGGACAAAATTATCGTCACTGTATGTGGATACCTGGACCTGTACGATACTTCTTACTTTTATCGAAACATGAATAAAAAGGATCTTGCTTGGAAGAAGGTGAGTGAGGAGGTCGGACACTCTGGTAAATTGTAAAAAATTATCTTTACACAATTTGAGCTCTATATATATATATACACGAGACTGGAGCCGTCTGGAAAGAAGCCCCTCCCCATGACGCGAATCTGCATCTGTAATGCTGCGAATTTCATGCGCGGATGAAGCAAGTAAACTCAAAATGATCAATCGTCCAAAAGATTAATTCGTGCAAGTCGCATTTACTGGAACACTCTATAAGAACCCTTGTTACGAAACGGGAAGCCATGTTCGAAAAAACTTTCGGTAACCTGTACGAACCCTGGCGGGGTGAATCGAGCACAGAAATACTACGTCATACATCCAACTAGTTTTTTGGCATGTTGACCATGTTAAGCTTGAGAAGCCAGGACGATAAACAGTGTAAAGAAGTCAGAATGCATGAAACCGCATGTTACCTCTTTAAACTCTCTGTTTTTCTCGTCTGATGTTGTCAGGGAAAAGAAGAAAAGCCACAGATGAGACTGCGCTTCGGAAACCTCTGGAATATGGGTGGGTTCTTCAGGATGTATGCAAACTCTTGCTTTCTTTAGTCAATGATATAAAAGTACAAACACATGATCCACAGTAGGTGCCTGCAAATGAGGGATCTGCAACTTTAGAATCACCTCTCTTAAACATTTTAGAGAATTGTGAGCTTTTATCACGGACACATTTGGTGAGGACCTGTTGTATTTCAGCATGAAGAGAGAGAGTGAGGTTCATAAAAATAATAATATGTAACACCTGGTGACCTGCTGAGCATGCATTATCCCTTGCATGTTTCAAAAGATTTCTGTCGGTCTCAAAGGTCATGAACTCTGGTAATACTTTCCTTGAGGCATGTATGTGTTATCCATTATTAAGTAATTAAAGTGTAAAATGCATTGTAATTCTTCATAATGTGTGTTGTAATGCATTATATGTAGTTGTAAAGAAGTATAACCAATTTGAAATGTGTAGTGTAACAATGAATTGCTAAGTGCTATAATGTATTAACTGTTATAAAAATTATTTATAATTCAATACAATGCATTAAAAGGTGCATTGCAATGCTTTAAAACTACGTTTATAATGCATTATACATACATGCTTACAGGAAAGTGTTACACAAAATCTTTTTTGCAGATGGCAGAGAGAGACGCGCATCACAAACACATGTGGACGGTTACGGGGGTCGGTGGCGTATTACGCTCCATGCGGCAGGAAGATCAAACAGTATCCTGACGTTATGAAGGCAAGACGTGCAATTATTACTGCATGGTGGTTTATATATAATGTTTCCATGCAAGGTGGTCTAAAAGTCTACAGAAAGTTCTGTTTTGTCATTTTCTAGATTTATCGGAAGAAAAACAAAAGATAAAAAACAAAGTTTAGAAAAACTTGTGGTTTTGTGTGTCAGTTTGATATCATTTGATTTCAGTCCACAGAAAGTAACAAAGTATGGTGATATAGAGACAAAAGTAACGGATTTGCACCTTTAAACGTTTTTGTTTTATCGCACACAGTATCTGAACAAACATGGAATCAATGACATCACTCGCGATCATTTTTGCTTCAGTGCTAAAATAAAGGTTGGCGACTTTTATGAAGCCAGAGATGGACCTCAGGTGATTTCTTCCATGTGTTTTTGTTCCTTTACGGATCCTGACCATCTCTAATATGTACAGCTTGGCTTATTTTTTTACGTTAAAGTCTGTCGACCTTTTTCAGGGGGCGCAGTGGTACTTGCTGAAGGAGGAGGAGGTCGACGGTCGTATCCTGGCGATGGAAGGTCGACGGGGTCGTCCCAGGAACCCCAAGCGCTCTGGTGTCCCCGCTGTTAGCTCGTCTCACTCCAGCATGAGAGTCTGTGGGGTTGATGAGAGTAAAGCTGATGGTCTCAGTGTCTCAGAGGTCAAACTGCTGCGCAGACTGGAAGCTCAGGGTACCGCTGACCTTTCTGAAACACAAACCAACACACCATTGTTGATAACATTGTTACATTGTTTATGTTATAAACTTACATGTGCTCTGTTAGATTAAATGCCTAGAACTGAAATAAACAGGACAATTAACATTATTTATCAACTATTTCTGTAATGCAAAATGTATTTGCAAAACTAAAAAAAACAAATATTGCTGTTGCATCTTCACTGGATGTTTTTATTGTTGACTTGTTGATGAGTTAGTCCTCAAGATTTTCTGAATCTGGCAGAAATAGCACGGCAAGCAGCTCAGATGAAGCTGATTCGTAAACTGGAGAAACAGGCGCTGGCACGAGCAGCTAAAGAGGCCAGGAGACAACAGGGTAAGAGATGAATTTGATCTTTCTTCAGACGTTTCTTTGGTTTATTGTCAAGGACGATAACTGTGAAACTGTGAAAGCCTCTCTAAATTTAAAAGGGTTATATGGCGCGACACTTGTTTTTCTGTGTTGCCCATGTATGTATTAGACACGTAAAATTGCTAAAATTTAAGTGTGGGAACAAAAGATGCATTCTATCTAAAAGCGAATGCTCACCCAGACCTGCCTGAAACGCCTCTTGTAAACACACCCCCACAAATTCACGTTAGTTGGTTGTATAATTTGACTAAGACCGCCCAAATGTAAGGTGGGCGTACCTGTCAGTACAATTAAAGAGGAACCTGATGTTCCAAATATGGTAAGAGGCGTTAGATATCCGTAACACGCTTGCCGTATTTGACCAATCACAATACACAAGTTAACTGGCCAATCACAGCATCGCTTTTCAGAGCGATTAGCTTCGAAAAAATTTGCGTGTTTCAGAGAGGCGGAGCAAAGAGGAGATACAAACATGCACGGTAAGTGGAAAATACAGCATTTTTGAACCTTAAATCATGTAAACACATTGCATTACATCTAAAACAAAGAGAATCCCTTTAAAAGAATAGTCCACATCACAAGTATAACGATAACCGAACAGAGAAATAATATTGTTGGGATGACTTAAAGAGCGTTTTTGGTTTCCAGCTGATAAATGATCAAAATTCAATCAAAATCAGCTAAACAAAATCTCCTTGAATTTAAAGATGAGATAACACACGCAGTTTCTGTCGCATACTTCGTAGTTTGTATCTTCGACGAGTACTTTGTTTGATCAAATTTATAAAAGACAGATCCAGCTGTACATCACTTTGTTTCGCTATACCTTTGTGTTGTTTGCATTATGCACGTACAATCCAATTGCAAACAAAACACAAACATATGACTTAGTTTGACTTGCCTGGCATCTTTTAGCGCTTGGACCGCACCATCTATTAGTTTCAAACGATCTCCAAATCCAGCGTTATATCCACCGTTTATATAACATTCATCACCGAAATGCAGTGAGCAAACGAACACACATAAACTTCTGTCAGCCGGGTGAAGCGGCATTGATGTGCGTGCATTTTCTCACGCTGGCTGGTTGCTTAGAATTAATAAAATAAGTAATATAGTTATCACTACTGTTATCATTCTTGCTGTGAATGGATGTTTACTCTCTCATCATCTCCTCTGAATCTCCAGCCATCATGCAGGCAGAAGAGAGAAAGAAACAGAAAGAGCACATGAAGGTTTTGAAACAGCAGGTCTTTATTCAGTTTATTTACTTCCTAAATACATCTTACTGGTCTATTGTGAACAAAGATCCAGGCCAGAATTAATTTGCTGGCATTTCACAGGAGAAGATCAAAAGAATCCAGCAGATCCGTATGGAGAAGGAGTTCCGTGCTCAGCAAATCCTGGAGGTACTTAAGAAGAGAATCAGTAGTTCATGCAATATATCCTTATATCATTTTAAAACATTAATTCATTTATATTTACAGGCAAAACGAAAGAGGAAGGAAGAAGCTGCAAATGCCAGGATGCTAGAAGCCGAGAAACGAATGAAGGTTGCGATTTTCAAACCAAATGCATTTTTATGATTTAAAATTGAGACTTTTTGTGATCGACAGATAATTGTGACAGTGGAGCATCGCAGTGTTTCTGTGACAAGCACACTCGCAGATTGTATTCAAATGAAAACTCTGTGATATTCTGTATTATTTTGATTTGACGTTCACATTTATGTGCCCTGAAAATGCGCCTGTCAATCAAAACCTAGCGGCTGCAATATGATGAGGAAATAAAAGGAGGAAACCATCTGCATCTCCTCCTCTTTCAATATTTCTCTTTGGCATTTTCTTCACTTTCCGTCTCAGTAATGGAAATATTTGGGTTTTCATTTATTTTATCTCTGTGTGAAGGAGAAGGAGTTGCGCAGACAGCAGGCCGTCATTCTAAAGCTCCAGGTATCAGATCTTCTTTCAATCTCCTGCCTCTAAAACACTTCATAAATAAATCCTCATTCTTTGTTTTAAAATGTTATTCTAAAAGAACATTCAAACATTTTTCTTTTTTTCCTTCACGCTTGTGTTTCTTACCTGTAAGCATTTTTCGGGGAACAATATAATAAGAACTGTCCGCATATGAATTTGCATTAATTTTTTTTTTTAAAAGACAGATCTGCGTTTACGTAATAGGATGTTGTACATTGATTTTGTTTTCTCCTGTCTTCATAATTCTTTCGCCAACTCTCTCTACCAGGAGTTGGAGAGACATAGACTAGATATGGTATGGGTATGTTTACATTCAGCTGATTGTGATGAAGTTGTTTTGTGCGTCTGCATGATGCTCTGCATTGCTTTGCTGCATGCTTGCACTTGAGAAAGACAAACAGGCCCCAAAACCTAGTGCACATATGGCATCATAGACATATTTAAAGGCTGCATAATATATATTGTCTTAAAATATAATTGATTCGGTCTAATTAAGTCTTGAAGAAGTTTACTAGGTTTTGGAATAGAGCTGTGATCTGTATGTCAGTTGCAAGATGCTGTTGGATTTTCGTTTGTGTTTAATTCATAGGATTATGTGTTTCCAGTGTTGATGAAGCTATTTACTTTCCTTCCGTCTCATTCTTTCTCTCTGTGCTGATGTTTGTGTTTTTGGTGATGTAGGAACGCGAGAGGCATCGGCAGCATGTGATGCTGTTGAAGACGATGGAGGCCAGAAAGAAAGCTGAGGTCTGTTCTCCTCCACCTCTCGCTCGCTGTCTCTCTTCTCTCCATTATACCCTCTCATCTGTTTCCCACTGAATGATCTGAAGTATTGTCAGGCACACATACTGTATAATCAGGTTTATTACACGGCTCGTTGGAATGCTTGATTCTGATTGGACAGTCCTTACAATTGCAGGTTTGTTATTCCCAGATAACAACCTTTCAAGACGTATAACACCCGGTAACCCGGATAAAGCAAATACAATTTTTTTGACAAAATAAATATAAATATATGTTTTAATAACAGATATGACATTAAATTTACATTGCCTTTTCGTGACATTAATGTCATTTCTTACCTTAAAATCGACGGACTTCCTCACGGAAGGTCTGCATTCAGTAAAAATTAGCTAATAAAATATATCAAATTCACACTTCACGTCTATTTTTTCTCATGTGGCAAGTAGCAGTGTAATAATCGGGATAACAACCGATTGCCTGTACATTATTCCTTACTTGTGAGCTCCTCTGATTCGTCACTTCAGGAGAAGGAGCGTGTGAAGCAGGAGAAACGAGACGAGAAGAGGATAAATAAGCAGCGCAGACAGGAGCTCAGACGGCTGGAGCTGGAGATGAGCAGAGAGCTCAACAAACCCAATGAAGACATGTGTCTGTCTGATCACGAGGTGAATCACATCACGACAGCTCACTCCCCTGCTTTATGCATCGACGACTTAAAGAGACACTTCACCCGAAAATGTGCACCGTGTTCACCGTTAACTCCAATCTCATTTCATGCCTGTATGACTCTCGTCCGCGAAAACAAAAGCGTAGATTTTCAAATCATTTCTTGACCACTCTATGGTGCATTCTTAATGAAGGAAAGGAAGTGTGAAACACCAAATTAAAAGTAGAAAAAAAGTGATCGTCCTTACATTTTCTCAAAGCTCAGTTTCAGTTTTGTATTTGAGAAACCAAACAGTCATGTAAACTACTAACATAACATGTCTGAAAGCTTGATCTGTACCTCTCTCTCTCTCTCTATCTCTCTTTCAGCATCTACCAGCGCTGTCACGGATTCCAGGTCTCGTCTTGCCGGGAGGATGTTTTGCAGACTGTCTGATGGTGATGCAGTTCCTCCGTTGTTTTGGGAAGGTTCTGGGTTTTGACATCAGCGCTGAAGTGCCGTCACTCGCTGTGCTCCAGGCCGGACTGCTGAACGTAGGAGATCACATGACCTTCATCCAAGACCTGCTGGTGCGCATGCTGTCTGCGGCTTTATCTGACCCCGGACTCCCTACTGGATACAGGGTGACTGGATGCACACACACACACGTCCAGCTTATGACTTGATTGTTTGCTCTTTGAATGTCTTAATTCACATCCATACCTCTCATAATTTGATCCTCTTTTTGGTTTGGTCGTGTTTAGGTTAAGACAGCTCTTGGAGAACATGTGACTAATGTCAGGCTCGATCGGGACAATGTTTCAGAGGTGCTACAGATTTATATGGAGGCTCAGTGTGGACAGACGGATTTAGCGCCGTTAGCCGAGAGCTTGATGACCAAAGCTTTCCAAGCACACGCACCCTCACAGAAAGCTTCTATACTGGCCTTTCTGGCCAATGAGCTGACCTGCAGCAAGAGTGTCATCAGGTGATGAGAACGCCTTTTCATCCCTACAATTTAATCCCCCGATGCAGTTTTGCAACACTATATTTGCATTAGTAGGTATGGAAGCATATTGATAGGTATTTTCAATTTTAAATGCAATACACAACATGGCAATGGAGCATGTAAAATGACAATGACAATGTAATTGTGTATTTAAATATACATTTTAAATAACATATGTGCAACATTAAGTGCAACATGAAAATAAAAATTAAATTTTGTCAGTTCCTTTACTAGTTTTAATATGTTATAAATATATATATGTATTATATGTTAAAAACGCTGTATAGGGGAGGGGGCGTGGTCAGCTCGAAATGCATTTTCAAGTCCGCATTGAATTTTGCAACACCCAAAGCGCTGTGTGTAAATGAAAATGCAATCACAGACGTTCAACCTGTTAATGTTAATGCATTTAAACAACATCACATTTGAATTTGAATTTTGTTACAGTTTTGCTTTACTATTTTAAACATACATAATCAATCTGGTGAATGCATTTTCACTTCATTTCATTAAAACTAGTGTAGGAACTGACAAATGTATTTGATATAATTTTAATTTTGCACTTAATGTATATTAAAATACTGCATTGCCATTTTGCATATTGCATTTCAAATTAAAAATAGCTACCAGGTTAGGAGGGGATAGTCAAACAATATATATTCAAACAATATTTGCTTTTAATGACCCTACAACTCCGTATAATGTGTCAAAATGCCCCCAAAAAATGCATGAAGAAACAAAAAACTGACAGCAAATAAAGCAAACATTGACCAACAGTTTTATCAATTTTTAATATGTGTTGATAATGTATATATTTCGTACACATAATAGTAATACTGCCTTTGCGTAATATTTTATTCCACATTTTTCAAAAAAGAAAAGAATATTTTCTTTCCTTTTACAGTGAGATCGACCGAAACATTGACAGCATGACCAGCCTCCGACGAGAAAAGTGGTTAGTCGAGGGAAACCTGCGAAAGTAAGATGCTTACACCATCACATACATCATACAAGTATTTTAATATCTCCAGATGACCATAAACACGATTTATTCTTAACTTATTAATATGAATTTCTTTATTTCTTCTCAGCCCTTGATAAGAGTTAATTATGATGTCATTATGATATGGTGCCACGTTTGAATACAGTGATTTTGTGTTGTTGTTCAGGTTGAAGAGAGTTCACTCTAAGAGGACAGGAAAGAGAGAAAGTAACGGAGGGTTGGAAGAGCGTCAGACTCTCAACACGCCTGCCACAGGACGCAAACGCAAGCGTAAATCTGGTGAAAGCGAAGATGATGATGAAGAGGAAGATGAGGACAGTGAGGAGCAGGGAGAAGATGATGAAGAGGATTTTGGAGGAAAGAGAGGAAAGAAAGCCGATGCGTGTGAAGAGGAGGTAAAGTGTCTTCAAAAATATGAATGGTTTATTTTTAAGATTAATAATGAGTGTAAGCAAATTATGAGAGTAAACGTTTCTTGTTTTAATGATTTTATCTCGTTTTGCAGGAAGAAGGCAATCAAACCTCAAGTATTGAAGACCTAGAAAAACAGATTGAGAAGCTTAGCAAGGTAGATAAACATTGTAATGATAAAATGTATACATTTTAGTGAATTTATTTTAGTCTGTAAAAATAGCACAAAAATATTTTATTTCGATTAAATCATCTGCCAATGTGGAAATGAACTTGAATTATGAACTTAATAAATGCTTATTTTTCTTTCCCTATTGGCTGTTATTTTTGCTTGCGGAGTCATACTAAAGGAATGTTGTGGGTTTAATTAATGTAAAGCCTAATGTTCACCAACAGAAAATATCATCTCATGCTTCAGGTGTTTAATAAGAAGCAGTAAATCACTTTTACAGGATGAATTAGTCATGCGCCAAGATAATAAAATGCAAATGATGTGTCGCTTGATTCAGACAGCTTTACAGCTAATGTGATGAACATGATTTTACAGAATCATTTATATGTAACTGTTAAGTATTATTTGTGTCAGGATGTGTATCAATTCTCACCCGTGTCTCCCGTAGCAACAGAGTCAGGTCCGCCGGAAGCTGTTTGAAGTGTCTCACTCGCTTGGCTCTGTGATGTTCGGTCAGGACCGGTACAAACGCCGATACTGGGTGTTGCCACAGTGTGGAGGGGTGTTTGTGGAAGCCACGGAGAGAAGCGAGGGTGAGATATCATGGTTTCATGTATGCATGGATACCATTACTGTAATAACAAAGAAGAAACTCTATTCAAAGTGAACAAGTGTGTATTTTACTGTGCATTTTTCCCTGTGCCCTTTAAGGTCCGGATGGGTTGCAGAGAGAGATGGTGAGGCTGAAGACCGCTTCTCTCATCCAAGTGAAAGAAGAACGGTTGGAGACGCCTAAAGAAAGCCGTTTAAACGCACACCCTGATGTGAAACATGAACCCGCGTCTCTAAATGAAGTGGATTCTCTCAACCTGTTCCTGCAGAAACCCGGCTCCTTTTCCAAGCTTGGCAAGCTGCTGGAGGTGGCTATGATGTCGGATGAGACGAAACAGACTGCATTACCCAGCAGCCCTGCTCCAGTTCCCAGCACCTACCTCAGGCACGCCAATCAGCAGCTCCACAAGGTTCTGACGGGGAGGAATTCTCATTGGTTCAGTCTGCTGCCGCGCTCTCCGTGTGACGGCTTGTCTCTGACGGATGGTCCCGAGACTCTTCCTCACTCAACATCTTCCTCACCTCAAACCTCGAGTGGTTGGGTCCCATCCCCGTCCGCCACATCTCCTGCTGTCTCTGCAGGACCAAACAGCGCTGCGGGCATCAGTAACTTTTCATTAATGCCACTGGGGGTGTGTATGCGTCTGTGTGTTTGTTTGTAGCGATTATATGTTTCTATCTTTTCTTTTTGTTTCAAGATCAGTTTAAAGCTCACAAGTTCTGGTCCAACTCGGTTGTCCTTTTGATGGGGTTACTAACAGAATGTTTTGCTCTTGTGTGCAGATGAAGTCGTGCATGTCTGTGATGGATCTGCCCTTCTGTTCATGGTCCAATGGGAACATATCCTCCTCTGAGGTCTCCATGGCCCCCCTTCTCGGTGGTCTTTACCCACCCACTGAGGTCAGCAGAGACGTTAACCCGTTCTTGAACACCAGGAGGCGCGATTACCCTACATCTCCTGGAGAGAACCCACTGTCCACACCATCACCAGCTATTGAGATGTCTAAACATCAGGATTACCCATTACCTCATCCTGTTCCTAAGGGTAAGACTGGAAACACATTTTCATTCATAGTCTCAGAATCCGGTTTTGAGGTCAAGTTTGATTTCACTAATTTAATGTATTTCATGGCTTATCTTAGTCAAATTAAAGATGTCAAAGTTACATTATGTTTTCTACATTATTTAGGATCGGGGTTATGTAGAAAACAGTTATTTATTTATAATTTATTAAAATTATTTTAGTTGTGTTTTCACATAATAAAAATAAATAAAATGTAGGAGCAGTAACAAAACGTGACCACTAGATGGTGCTAAGTGCAGTACAGTACCTGTGCCAAACTACAATCAATGACAAAGTGATGAAAAAAAATGACACAAAAGTTAAAAGCTTCATAATCTATCATTTCAAACTCTTGTTTCTTCTTTAAAATTCCTCAGGGATAGAAATCTGTTGACTTTGTAGCCTGTGGATCACACACGCTAAACAATCTATAGCTTAAATGGACTGCAAGTCACTTAGCCAGATGCTTAAATGTGAAAATGTCTTGTGTGTGTGTTGTAGAGATGCTGAGCGGCTGGTGGAGGGTGAGAGACATCGATGAGTTGCGTTCGATAGAGAAAGCGTGTCATTCCCGTGGGATCCGGGAGAGAGCCCTGCAGAAACAGCTTCAGAAACACATGGATCATATCTATCAGCTCTGTGCCAAGAACAGAGATGGTAAGTCGTGATCTTTGTTTGCATCTCTGTAGGTGATGTTTAAAATGTATTCATGCTCAGTGTTTATACAGTGACTGTCATCGAATCCTCTGAGCTGGAGACGCATCAGATCTCTGAGGACACCGTCTACAGCTGGTGTGTGGATGAACAGGTCATGGATGTAGACATCGGTGTCCTGCAGAAGGTCGAGGAGCTTGAACTTAGAGTCACTTCTGCCAACCTGCAGGTCAAGGTATTGTCTTTGGGATCCATTATGACATTCCATTTTTAAAACTTTAGAAATCACAAGTCTAAAATGATGAGTGTTTGTGTAGCTCTTGCTGTTATTATAGGAAAGTGTTTAGCAACCAGAAGCTGTCGAGCAAGCACAAAAACATCAAAATGGTCAAATGTAGACACCAGATGAAATAAATAAAGAAATTATATTTTCATTGGGTTGTTATTTATTTGCAGAATATGTATTTACAGTATATAATAAAAACAAATAAAGATATAACGGGAAGTTCTTCTGGACCAGCGTTGTTTACGTTTTCGGTAGTAGTCTATGTGTTTACCAAAACATAAGACTTTTATGAATGTTTATGAATGAAGAACGTTTGAATCAGTAAGTGAATCAGTCTTTTGAATGAACCGAACATTATTGGCATTGCTACTGACGTTTAAATGCGAGACATTACTAAAACTCTCTGCTCTTATACTCACGAGTCTCTTCATCTAATGACACTCTTTAGGAAACTTAATGGCCCAATAAAAAGTGCTTTAATTTGCTTTATATTATATCTCCAGCAGTATTACTACAAATACAACAGAATTAATAGATTGACTGAATTTTGTTTACAAAATAGACTGCCGGTCAAAAGTTTTTGGACACGGGAGTTTTATTGTCTATTATTATTAAAAAATGTGTCAATGAGATTTGAAGGCATGATAATTATGGATTAACACGTGTTCCATAAATATTAGTAGACAAAATGTTTATTTTATTTTAATAAGAGCCCAGAATAGATGGGAACTCCTTTAATATTGTTTAAAAAGCATTTCGGGGTGATACCTCTAAAAGCTGCTAAAAACAAATGACAAGACAACGTCCTTTTTCAAATATCTTCAAGATGGTGAAATGTTTTAATAAGTTTTTTAGTAATTCCCAAAATAAAGTTTTATTTTGTAATTTTGATGAGTTCATTGTCATTTAGAAATGTGGAAAAAATATGAACACAAAAGCGAGTACGTGTTCAAAAACTTTTGACCGATAGTGAACTTTAAAACATTTTAAAGAATAGCATCTTCTTAAAACACGACAGTACCATAAGATATTTTTTTCTTGACGGCACAAATAGCGTTGTTAAAAATATGTACAAAATAAAAATGCGTTTCTATACAGAAACATGTGACGGCACAATATCAAAAGTGTTTTACCTGTTTGACAGGGCTGGACGCCCCCAGCAGCACAATCACACAGTGAACACCTGGTGTACCACGAGCACAAACCCGTCATTGAGAACAACCAATCAGATGACAGATCTGACTATGGCATCGTGCGTCATCCAAACAACCCTCTAGATATAGCGGTGATGCGCCTGGAACAGCTGGAGAGAAACATTGAACGAAGATACCTGAAGAGTCCATTAAACAGCGGCGTTCAGATCAGAACGAGTCACACGGGTATGGTGACCGCACCACCAACTGCACCATCACCTACTGGAGATGACGAGGACGGGTAAGTCATTTTTCAGTCCGTTCTTGAACGCAAAAAAAGATAATTTGGAGAATTTGGCAAATGAACAACACTCTGACCTCCATTGACTTCCATTATATGAACACAAAACCACAGAGACATTTCTCCAAATACCTTCTTTAGTGTTACATAGAAGAAAGGAAAGAAAGTCATACAGGTTTGGAACAACAATGAGGGTGAATAAATGATGACAGAATTGTTATTTTCGAGTTTTCAAAAAGATGTCCTCCTCAAATAAAAAATAGGAAAGCAAAATAGGGAAAATTGCTAAAAGGTATTTTATTTGAATGTTGTTTGCTCTCCTCTAACTTGTACACTGTGGTTTCTCAATCAGCAAATGAGTTATTGATCATGTCCTGTTATTTATTCAGAGACACTCACATATAGAGTCTAAAACAAACACCCAGCTAATGATTGAAAAAACTGTTTTTCTAAGATGTCATTGTCATGTTCTCGGTCTCTCTCTTTTCCTGTCTGCTCTGGCAGGGTTGAGGAGGATCTATCTCCAGCTCTGAAGCAGTGGCGTAAAGCTCTGGGTGAGGTGCGGAGCTCGAGTCAGCTCTCCATGTGCATCCAGCAGCTACACAAGTCTATTGACTGGGACAAATTCATCATGAAGGTGGTGAGTGTCATGCAGCGTCAGACATTTGTTGTAAAGTGTCACAGGCTCTTTCGTGTATCTAAAGCAACTTCAATAGGCACATTCACAGGTGTGAACCAGATCCAAAAAGGTTTTGTCATTTGATCGTTCAAATTACTGCCATGGCAAAAAATTAAGAGACCAACGCAAATTTTCATTTCATTTCTAAAAGTGTTATCGCGATTCCAGTCCTCTCTCTTTCTCTCTCTCTCTCTCTATCTATCTATCTATCTCTCTCTCTCACTCTCTCTAACTCTCTATCTCTCTCTCTCGCTCTCACTCTCTCTAACTCTCTCTCTCTCTCTATCTCTCTCTAACTCTCTCTCTATCTCTATCTCTCTCTCTATCTCTATCTCTCTATGTCTCACTCTATGTCTCTCTCTCTCTCTCTCTCTCTATCTCTCTCGCTCTTTCTCTCTCTCTCTCTCTCTCTCTCACTCTCTCTAACTCTCTATCTCTGTCTCGCTCTCACTCTCTCTAACTCTCTATCTCTCTCTAACTCTCTCTCTATCTCTATCTCTCTATGTCTCTCTATCTCTCTCTCTCTCGCTCTCACTCTCTCTAACTCTCTATCTCTGTCTCGCTCTCACTCTCTCTAACTCTCTCTCTCTCTCTCTCTCTCTCTCTCTCTCTATCTCTCTATCTCTCTCTAACTCTCTCTCTATCTCTATCTCTCTATGTCTCTCTATCTCTCTCTCTATCTCTCTCTCTCTATCTCTTTCTCTCTCTATCTCTCTATGTCTCTCTCTATCTCACTCTCTCTCCCTCCCTCTCTCTCTGATGAAGACGCGGGTTATATGTATATATTTATATACACATTTATATATATTTCGCTAAGATGTTAATTCAATTTTAAAATGATTTCATCATCTACAGTGAAAGAGTAAAAAAAGTTGTGTTAGTATATCGCCCGAGCTGCGAGGGTTCTCTGAACAACAGGGCTTTTACAGCCGGCTAACTCATGTTTAATTGTGAAAGTGTTTAATTGTGTATGAACTGAATTTGAGGACTGCGCACTTGGAATAATTTGCGAGAGTGCGTCTGTAGACAGTGTCAAATGGGGTTGCCTGGAGTAGTTTGACTTGAGTGACGAGGACGAGGTTAAGCACAAATGTAAGTGCGTACGTACGTGTTGTGAATTCGTGAGAAGTTCAAATGAGCGTATAAATACAAAAGAATCCAGGCAATTATTAGTGATTGATACCCAACATTTCATTAGAAATTTGGTTGAAATATTCTTAGTAATTTGGGCATTATTAGGAATTTTCAAATAATAAAAAAGGTCTCTGAACTGGTCTCGAAATTTTTCCGTAGTTGTACTGTATGTGCAGAAGTCACCACATTTCACTCGTAGTATAAAAGTATAGTAGTAGTATTATTTAGTATAAATAATACATTGTATTTGTAAACTAAAGCTGTACAGAACACATGTAGTTTGACTGATGCATCACATATGAACACACGTCTGACAACCGGAGACTGATATTGTCTCTTCTGTTCAGTACTGTCAGATATGCAATAGAGGAGAGAATGAGGATCTTCTTCTGCTGTGTGACGGTTGTGATGGAAGCTGCCACACCTACTGTCATAAACCCAAAATCACCAGCATACCATCAGGAGACTGGTTCTGTCCAGCCTGCGTGTCCCGAGTGAGTCTGCACATTATATGAAATCAAATTCGTCCTTATATTGTTCCACCCTTTCTTGCCTTTTCTACAAAGGTAAAGAGGCGGATGTGCGTTCATGTTGCTTTCATCACACCTCTCAAATCTCATCTGTTCTCATGTTTACTGCAGTCAATATCCTTGATCTTTTTCATGACGCGTGAGACTGTGGTTCGCCGTCAGTGAAGCGATTCTCATTGCGACCAAATGGGCCATTTTGAGTTTGAAGTGTCAATGAGATTTGAAGGCATGATAATTATGGATTAACACGTGTTCCATAAAGCTTTTGGCTTCTGCGTGTTCTCCGTGGAGAGGCTTGACGTGTGTGTGTGTGTGGAGCTTTTACTCTCTCAGTTAACAGTGTTTGGTTCTGTGCAGGCAAACAGTCGGTCCCTGAAGAGCAGAAAGCCCTCGAACCGTTCAAGTGAAGAGCTGAAGAAACTCAGTGAGGTCAAACGTGACGGAAAAGCATCTGCGACTGGAGAAACCTCAGAGGACGAGTCGGGCCGTGCCAGCAGCTCTCCCAGTAAAGTGTCAAAGGAAACGAAAAAGACGGAAGATCCATCCACAGGCCCAGTCGAGTGTGTGAAGCAAGTCACGACAGCCAGAGACGACAGTAAAGATGTGACCATCTGCAGGTATCTCATCACCGTCTGACGGATGTTTTCAGACCTAAAATCTGAATTGCATTTTATTTATTTTTTAAGCATACCAATCAAATAAAACCGATCTCTTACTGCTCATCAGAATTCTTTTGGCCGAGCTGGAGAGCCATCAGGATGCCTGGCCATTCATGAGACCCGTCGATCGCAAATCTGTCCCGGGATATCGCAAGGTGATCAGGAAGCCGATGGACTTCTCCACTATCAGAGAAAAACTCACCAACAGCCAGTAAGTACTAGCCGGGAAGCAGAACCACACATTTAACCCAAAATAAAACGATTTGTTCGATGTTTTATTTCTGTCATCGCAGGTACCTGAATCTTGAGACCTTCATTATTGATGTCAACTTGGTGTTTGATAACTGCGAGAGATTCAACGAGGATCATTCTGACATCGGGCGGGCGGGACACACTATGAGACGGTTCTTTCACAGCCGCTGGACTGAGCTGTTAAAGCAGAACCTCACATGAGATCTCTTCTCATCACTGTTTACACGAAAATGGTCAAGATGTTAAATATCAAGTAGACCAGCATTAGGCACAGATTCACCTCGTTCTCAAGCTGTTTCATGTCTGCTATGGTTCGTAGAAGAAAACATTCACATCCAGAACACGGAAGATGTGAGGAAACCTTATTTTTAGAAATCAGTCAAGGTCCGTCATTGATGTAAATACACTTTTTATTTCTTTTTTTGAAATAAACGTTAATATGATGGTGAATGTATTGTATTTATTTATTTTATGTTAATTGTTTATGACTTAAAAACATCCCTATTTTATATGAAAAAGGAAACTTCAAGAAACTTAACCAATCTTTTTCTTACTCAAATTTCCGTCCTTCGGTTGAGACGTTAAACGGAGATTCTGACTCTCTGTGGTCATAAAAAATCCCAAATTTTCCCATTGGCCTCTTGACATCAAGGGCTCCTAATGATCCCCATATGTACTAATAGGCTTCGATACTCTGTCTCCTCTCCACCAATGAGCTGGGGTGGATGCTGCACATTGGTGATGCTTCAGGAGATTCCCTCCTTCCATATAAAGCGCTTTGAGTATCCAGAGAAGCGCTATATAAATGTGATGTATTATTATTTCTAATATAAAGAAGGCCAATAAACAGATAGGTTGTGTTAGAAAGCTATGATTGTTTAAAATAACAAACCTTCAAAACAGAGGCCATCTTCACATTTATAATGTTCTATTACATTTTTTGGTTGTTAGTATTTTTTTATTGTACACGGTGCAATTTTTGGTTATAAGCATCCAGAGTCATTCCAAATGTTGTTGTTTTATCTTGACATGTGTTGACTCAGATTATGATGTAATGTTTTCTGCTCCACCTCAGTTGTCCAGGACACTTTTAGAAATCCTTTATTTTTACAATTCAAACCTCAAGCTGAATCCACAGGTGCTCATTTGTGCACAGGCGTTTGTCAGGCAAACATGACTCTTAATGTTGCTCATATTCGGGTATTTGTACAATCCTTTAAAATCAATAATAACAGATTTGGTGGAGAGCACTTTTGGCACAGCCCAGTAGAGGTTTTGTTCAAATGTGCAGTATTTCTGTCTGTTGTCTTAGTCACGTACTGAAATACTTGAAGTTTTTGTGAGGGCATCGCATTGAAAGGAGTTGGTGACACTTAATAAAAACAGAAAGGTTTTGAGCAGTCTATTGTGTGATGTTTGTGATATGATCGGTTCCACAACAGTGTGTTTTTGCTTTTTTATTCGTATGGCTCGTAGTTTTACGGCAGTCTGTGTTTCATTGAGTTCGGCTTACTGCTGTGATCATACTGACCTAAAGTGTAGCCTAGAGGATTTATGCTGATGTATGTTCCTCTCACCTTTATCTAGTCAAACAACAAACTGCTAAGGTTAAGGTTTAAAACTCTCTTCACCTGTAGATGTGTTTGTACAAGTGTTGTGTAACGCTCTGATAACCTCACAGGTGCTTATGAATGAGTCATCTTGTATCCCAGGCAACAGATTCTGTCACATGATATTCCTGCTTTGCACACAGCTGCCGTTCAGGAAGTACATGGCAAAAACATGACATACAGGGGCAGCTCCTTGACATTCAGTCTTTACATTTATGTCTACTTATAGCTTGTTTATGGTGCTATACCGTTAGATGTACACTTTGATGTGAACTTCTGCCACCAGGTGAGTTAGTACTTACTTAATCAAAGATATGCTGGGTTTTAATATAAGAAATATGATTTGGACAAACTTTGACATTTTAACACAGATAGATGCATGGCAGATTTATAGCATCCATTTTTTTGTATCATTTCTTTTTTAACAACTTGTCCCTTGTATTTACTAAATTGTGATGAAGAGAAGTTTGTGAATTAAGTCCAGAATATTTTAGCCACACACACGCGCAAGAGTGGGACATGTGCATGGACGGAGTGAGCCGTTGTCTCGATGCGTCAACGCCGCCATATTGGAAAGGTCATGACAAACTCACAAACGGATACAATTGAACGGGAATGCGTTTTTTTTGGATAAAAACGCACTGACTTTTACATTTCTCGAATGATTTTAAATGCGTTACTTGCGTGTCTTAACAATTCCTCATGAAAAAAAAAAAATTGCTGACGATTACTAGTAACCAGAACGTTGTTGTACTCCACGTTAATTAAATAATAATTAATACATTTATTATGCATTTATTTGAATATTTATTAACCCCCGACCCCTGTTAATTGTATTGCCCTTTCCAAAATGGCGGCGCCATTGACATACGACTCAGCGGTCAGTGCGCGCGGCGTCTTCTGTGATACAGTGATACAGTGGGTGTGATTGCATGTCCGTAACATTACAGGTGATTCCCGTTGTCATGACATCACTAGTGCACACCCTACGAGACCACCGGGATGACGTCAACTGCTGCGCCCTCTCTCAAAGTTTACTGGCCACCTGCTCCGGGGACAAAACCATCCGCGTTTATTCCCTGCAGGACTTCGCGGAGCTGCGCTTCTCTCCTCTCTCCGGTCACGGGTACGCCGTGCACTGTTGCTGTTTCAGCAGCTGCGGGAGATATCTGGCGTCTTGCTCCACGGACGCGGTGACTAAAGTCTGGAGCATGTGCACGGGTGAAGTCGTGTGCGCGCTGGAGCACCCGGCGCGCAGTCCCGTGCGCGTTTGCGCGTTCTCTCCAGATGCGCGGTACCTGCTGTCTGGCGCGTCTGACGGGACTGTTGCGCTCTGGCAGGTGCCATCAAAGACCCTACAGAGGTGAATAACGTTTGGAGTCAGATGGGAACAAATAGAACTTCAAATAGCTGCAATTCAATACATTATTGATGGTTTTAAATCAAATAGTTGTCACAAGTGTGAACATTTATATAATTTCTTTTTTCTAAAAGACTTAAAGGATAATAAATTGATCAAATGCATTTAAAAGCTCATTGGAGAGTGTTTAGTGTGCCTGTCTCGTCTCTAGATGTTCTCGAGTCAGCGAGGGTACCGTCCTGGCCTGCTGTTTCTCCCCATGTGGTCAGATGTTTGTTACGGGCTCTTCTCAGGGAGAACTTCACCTCTGGAGTCTGAACATGAGCTCTGTATACATTCAGAGAGAAGCGCATGATTTAGGAGTCAACTGCTGCCAGTTCTCTCCAAAAATCTGCATAGGTAAAGCTGCATCACCCTGGGTCAATATTATCTCTCCTCCCTGCCCCGAGCACACCGAACTGTGATGGGTTGCAGTCTATGTCAGTCTGAAAGTCTTTGTGCGTGTGTGTCTGTGGTTCTGCTAAACCACTTAAAGATGATAATATACAGTTCGTACAGTATAAAAGTTATGTCTGTGGAAACTCCATAAAACATGGAAACCCAATGTGTGTGTGTGTGTGTGTGAATATATTTTTCAGATGATCCAGGGGTAAAGTTTCGATTGGCCTCTGGCGGGCAGGACAACCAACTGAGGGTATGGATTGTTTCCCAGCATGCAACAGCAGGTACTCTCACTGTCTTCTGTTTGTAGCTCTCTCACACACTGTGCTGTTCAGTGAACCTAAAACTTTCTGAAGATGAGAGAGTCCAGTACAAGTGTTCTGTCTCGAGCAGTGCTTCTCAACAAGCGGACCGGCTATAGGGGCTTCCAAGGGAGCCCAAGATGACTAAGAATGATTTAAAATAAGACAAAACAAGCTTTAAATGGACAATTAAAAACAAAAGATTGTGTTGAAATGCATTCACCAAGTTTTAAATGACTTGGGGGTTAGTCAGTGGGTGAATTATCCCTTAGAGGGATAAAAATACATCTGATCCAACAGTAGTTGGGCTTACTGCAGTGTGTGTGTTCAGTATCACTGTCTGCAGGGTCTGTTGATTCAGGCTTGTGTTTCAGAGTCACACACACACAGATAACTAGCCGTCACTCATAGGGCTGTTGGGATATTTTTTATATTGTGTCTTGCAAAAAAATGGTCTTGTTCAGATGAGCTGTGTGTGTTTTGTGTACTCTTGTGAGTGTGTGTTCATTGTATTCATTTCCTAACTGACGTTATCAGTTATGGCAGAGTGGTTGCGTTTTTGTTCCTTATATTGCATTTCTAACGTGATTTATTTCATTTGGTATTTAATATGAAAAATTGTAAACTAAACCAAATAAGAACTTCTATGTGTGTATGTGTGCGTGCGGTCTTGTTTTTAAAACTCCCTCCTTTGTGGGGACCTAAACCTGAACGCACACCAACTCATGGGGACTCTTGTCACAAAAGGTGAAAAAGGTTATAAATTATACAGAACAATGTTTTTGAGAATGAAAAAATTCAATAAGTTCTTTAAGTTCAGGGTAGGGTATAAAATATACAGTTTGTACATTAAAAATATCATTAGGCCTATGGACTGTCCCTACGGTGATTATAAACCAGACGTGTGTGTCATACACAGGTTATGAGATGACACTGATGTTTACTCTCTCTGCTCAATCTGCTCCTGTCCTATCGTGTGCCATCTCCTTTGATGGACAGCTGCTCGTCTCTGGGTAAGCCCCTCCCACTCATAACACTGACCAGTCTGCTGCATTCCTTAATTTAATTGTTGAAACTTTATCACTTCATATAGCACTTCTGATAATTTTGCATATCGCTTCATTGTTCTCCCCACTGTCATAAGTCGATTTGGATAAAATCATCCAATAAATTCCTTAATGTAAATAACACAGATGTGATCATCTGTACAGAGTATACTGACTATGCTGACAAACTTTTCTTCTTACATTGTTATTTTGTGTAAACTATTGCTATACATTGTTGTCACATGATCTTATCACATTGCATGTTAAATTCATTGAGCGTTTATAACATATAACATAAAGTAAATATATACTGCAAATATATGCATACGATGCAAGTATGCACTTTTAAACAGTCTTTTTTGTAAAAAGAGACAAAGGGTTTTCCTACACTGTTTGTCCACTAGGGGGACTTGTAGTGTCATAATCTCAGTGTTCAGTCCTCACATTCTAAATTTAAGAGATGTATGTAAATTTCAAACATTTTTCCATTATAATAAATAATAATAATTAAATAATTTTACCTCTTAAAAAAGATGTTGTTCCTCAAATTTGAACACTATCAGCTATGGGTACTACGCCGTGATGTTGTGATAACAGTCACGAGGTCATCATAAATGTGATTTATTATTAATAAATCACAAGTTATTGACCAATCAGCATGAATGACCAAAATAATTTACCCACATAGTAGGTCATGAATGACCTACTTGTGGCATTTTTTATAATTATTTTATAAAGAACACAGCACAGTAAACTGTACACTTTATTTGCAGGTCTGTGGATAAAACAGTAACTGTGTATAATGCGGTACGTGATTATTGTTTGACTGATGATATTTATCTACAACCTATAAACCAAGAGAAGATGTAGATTCATGAATCTAGCCATCTTTTTCTGTGTGTGTGTGTGTTTGTAAGCAGGATGGAGGAGAGCTTTTACACACTTTAACACAGCATGACAGGTGAGTCTCTCTCAGTATGAATCCAGACTTTGGTCTTGTTCACATTGTTAACAGTTTAATACAGTTGTCACACATCATTTGTGTGTGCGTAATCTCATTCTGTGGTTGCAAAGCCATATATCACACAAACGCTAAACAAGTTAAAGTCTATATTTCTTTATTACAGCTGAGAGACGACAACATGTTGCAATGATTTAAAAAATGTACCTGAACAAATTGAAAACTTCTGTATTCTGTACACATACAGAATCAATTTAGCGCAGAACACAAAAAGATATTTTGAAGAACAGAACAGCACCGGCTTTAACATCTGTAACACAAAACCAATGAAAGTGAATGGGGTCCACTTAACGTCATTCTTCAAAATATGTTCTTTTGTCTTCTGCAGAAGAAAGAAAGTCATACAGCAGAAGAAAGTCATACATTACTTT